>CAJQUW010014401.1:0-272762 GCA_907163375.1 Prostheceraeus crozeri
AAATAGATAAAATTATCAACCAGCACTTGAAAATTGAGATTTTGTTATATTATTCGTTTGTCGCCTAGAAATCTGTTTAGTTCTTTCAGAAACCACTAAATTTCTCAAAAAATTAGAGTGAGGCAAGACTATGTAAGGCGATGAAAGACAAAGAGGCGAGCCTAGTCACTTTCTGATACAAAGACCTCTTCTTGTTACATTGAGTGATTCTGTTATCTGATATAGCTGAGAAATACGATGCGGGATAATATAGATAAAAGAATATTGCAACGGATCAGCCGGTGTAATAGCCAAGAGACCAAACTTGTGCCGGTTCAGCCGATGTCATAGCCATTGCCATAGATTTTTGCTATTACTATTTTCAGCTGGTAAAATTTGAAATATTTGGGTACTGCGTCACTATGACGAAACATCCACTCTTGCTTCCGCATTTAAACACTAGAATTATTTTTAGTCATTAAAGTCTGTGCGAAATCCCATTGGTGTAATGCATTTCAGGGAGACGTAAATGCAGAAATTCAGAAAGAGATACATATCAGGAATTGTTCATAGGATGAAAATTAAGATATAGGCAAAAATCTGGCCCTCTACCCTCAATTTGCACGGTTTTAGAGTTATCACCCCCACTACAGATGGTGAGAGAAGCACAACCGTTACGAACGAAACAATACGAATTCAATCTTCATCGGCATGATTTCATGATTCACTAAATTTATGCTTCATTTTTTTGAATGTGAATAGTAACGTGGAGCCATTAACATTATAATCATTGCCTTTGATAATGACATTTTGCCCTTTCAGTGGTAAGTACATGTATTTTGTGATATGATCACGCTTAACAAAATGCTTTAATTATCAATAAGGCTGAGCATATAGACCATTAACCCATCGAATTGCTAATTTGATAAACATTACGTCTCCAAGGCGGTCATGACTCGGAGAATTTGCAAAATGCCATTGCTCCTTCTGAATTTTGATCAGTAAATTCCGCGAATTTTTTTTGAAAACTATGAAAATTTGCATATTTTATATGTGGTACTGGGTCGCAACTCGATTTCATCTGATTAAATCGAAACTGGATGCGCGGTTGGGATTTGATTAATACTGAGTTGCCATACTTACTCTATGGACTCTATGGCATTGTGCATGATGTCATCGAAAATCATATGATCCTCTTCAAGAAACAACGTGACTCCTTTTTTTCGGAGAAAACAGACTTTGATTTACCAACAAGACGGAGCTCCGGAATGAGAACACGTCTGAACGAAAATCCTCAAGATCACTGGATAGGTAGGGGCGGCTATCGGAATTGACCATCTTGAAGTCCTGACCTGGCGATGAGCCATTTTTGGTTATGGGGATGCACACGGGATCAGATCTGCAAATTTTGAGACCAGAATCCACTCATGAGGTGAGAGATAGAATTGTAGCAGTGTTGAATTCCATTGACAATCCTACTGCAAGGCACGTGTAAATTTCTTCAAGCGATGTGAAGCATGTGTATCAGCGCACAGGTCTCATTTTGAACAATTGTTGTGACTGGGTTAGTAGAAAACAACTTTCAATTTTTTAATACATTCTCCAATCCCCAAATCTAGTCCTGCAAGTATCAATAGTGTACGACCTATTACTTTGTTGAGTGTATCAAGTAAGATCCTCGAGAAGGTGGTCTTAATTCAGTTAGAAGCACCATGATTTCTTGCTTCCCTGCATCTCAATTTGCTTACAAGCCTAAGTTGATTACCGCATCTGCATTGATTTCTTTACATGACCGTATCACAAAATCTTTGGATGATCCCCTAATATCCTCCTGTTTGCTTCTTAGCTATGGTTTCAGCAAAGCGTTTGATTCTATTCCACATGACATCCTCCTTAAGAAACTTGTTGCTCTTGACTTTCCTTCCGGCTTTATTGTCTAGCTGCACGATTATTTTTGTGGCAGAAACCAAAGAGTCAAATCTAAAGGTGCTCTCAGTGACTTACTTCGAGTTAGCAGTGGTGTGCCACAAGATTCCCTTTTGGGTCCTTATCTTTTTGGGCTTTAGTGCTATGACCTACAAGCGCCATGCACAGATACGTTTTTGATACAATACACTGATGATGGCTGCGAAGTTATTGAAATAGGACATGATGAATTCTCAAACATTTTTTCGACAATAAGAAAAGAACATGTCTGTATTCGTCGTTGGTCCTCAGCGAATAAGTTGACGTTAAATGAGTCACAGTGTTTCACTGTGAGTTTCATAAAGAAGACATCTCCAAATTTTTCATGTGGTTTGCCTTTTCCCTTAAAGATAGAATTCAAGTTTCTTGGAGCAACTTGGTCTGATAATCTACACGTAACATGGACAAAACATTTTCAGCAAATTGAGGCACGCTGCTCACGACGGTTGAATTTTTTGCGAGTTCTGAAACCGGTCCTATCTCATAGCGAATTATGGCTGCTGTACGTACAATGCTATGATAGAAAGTATATTTCTGCACTGTGCACCTATCTTTGGTCATTTAAATTTTAAATGCTTTCATATTGTGTACAAAACTTTTCGTCGTGCACGACGTATCATCTGTTTTTCAGATTGTTCGTGTGCCTTTGCTAGCTGTAACCATTTCTTTGATAAGTACAAGTCATCCTACAGGAAGCTACTGTGGTCAGCGAATTCACTTGACCATCCCTCACACTCATTAGTTCCATCAATTAAAGACAATCGAGTTTCTGTTCCTACAGCTTTAACGAACAGGAGGAGGAATTGATTTACGTGTATTCAAGTATTATTTACAATGGACTTGGGTCAATTTTATAAGTTGTTATTCTACTGAGAATTTGTATCTTGCATAGTCTATTTTTACTGTTTTTTTATTTCCATTTCATTGAATAAAGGAACATATAAAGGAATTATTATTATTATTATTACTATCTAGTCTCATTTAGACTCTCATCTGCCCAGTTTTACATGATCTACGTCTCTTCCAATTTTTGTGATAATTAAAGCCCGCTACTTGCCAAGGCTTTGGAGAGCAGAACATTTACCTCTAAAGGTGATTGAGTTACAGATTATGGTTTCACAAACAATGATTTCACTTCCTAGTGGGAAGAAAAGGCAATACTTTTGATTAAACAGCCTATGGATGGAACAATAATGATGTGCAAAACATTAGTTACACATGCTACTTTCCATTTACTTTTAAATTATATGGTGTTGCTTAATTCAGACTGTCATTATAATTTTGAGTTGTTCAATGCCTATGGCGCCACCTGTTGTTCAAAAACAAATAACTAAGCTGATATAGTAATTATCCATCACATTGACTATATGACAATGAAGCAATCGATGGCTGTGGCAGCATCTAGTATCACTGCTTTTGTTAACAAAAAATGTTTGATTAAACCATCTATACGTGACATCCATCACATCTATATAATTTAATTTTGCATAGACTCACTTCCCAGGACATTGAGATTGAAGATTCTATTTGGAATTAGGGCGTCATTGTGTAATTTCTCCTTGTTTGTCATTCTCAATGTAATAAACATGTTGACCATTGACATGAAGTTCATTTGTTTCACGCTGTCTAAGCAAGATAATAGAGCTTCATTTAGCAAGATAATGCAACTTCCCGGCGAAATCAAGCATAATAAACGAAAAAATGAGCCACATTCAAACAATCATTATCCTGATTAAAACATTTTTTAATCAAACTACATTTGTATATTCAATGCGATCAATCCTTCTTGTCAAATACAGGGTGAGTCAAAAAAAACGTTATTTGAAGTTTGTGAAAAATCTATCTGAATTGTCATTATGATTTCTTTCTCAAGTTGACTGATTGAATTTCTATGGTTTTATTTTCCATATCCAAGCACCAAATCAATGCTCTAAGTTCAAAAAATTCGAATTCATATCATCGAACGAATGGCTTCTGTAAATAATTTATACAAGTGTATGTACAAGTATTCATTTAGTGCTTCATTCATGCCAAACTATGATGGAAAGGAAGGCAAGGCTTGTTGTATGGGCGGTTACATTCAACAATGTGTCCGAAGCAATGAGAAAATACATGGATGAATTTCATGAGGAAGCCCCACCTCCACCGACAGTCCATCGTTGGATGAAGAAATTCCTTACGTATGGGGATATGAATAAGCGTGAAAATGGAAGTGGTCGTCCAGTGACGGCTACAGGTGACGATATCTTTACCTCTATCAAGCCGATAATTGAAGATGACCCGAACGTTTCTACGCGTCGCATAAGCAACACGCTTGGAGTCTCGCAAAGTAGCGTCGTTCGCTGTCTTCATAAGAAAAAGTATCATCCCTATTAGTCCGGCAGCCAGAACGAGTTTCTGCAGGGAACGAGGCCGAAAGTGAGACCTTCACAAAATGATGTACACCCTATGCCCACTACGAATTCACGCGTCTGCCGAGTTCTAGTGAGTTCCTATTCTTGTCAGACAGGATCAAAGAAAAACACATGTAAATCCAATGGGACGCAGATTGCAGTTTTTGGCAAAAATGAAATGTTCTATGTTTTCGTTTATAAACTGGAAAGTATTAAGTCTACAGTCATAATTTTTGACAAGGAGTGTCTTCAGGTCATTCCCTATCATGTGCATGTGCTGTTATCATGCATCTGATCAGGAATGTATGTGAGAATGTGGTTGAATGTGGAAAAAGCTGTTAAAAATGTTTATGGTTGCCGGCATTTAGAGGCTCGCCAAATCTGTATATGTAAAGCTTTATAGACAGGGTTGCATGAACATGATAGGAAATGACCTGAAGACATTCCTTGTCAAAAATTATGACTGTAGACTTAATACTTTCCAGTTTATAAACGAAAACATAGAACATTTCATTTTTGCCAAAAACTGCAATCTGCGTCCCATTGGATTTACATGTGTTTTTCTTTGATCCTGTCTGACAAGAAGAGGAACTCACTAGAACTCGGCAGACGCATGAATTCGTAGTAGGCATAGGGTGTGCATCATCCTGTGAAAGTCTCACTTTTGGCCTCGTTCCCTTCAGAAACTCGTTCTGGCTGCCGGACTATATAAGCCAACCTTCGTCCAGGAACTCTCAGATGACGATCACGACCGACGTCTCGAATTCTGTCAATGGATCCTCAATTCCTCACTTCAGCATCCTCAATTCCATCTCCGAATAGTTTTTTCCGACGAAGCTGTCTTTCATTTGAATGGAACTGTAAATAAGCACAATCTGCACTACTGGAGCACTGAGAACCCTAAAGCTTTCGTCGAAAAGCTTCATGACCGGAGATCTGTCACTGTATGGGCCATGATAGACCATACTGGAGTGCTGAGTTACGACATCAGTGAACTAACGATGAACAGCGATCGGTACTGCAATGTTCTGAAACAGCATGTTATTCCCTTCTTGCGACGAAACGAAAACCAGAGCAGATTCTATCAACAGGATGGAGCCCCTCCCCACTACAGCAACGCAAGTCGAAGAATCCTCGACGAAAATCTGACGGGTCGAAGGATTGGTCGAAGAGGACCAGTTGAGTGGCCACCCCGTTCTCCAGACCTTACTGTTTGCGACTTCTTCCTGTGGGGAGCGTTAAGAGACCGAGTGTATGCGCGACTGCCAAGAAATACGAGAGAACTGACAGCCTGCATTCGAGAGGAAATTACTTCTTTCACATCTAACGCTTGCATGAAGGCCTATGACTCATTTGTTCGACGATGCTCTCTTTGCATTCAGCAGGAAGGTGCTCAGTTTGAGTCGCTGTTGTAACCACAGCTTGTGAGGAGCAGCTTTTTCAATGTTCATAACCGCCTGTTGTTGCATTTTATTGTAACTTATAATAGATATCCCACAAAAGGTAAATAACGTTTTTTTTTACTCACCCTGTATATTCTTGAACAAAACATGCCGAAAATCATTTAGAAAATCATCCTGAAATTTTCTCACTAGGTTCATTTGTTTTACGCTGTCTAAGCAAGATAATAGAGCTTCATTTAGCAAGATAGTGCAACTTCCCGGCGAAATCAAGCATAATAAACGAAAAAATGAGTCACATTCAAACAATCATTATCCTGATTAAAACATTTTTTAATCAAACTACATTTGTATATTCAATGCGATCAATCCTTCTTGTCAAATATATTCTTGAACAAACATGCCGAAAATCATTTAGAAAATCATCCTGAAATTTTCTCACTAGGTACTCGCCATATATGCATGATTAATGGCGATTCATCATTGGTCACGTGGAAGTCACATGTGTGTACATACATGTATGTGACCAGATGTGACCGATGTGACGGATATGCGTCGAGCACATTATTGATTTAATGGGGCAATAATTCATTGATATCAAGCTATGATGTCCTTGAGTTTTATCAGGGACTCCAATGTCTTCTGACTCTGGACACAGACATTAATGAAGCGACCTGTCTATGAAATGACTCAAATCCAAGATATCTACTTGTCGATGAAATGACCCTGTGAACCACAATTATATATATATATATATATATATGATGTTTTAAAAAAAAGAATGACACGGTCAATAAATAAGATCCTATAGTTGCTGGACTGCATAGTCGAATGTCTCTTTTATGAGTCCGATGTTATAGAGTTTGATTCGCTCAAACTAAATGTACGATATACACGTATAAACATAGGCACTTACTTTCTTTAACTCAGCATAATTCAGAGAAACTAGATAGAGCTATACTTGGACATTTATAGCTATGATTACATTATCGTATCATGTATTACTGATTTTTGATGCGAAAATCACCTCATCGGTTCCCTAGTGGACAAAGATGTTTAGTAATTGAAAAAAATTGTCGAACGGAAATTCAAAAAATGTGTCTAATTGCTAAAAAGCACAAGCGTTGATGATATCTAACGTAGAAGTGCAGATGCATAATCTATTTCCATCGTATCAACCTGCTTTTTCCAAAAATCATAAAATCAATAGTTATGTTTACGAGAAATAACTCAAGCTGACTAAATTTAAGAAAAATGCCTACATGTAGCATATGTACAAATTAACACTGTGACTGCAAATCGTGATGGCTCTGCAGTGCTGCAGATATTGCATGTCAGGGTTGGAACCGGCCGGCCTGTCATTCTAATAAGACTTATGTCGGCTTTACGACATTCATTCTAGAATTAATTGTCTAGTCAGTTAAATTAGCATTGCAACATTGTACGAATATGAGAACATATTTTTTTATGACGCAAACATTGCGAACCGTTTCTTGAAAATTATCCTTCAAATCATTATTCAAAGCGGCTGACAGAACGTTGAATATCATTAAAAGTTGGCGGTGATAAAGAAGTTTAGGTGCTTGGGATGCTTAGAATAAACGTTGCAACGCATGAGGAAAATTTATTAATTTTTGTTGTTTTTCTGCTTTGTCAGGAATAAGATTCAAGGACACAACTATTTGGAGGTACATTAGTAAGTTTTGGTAATAAGTCAATTCATCACTAAATTCACGGCTGTTTTTGCTCGAGGATTCTAATTGTAGCTTAAGTTTGTCTCCTCGGAACTCTTGCTTATCGGAAAACCGGCAAACTTACCATGTGCTACATAGAGATCGAGAAATCGAATGATGTCTATAGCGGTCTAAGTTGAGCAGCTGTCAGTCTGAAGTAGTAGGACACAGAGACGCCGGTTTTATAGCTTCGGCCGGTTTTCAATGCACCGGCCCCGGCCGGCCTGTTTTGATTACGCTGGCCGCCGGCCCGGTCGGCTCCAACTCTGTTACATATGCGCCAAATTGCACCGGTACCTGTATGGAAGAAATCACTACTCCTATGTTCAGTTTTGTACAAAACAACAATTCGAACATTTTGAAATTTTTTCATAGTCAAATATAAAAAGTGTGATTTTGAAAAAGCATAGCTTCTGAAGAATTCTTTCAATCTCTCTGAAATTTTCTCAACACAAAATCAGCGTATTTCAGTTTGCGTCCTCTTATTCATTGAAAGCATGCACTTAAAGAAATACACTTTGCGGACAAATTATCATTAAGTTAATAATTTGAGATGCACGAAAATCGTCGTCTTGCCTCTTGATCCAGATTCATGAATATTGGACCGCAGTTCAAAAGTATAACGTCGGCGTCATGACTCAACATTCGGTAAAACTCTCAAAAAAATCTTTTACAAAATTGCCTAATCTAACTTTAAAGCCATGAAAAGCTAAAGTGCAAAGCATATTTTGCTGAAAGTCAGTCATCAGAAAAAATCGTGTTCGACGTCGTATTTCGATGGAGCGTCAAATTTGGTATTATTATATCTTTTCAATTACATTTTCTAACTAGAATAATATGACAATCATCATTTCACATCAACATATCTGAGACAATGTCTGTAGGCCAATTACTAGCCTATACAAATACAACCTCCTAGTGAAAAAAGTAGCTAAACAACACAGTCAACCAAAATTCAGTAGTGAATATAGAAAACTAATAAATTTTTGTCAGAGATCTGCACTGCAGTATCTCTCCACGATGTTGTTTGAAACATTAACTTCTGTTTCAAAAGTGCGTGGCTTGAAGAACGAATGCACTCTTTCATATTCATGTGCGCAAACATGTTGTTTTAGCCGATAACTCATGCATTATTAGAACCTGATAAAGCCTTATATTTGTGTTTGCTGATATATGCTGTGTACATTAACTGATATCATACAAAGATCAGATATCATATGCACTTAAAAACAATTGAAAATTTTCATGATTTACATTCCCATAATAGTATGAGGAAATCACAAAGATGGTCAGTGGGCTCGGTCTCATCGGCCGGTGTTTTGCGACATCAATTTGAATATCGATGTATAAAATATATTATTTGAGTGTATTTTTTCGACATTTTTAATGTTTAAAACTATCGGTTTAGCAAGCTTTTCAATCCGAGACACTAGTGGATCTTATTAAAACATTCACCGCAAATGCTGAAGTTTATCTTCAGATCAGTCAAACACAGCCAATCGCAACCAAATTTAATATTTCAGCTAATGAACATATTGGACCTGTTTTGACTGCAAGCGATATTTTGCTCCAATAAGACTCCCAGTTTATACATTAGAGACGATAGTGAAAATGTAGTCAATACATTCATCATTCTAATGCTACTCGAATTTTCATGTGAATTGCAGCTTGAAGGGAAAGCTTACGCGAACGCTCACTTTTGACGGGCATCTATGCATGTAGAGTGGGCAACTAAGATAATGTCCTCATTTACCCGCATCTCAATTTATGTGACGATCGTTTTAAGTTAAGTGCTCCTCAAACAAAAATCCTAAACAACGGTTTTCAGCAGTTTGATAATAATAAATCATGAGTATTATCTGCATGATGAATTATAAAATCATGAATCACACCTACCACAGAGTTGATCATAAAAACCGGACCACATGAATTTCACTGAGATTCAATCGATTTTCATGTCTTTCAATCTTGATGCACATCAACGTGCCATACATCATTTGAGAGTTTGTATTCTCAGTTTTGAAATGAACTATGACAAACTTGTATCCGCTATTGCATTTGCTCAAAATATGAAAATCTCTAAATTTGCAAATTGCAAATTTTCAATAGGAAAACATGTGAGTATGATAATGAATCAGGCACGGGGAGAGTGAGCATTTTCCTAGCTCTCCTTTGACACGTTAGTCATCAAAATCGGTGAACTAGGAAAAATAGTGATATCGTGAAGTTGTCACAAAATAATGACTCTTTTGACTGAAAGTGTTGTATTCTCGCTATTTCATCAAAAATGTTCATGTTTGGTGTCTTCAGAATCCTTCAGATGTAAGTAGTGTGCGAATATTTAAGTTTTATTCAGACAAGTTCAATAGTTCTTTTTCAGACATCTTCAACATGTTTTCTCACTACCGGTAAAGTAGGCCTACACAGACGTACAAGGTGAACAATCTGCAGTCATCGTGACAGAGCAAAGACACGCCTTGGCTTATTGCTTTGTTTTGAACCTTCTTTCACCTTACATGTTGTTTGTTTGTATTATTCTGCAGCGCCCGCGAGAGCAACAAAGACGGTAAATACGAGTATAGTTTTTATGTTTGCAAAACTAGAAGGAGAGCACATTTTTACGTGTACATGAAGTCCTCCCATTTAAGCAATTAACTACAACCAAGGGTTTCCAAAAATTAGCTGCAATCTATTTTGAGCAACCAATCAATTAATTCCAATTGTTAATAATCATCGTTTGAATAGACTATAATTCTTGATTTTGAATTTTTCACTCTGATATTTCAATTTAGCGAATTAAGCTAGACATGCTTCACAAGTCGCAAAATAGCCTTACTTGTATATTAATGGCAGTTGTCAATTTGCATAGATACCTTAGTAGACCCAATAAGGCCTATGCATAAAACTATATTCTTAATTGGATGTGAATTCAAAACTGAATTCCTTTCCTGCCTGCATATCGAAGTGGGTACAATGAAACAATAAATGATCCTGCGAAGCAACCTGCGACATTTTATCGATTTGCTCTTAATGAACCTAGACATCAATTTGGATCAAAAGCATCCTCCCCGGCTGCACTTTCAGTCCTGTCAACGTTTTCCATCATCTCCGACTGCGCTTTGAGTCTTGTGCCTATTTTATTTTTTATTGATCTAAATGCACTTGTGTTTAATTGCCAAAGCAGTTATGAGATGGATGCGCGTATGTGATACAGAGGTTCAGATATTCCGCTTGGCATTTTTCGATATAGTGATGGTGCTTGCCCCATGCAACTCATTACACAGTACTAGAATGAGCGCAAATTGAGCATGCTGTGCTTTCGAACCTAAAGAATTCTAAAATAAGTACTAATATTTTCGAGCTGAAAGAGCACTAGATTCTGAGACTCATTTCTTAGTCGTAGTTAGTACCAAGGTTCAGTGCTCTTTCTAGTACTCATTTGGGACTTTATGAATAACATTGAGGCTGTTCATTTGTAAATGACTGATTGAAGTCCGTGGGGCCGTGGGATTCAAATTGATCGGAAATTCATAAAGCCCGTGGGATAGGATCGACCTGAGAATAAAGAACCCTCGTCCCATGAACATCCCTGAGAAATCGAAGCACAAGGCTATCGAAAGATCTGTGAGAATGTTTCTATTAAATAGAAATTCAACTTCAATTCAAATTCAAGCATTGTGTATGAGCAATTATGACGAGAGCTTGCATATGATGAAGTGCATGTTAAATGAAAGATAATATCAAAAATAGAAATGTAGCAGAAATTAGCTCAGCAAATGGACTGAGTCGAAAATTGCTGAAAGCAATGTAGAATGATATCAACTTGTCAGCAACCGGCAGTTTGACATTTTGGCCTAGAAACATAAGATTTAGTGATTGAGTTTCGCTATCATGACAATCCTTGCTTTGTGTGAGTACTTTCTCTACACAGAATGTTTATTCATTTTCTATCAACTGAAAATTCATCTTTTCCTTCCCTAATTGGCTCAAAGCTTAGTATCATCTGATTTCAATAGTGCTACGCAAGCTGAGGCAAGTTTCTTTTACTACACCTCTCAAATTAAGGGTGATATTTTGACACCAGTTTCTGTCTTGACCTCGAAAATCGAAAGAGGCTGATAATGAGACTTTCCCAGAATAGACGGACAGAAAACAGAAAACCGAACCTGTATAATAATAAAGGACTAGGACTGACAAGCGCATCAAAAACAATGTCACGCCATGGACATGCGCCGTCATGACAGTGGTACCCAGACTATGGCGGCTTCCAATGGCTAACAATGGTAAGTTAGCGGCACGTTGTCAGAGTATATTTTGTAAATATTCAAGATGTTGTAATTTCTCTTTCAAATATATGACGAAACATTAGCGTAATCATTCACATTTTCAATATCAATGCATGCATTTTGAATATTTGGGCCAGGGACTTCTCGACATATCAATGGGATAAAAAAGATATGCCAAAAATATACATCGAGAAGTCAGAGATGAGGGGGTTTGTAAATCGCATCACAAGCATTTATTGCTGTAAAAGCAACTGAGATAAATCTCCTAGTCTCTGATTCCAAAGTTCTACGCTAAAAAATACAATGATTATACATCTCAGTGAGAAATTATTTCCCGGAATGCCGTGTTGATTTACCGGGAAACGGGATTCCCGAAATTGTGCAATTTCCGGGCTTGAGATTCGTGCAGGGGAGAGCCTAAATGGGCATCACCTCACGAGCTATGCGGTAACGCCGGTAAGGAAATTTGCAAGCAAATTAAGGAATCAGCATTAGAAATAGATGTCACGGGATACTCAGTAGGATTGTACGTCTTTCATCAAGTTCTACATCGTGCTTCTATATAGACTTCTATTCATTTTGGCGTCCTTCATATGGGTTCAAATTAGATAGTGGGCCTCCATTGGAAAGATGGCTTCAATTGGAGAGAACACAGTAAATGGTTGAGGGTCCGTGTAGATTCCACATTTAAGTCATATTTCATGGCATAGTTGTAAATAAATTGAACTCGCGTCAATTTCGCTGTTTCAAACAAAAATATCACGAATAGTTTTATCATGAGAGTGTGTTTCCTCTGATAGAACAGAAATATTTAATCCAATGAGATTTTTTCGATAATGTTTTATCGTTTTAGAACACGACTAATCTATGCAACAGACATTCGGCCGGGTGGGTGACTGTTTGCATTGAAGTCGAATATATTTATTTCTGGAGAAGAGGACGACAGTCTAATGCTTTCCTTTCGATTCTGAGAAAGGTTGTTCAGTCTGGTTTTATCCTTCAGTCGTAACTCGACTGTAGCGGACGAGCGCTCATTTGACGTAATACGATGCGTTTTTTGATGCGCCTGTTCAGAACCGGCTTCGCATGAATATATTTCAGAAAAACTTCGCTTTACTTGTATATTTGAGATAAAATCAACATTAGTCAAAAGTTTAATAAAGCAGTAAGGTTTCGATTTCGATTTGAATAGGAAAATGATAATGAGATGATTGAATTTGTTTTGGACATGAAAAACATAAAGAGTGAGATCAGGAGTTGTTCTATTTCGGGCACACTTTGTTCCAGCGTTTGCTATTATAACGCGCAACACTGCAGAAAGCTGATTATTTTGTCTTAAATGCCCTGCTGCAAGTATACAAACTTAAACCTCGCATCTACAGGCGCTACATTGACGACATTCAAATCGGCCCGTTGGAAAGAGATAATAGCCTTTTCAGACTATTCTGAAAGTTTTTAATGCAGTCAATAAGAGCATTCATTTCACCATCGAAGTACCGAAGCAGGCCACCAGTCTGAGTTTCCTTGATTGGCAGATAAAGATTGCTGAAAATAGAATTGATTAAGGATGGTGAACCAATCCATGTCATTCGACATTACTTTGAGAAGTGACAGTTGGCTCCCTCGTCACTTCAAAGCGAATTTTGTAAATAAATGCGTCAACAGTAAAAAGACAATGCGTTTCAACAAGAGAAATGAGATAGTAGCTATGAAGAGATCTCATAAGAGACTTGGCTTTCGAAACGTGAGTTTTAAAAAATAGCAAACACGGATTCGAAAACCATTGAGCCAAATAAAGTATTCTTCTCTATGAAATTCATCAATGACGGAGTTATGCGAAGAGAACAACTGCGATCATCAAGGAATTTCCTGTAATTTTTTCCTGTGCGACTTTCCTGTAAAAATGGGAAGCCAGCCCGCCTGCAGCCTAAAACAGTGTCTGAGCAACAAAAGTATAAAAGTCACAAAAGACCGAAGAGAAAGCACATCAAATGTGAAGTCTGCGATCATTTGGGGTATGCACTTTGTGTCTCTTTTTACCACATATCCGCAGGTTTCAATGGGCATACGTAGACGTAGGTCTGTCTACATTTTGTTTTATTGCATTACAAAATTGCAATATTGCTGATGCAACCTAAGTGAAAATCTAATACATTTGGTACTTTATATTGAATGACATCGATGTCTGGAATCACCTCATGCACTCGCCAGACAAGCATGAATACTTTATTGTGCTTTATGGTGTCATCCAGGTTACAACTGTTTTCAAATCGTGGTCAAATGGTAAAATTGAAAATCAGCCGGAAAAGTTGGACTTCAGTTATTGCTACATGATTCTTTGAGAGGACTATTTCTCATTTCAGCTTCGTCTGTGAATGCCGCCAAAGGCATCTCATTCCTTACAGTTTTCATGAAAGAATTAAATACACAGTAGTATTGAAACGTTGTCAGTGCTCTGATCACAACATAAACACACTGATAAGCAAAATAGTCCGTTTTGAAGGCACGAAAGGGTCCGTATCCATAGGTTCGGAGAGTCACTATATACGGACAATGTGGTCCGTATTTAGAAAGGGTTCATATTACTATGGGGTCCGCTTTGAAGGTCCAAAACGGTCCGTATAGTGACCGTATAAGTCAAAATGACTTTAGTATTATGGACCGATTAGATGATCCTACAATTTAGTACTTACCTTCAGATGCTTACTCATGCTGTACTAGACTGTCTTCATCTTCTACCAAATTTGCTAGAAGGACAAGTTGTCTTACAACTCTTCGGTTGATTTGTCGAAATTTCCAATAAAAATAATAACTTTCTATTTTTTCCAGAGATTTTTCCAATTCTGATAATGATTTGATGATATAAATAGGCCTTAATAGAAAGATGACTTTGTCCGTCATTGTTTATTTGTGCCATTTAAATACGGACCTTATCTAGATTTTATTCGAAAGTGCATCTTTCTAGCAATATGTTTTTGCATTGCACTACATAATTAGTTATTTTTCGGTTTTTCTGGACAAATCATTCACAATGAAGATGCTATTTAGAAACTTTGTCTGAACAATTCGGACCCTTACTTTACGCGCCCTTCCATACTCTTAATAAGGACCATTTTGCCAAACATTTCAGTAAAGCCAAAGCAAGCAGAGCTTTATCTCATGCAATACCCATGCTCTTCTGCATAATAAATCAAATGTTCCATCCACAAGAAGTAAAGACAGAAATTGGCACACGATGTTTAATAGCGCATCGCACATTAGATTTATTCAATGCATAGTAACATGATGAATAGCTGTTATTGATAGATGAACGAAAAGTTGAATGTCCACACCTCCTTAGTTAAATTTAGTACAAAAATATCTCGTGATTCGTAGCCTATATGCGCAAGCCTGTTATTGCGCAAAGTATGTTTCTCTACTTTGCGAATGTGGCTCTCTAAGTTCTCTGTAGTTTTCTCTTACGTTCTATTCTAGTTCTCTACGCTTCTCTCTGTTATCACACCTCCTTTTGCACAATCACTGTCCAGCTAATACATGTGCATAGAATAACATTAAAGCTCATTATCATCTCAATCGTGCCCTGAAATATCAAGCAGAGAAATGTTTAACACTACTATCTTATCTCAAGCCAACCAGTACTATTCAATTTTTTAATGATTACCAGCTGCACGGCAGAACTAGGGTAAAGAAACCCATAGTAGGTTGTTAAGAACTGTGCTTGCGTGACATTCAGTTTTGTCATTTTTCAAACTTTCCCTGAAAATCGTTTGATGTGACCTACTGAAAGGTCAAATTTATTATCTGTCTTGAAAAGCAGTTTTTTCAAATGTTTGAATTTTGCCTTTTAACAATATTTTGTGAAAACTGTTTATGAAACGCATCGATTTTCTAATTCATGATCATCTATTATTCCATGGACATCGAATACAGTTTTCAGAGTTTCAAAGTTATGCAAATACTTCTTATCAAATATTATTGAATGCACAGAAATAAATTATTTAAATATAAAGCCTAATTATTCATCAATGACACAATTACAAATCTTTTGTGTCATTTCCTTATCACAGGAACTTTGGATTTCTTTAAATCGTCTTTAACTTCTGCAATATTTTCTGAAAGTGCTCAAAATTCTCTGAGAGTCTCTGAAAATTTGAAAGTTCATGAAAGTATCTTTTTCGTTGCACTCCATCCTCCAATCAATCATGTCAATCTGTTTTCGTATTCATAAGTAACCTTTCAGTGTATTGAACTATATTAACATCATGTACAAGAATCTTTATTGTTTTCATCGCCAAAATTCGCTAAACTGTCAAACAATAAATTTTCAGATAATGTTGGTAAGTAGTGTGTATTTCGACTAATGAAAATCCGCATTTGCAGATCAGAATTACTGCCTACTTTTAGCCTCAGATATAAAACGTATCTGGGCAATGTGAAATAGTAATCACAGCATATTCAGCAACTACCGTACACTGCATTGTGAATACATGCCGCTGGATTATAATCAAATGAGTATATACGAATGGGATGAATAAAAACCATAGTTTCATGGATGAGCAAGGTATGATAAGACGGGTTTTCTTTGATATTCCGTAAAGCAAATTAACTCAAATTAGTGGTTGACAGCATCAAAATAGTGTACCTGCAGATAAAGGATATTGCAATTACATATCATCATTATACACGTACATCAAAAAATACAGTATTTGATGCAATTATGAAGAAACATGTTTTCAGATTGAAAATTTGAGATTTGTAAAAGTGGCGATTTTTACATTTTGACCTCTGTCCACCTTAAACAATGACGAATACAAATGTGATTTTAAAGTCCTTACCTGGTTTTAAATCAATGTCACGGACGCTAAATTTATCGGATCGCCAATTATTTTACACCAAAATGTACCTGAAACTCCAAAGTTTTATGTGGTATATTGATTATTATGTATACGCGTTGTTATTTAGAAGACTAGCGTCACAAATCAAAAATGACAAATTGAGTATATTAAGTTCTTTAACCTCGACTACGAAACTGGCATAACGTTACTTCACTTTATCCTAACATGAGAATTCAACATTCAAATTGATGTGCGTCACTGGAAGGAATTCAAATAATTTATTTCGTTGTGTATGGAATTACACCATTGCTAAATGAAAATAGAACTCATAGATATCTTAACTCACAAATCACATTATCGATTGAATATGCAAACATCGTCAACTTAATCATTTAATAATGCAAAAGTAATGGGCAAAAGACCGTTCCAGGACACCATAAAATTCAAAAAAATAGTATCTTTAAAAACGACATAAATTCATGAATTTAGACCCTTTTTCAGGTTTTTAAGACCTAAATACATGGATTTAGTCCATTCAAAAAGTACCATTTTTTCAAAAATGGTACTTTTTAAAAACGACATAAATTCATGAATTTGAACCCTTTTTCAGGTAATGAAGACCTAAATTCACAAATTTGGGCGTTTTTAAAAATACCCAATTTTCAAATTTTTCAAAATCTCAAATTTGAGAATTACAATCGGGCGAAGCCCTAGAACCTTCGGTTCGATTTTCACCCCCCGCCAAAATCATGACCGTTCCAGGACACCGAAAATCATAAAAGTTGAGAATTTCAAATTTGAGATTAAGATCATTTTTTTACTTTGAAAATCATGACCGTTCAAGGACACCGAAAAAATCATAAAAGTTAAGAATCTCAAAATTTGAGAATTACAATCGGGCGAAGCCCTAGAACCTTCGGTTCGATTTTCATTGCTTAAATCATGACCGTTCAAGGACACCAAAAATCATAAAAGTTGAGAATTTCAAATTCATGAATTTTATCCATCTTTCAGGTTTTTAAAATATATCATGTGACTAATAATATTTCTTTAACAGGTAGCGGTTAATGCAAAATGAAAACACATTCTTTTTTCTTTTTGAAATATTTTATTCACATATATGTGCAAGTAGTTTAAATTACAAAGTAAATATATGACATCTAGAAAAATGTTACATTCATAAACTGGGAATGGCATTCCCATTTTTCTATTGTTACATAAAATGATTGACAATACACACCAGTACGTCAAATAATATGCTAGAGGACACACAGTATAAGAAAAAATAAAGAATGTTTCATTTATAAGCTGCGAATGCTCATTCCCATTCTCTTATTCCGTCTCACAAAATAAAATGTTAATGCATGCTACTCACATAATATAGCAAAGTCTTACAATATAAGAAAAAGCAACCACTGTTTCATTTATAAGCTGCGAATGCTCATTCCCATTTTTCTATTCTGTTACATAAAATGATTGACAATACATACTACTCATTTTGTGTTTGGCGCTCCTGTATATGTTGTGTCTCTAATTGCTGCGTTAGTCCAGTTGTCATATCAGATGTTTGATTGGATTCTTGGGAAGAAAATATCCCTGAGCTAATTTGAAGCAACTGTTCCTCTTTTTCAAATTCAAAATAATCTTCAAAAT
Organism: Prostheceraeus crozeri; assembly: GCA_907163375.1. Lineage (NCBI taxonomy): Eukaryota > Metazoa > Platyhelminthes > Polycladida > Euryleptidae > Prostheceraeus > Prostheceraeus crozeri. The sequence continues at coordinate 18,245 of CAJQUW010014401.1, forward strand.
ACTTAAAGTTTTTGAAAACAAAGAATATACTTAAAGTACATGTTTGAAGCTTTGTGTTAGCTTGAGAAAGGCGATATAATTTTATCAAAAACGTTACATACCTTCTTGAGAATTTAATGTTATATTCACTCTCCAACTTTTGAGTAAAGGCTACCATTGACAAATGTTCCATTGATTTTAATTTAGATATCACAAATCCTTGGCAAATAGCAATTGATAAGGAAGAATTATTGTGTACTTTTTCTTGATAAATTAGAGAATGTAGAGTTGTAACACAGTTTTGGATAGTGCATGTCGCCTGTGCACTCACGTCGAGCTGTCGTTGGATTAGTTGTCCTGATGAAAATGAGTTTCTTATTTCAGAAAAAATCTCATTTTTCTTGTCCTCTTTTTCTGGTTTTATCTTCTTTTGAAAATAGAATTCATGATTTACAAGAAGAGTTTTGAAAAAATCTATCTATTACTGGAAGTACTTGATCACAAAATTTGAGGAATTCGCGATGAATAGAAGCACTCATTTTTGACACAGCTTCGATATTTTGGGTCTCGGATAAATTGTAAACAGTCAACAGTCTCGTAGAACGCTCACAGAATGAATGCACGCAGTAATTAGAGCACGCAGTAAGACTAAAATTGTAATACTTGGAATAATGGCAGCAGCTGTTTCTGAGAGAGAGAGAATCTTTATGACCTTTGCCCCAACGAAGCGACTAAATCATACCCGCATTGGCGCTATTGTCTGCCACAAGCCGCCGCAGCTGTCACCACTTCAATGTTCAAAGGTCAAACCAAGTCAAGCGAAACAAAACTAAGATTCGCGACTTCTTCTGCAAAAACTAATTAAAATGTGCATTAAGATGCATTTCTTCCCAAAAAGGATATTTTTCGTGGAATGAAGAGTAGTTTTTTATCCTCATAACATGTACGATTGCATCGGTATTGGGCAGTAGAGCTATACTGGAGTAAACAAAAAATTCAATTGCTAATCTACGATTCATACTGGCAAACAATTCCTTTGTTCTCTCTCCCTCTTCGTCTCATCCTCTCCCAGAGCTTTTGGTCTGACTGTGTTCTTAGAAATATACGGCAAACAAACAACTGCGTATTTCTATTTAAATCAAAATTCAGAAGATTGTATTCAAAATATTTATTCAAAATATTTCTTTAAAAATGGAAGAAACCGCAAGAATATATCCTTCAATATCATATGAACGTAGTTCTACTTTAATGGACATTGAAAAGATTAACATTGAAAAAATGAACATTGAAAAACACAAAGATAGAGTTAGGTATATGAAAGATAAGGAATCTCAATTATTATTTAAAATAGAACATTATAAAAAGTTAAGAAAGAGATGGTCTAAAGTTAAGAATGTAACACAAGGAATTGGTATATTCTTAACAATAAGTTTAGGTACGTTAACAATTGTTATATCTTCAGGTGTTTTAGTAATTCCAGTAGTTGCTACAGCTTTAACAGGTACGGGTGTTTTTGCAACTTCACTTGTTACAATGTTAGATAAATCTTTAATAACTAAGAAACGAAAATCATTAAAAACTAAGCATTTACATATTAAAGAAGTCTATGATAAACTACATTACTACTTTCAAAGAGTATGTGATGATAATGTTATTACGTTAGATGAGATTGAAAAATTTGATCTAATAGCTAATGAAGTAAATCAAACCTTTCAATTACAGTCCGAAAAAGTTGATGATAAGAATAGACAGGATGGCAAAATTTCTAGTGATGGTAAAATTTCTAATGAAGAAAATGACAAAATTTTTTTAGAAGAGCTAAAAACTTTAAGCGAAAATTTAAGCAAAACTTTATTAAACAAAACTTTATTAAACAAAACTTAAAACGAGAAAACTTTAAACGAAAAGACGTCAAACAACAAAGCAATAAAAAAATAATTTGTTCAGTAAAATGTTTTTGCTGTATTCCAATGTTACCACAAAATTCAAATATTATATTTTAAAAATGGATAAAATTAGAGCTGATAATTTTAAAAGAATAAAACAATTAGAAGAGTTAATAAAACAAAGAAATATTATGAAAGAAAATCATCTTCAACATAGAATGATAAAAGCTGGTATTCAATCTGATATGTTTGAAAAAATGCAGCAAACCGAGCAAGTAAAAACTGATTTTGAAAAAACTATGAAACCATTTAAAACTCTTGAAAAGGAACTTACAAATAATGATAAACAAATTGATATAACAGATCCAGAGCACAAAACTATATTAGATGACTATGGATTACTAGAATCAAACATTAATAAGAAATTACCAAAATCTATGCAATTTGAACATTCTATTTCATTTATAGATGGAAAAACAATACCTAGATTTTATCTCGGACAAAAAGAAATATTTCCACAACCTTTTCGAGGTATAATTTTTTCACCAGATAAATCTCCTTTTAATTTAGATAGAAATTTTGTTAATCTTTTAAGAGGAGCAGATTTAAATAATTATGCTGTAGAAGATCTCATAAAATATAAAGCTATGTTAGACAGAGTTGGTGCAGTAAAATCTCTTAGACGTTATAAACAATTAGAAAATTTATTATCAACGGGAGTTAAAGTAGGGAAAGGTTTATCTGAAAAACAGAAAACTGAAACAACTGTATTTTTACCAGATGATCCACAAGAATTACTAAATAGATTAAATATTTTAATATCTGCAATAAAAGAAGGACATAATTCTAGTTTCAATGAAATTCATGCTATATTGAAAAGACTGTTAGAAAAGAAGATTCTAAATGAAGAGGATTATAAAAGTATAACCGGACATCTCTGATGTCCTCCAGGGCTTCGCCCGTAGCTGAAATATGTTGTTGTTTTACTTTTTTCATAAAAAAATATTTATTTAATTTTTTAGTTTAAAAATGTGTTCAGCAGATTTAGACAAAATTAATAATCATTTAGAAAATTTGATAGAGATTTTGGGTTCATCAAAATTTAGTACGACGTTAAAAATTATAACAACTACTTCATCACACACTTGTAATTTAGAACCCATTCTACATTTGGAACAAAATAAAAATTATCAAATTGCATTGACTAGTTTCTCCACATTTAACACTATTCAAAACGTTATCAAAGATGTGAATGATCAATTTAGATATTCTACTGATACAGGCAAAACGTGGAAAATATTAACTTTTCTTCCTGGTTCTTACGAAGTTGAATCAATATCAAATGAAATTAAGAGACATTTAGGTATATCATTTAAAGATAAGAAACAATTACATTTTGCAGTCGAACCGGCAGTTAATAAATTTTCTCTTACTTTAGACGAAAATCATCAAGTTGATTTTAATCATGATAGATCATTGTCAAAGCTATTAGGATTTAATAAACAAACCTATAGTCAAGGTTATCATTTAGGTGAGAAGATTCCAAAAATAACTGAAATAAATTCAATTGTTGTACATTGTGACATTATTGAAGGAGGATATATAAATGGTAAATTATCAAATTTAATATTCAGTTTTCCAGCTTTTACTGTACCCATTGGTTATAGATTAAATGTAATTCCACAAACATTAATATATTTTCCTATTACAAGAAAAACTATTAACAACATTGGCATTAGAATCACTGATGAGAAAGGACAAGAAATAAATTTTGGAGGTGAAGAGATTATGATAGATCTTTTGGTTCGGGAGGTATAAACTCCCACGCGAAGCTAGAGAAGTTTAATTTTCTTCTTCTTCTTTAAAAACAAAAATAAAATAAAAATAAATTTTTTTATTAAAAAATGAGTGAAGTGCTACCATTAAATAAAAAAAAACTTAAATTTAATCATCATCCAAATTTATCTAATAAAGTTTTGTCAGTTATTTGTGGAAGATCAGGTTGCGGAAAAACGTATCTATTATTTAAAATTTTAACGACTCCAAATTTTTTGGATTATAACAATCTTATAATTTATACAACAACGGCAGAACAACCCGTCTATCAATTTTTAAAATATGGATTTGAAAATAATCTTAAAAAAACAGCAATTGCTTCATTATTCAAAGAATATGAAAAATCTGAAGATGAAGAAGAAATAAGTTCGTGGTGTGAAGAAGCAGCAAAAAATAATCAGTTAGTAGAATCTAATAAAAATAACCATATAAAGATACAATTAATAGATGATAGTGGTAATATGCAAGATCCTAGTAAACTAGATAAAACAATGAAACATTGTGTAAATTTTGATGATTGTGTTAATGATAGAAATCAGTCAGTTCAGAGAAATTATTTCACAAGAGGTAGACATAATAACTGTAGTGTATTTTATTTAACACAAAGTATGTATTCATTAGACGGAAGTGTTATTAGAAAGAATGCAAATATATTTATACTATTTGAAATAAATGCAAGAAACTTAAGTGATTTGTTAAGAGATTTATGCGTAAGAAATAAAGATGAATTTAAACAATCGTGTAATAATGCTTGGTCAAAAGATTATGGCTTCATTACAATTAATATTGATAAAAAAATTCATGAAAGAGTTATCGAAAATATTTTCGCGGAGTGATAAAAATATACAAATATAGTGTTACAATATTTTTTTTTATTTTTTATATATATCAAATTTGTCTATCTTAGAAATTAGAAAATTAAAAAGGTTCAGTAGTTATTCCATCAGGTAAAATTTTTCTTTTATCATCAAATGGATCTAATGCTAATTTATGTTCTTCTTTTAAATACATGTTATGTTTTTTTGAATTAAGTCTATAATTACATGCTGTTTTTATTTCATTATTAAATAATACATTTTTATAATCTTGAAATGTTATTTGATTAGCCACTGATGCCTTTGAAATTCCTTTTAATGTTTTATGTGTTTTAATATTATTAGTTGTATCATAACAGTAACATTTAGATTTTAAAAATATAGCTTCTGTTATGAAATCTTCATTTCCTTCTAATTCATCTTTTACTTTACATAAATCAGAAGGATGAATGATATCTTTTATTTTATTAATTTCTTCATCAAGTGTAGAATTATACGGTATTGTTAATTCTAAGAAAACAGAATCGGTATCTGTAAAGTGTAATTTATAGTTTTTGCCATAAGCAGGTGCTAAATAATCATATATAAATCTATACATAAATAGTTTAGCTAATTCTAATATAGTGAAACCAATAAAATTAAACTTATCATGTTTTACGCTAATTCGACGTAAATGTACAGCACATAGTTCATCACTAAATCTAGTAGTTCTTTTATATGTAGGTTTCCTTGTTAAATTTTGAAATCTATCTTTATCATAAACTATTTCAATATTTTGTCTATTACGCACATTTTCTAAAGTCTTACCATAAAATGCATTATTCATTAATTTGAAGAACACGTTTCCAAAATCATCTTTATTTCTTTTAGCTATTTTGCGTTTTTCAATATTGAACTCTATATAATTTTTTAACCACCTAGATTTTTGATAAAATAGTTTTCGATGTATTTTGGTGAGAATCATTCCATGATCTAAATACCAATCTAGCATTCTTCCTTCAACAACTTACTTTCCTTTATTGCTTTGTGTTAACATAAGTTTTTTTGTTGGTCTGTATTTTTTAGGAATCAAAGATTTTTGATAATCTGAAAAATCTTCTATATTAGGAATTTTGTTTTCGGGACAGAAAGGAAAATATTTTGTTTTATCTTTTATATAATCAGGGTATACTAAATCAACTTCATATACATAACCAAAATTATTTTCACCATCATATGTTCTTTGATAATCTAGAACGGGCGAAGCCCTAGTAGACATCTCTGATGTCGTACGAATATTACACCATGACATTTCACCTGTTGGTAATTCTTGTATCATGCAAGAAGAATATAAGCTATTAAAATCATAATATAACAAATAGTTTTCTCTCATGAATTCATCAATTGCTTTTTCACGTTCTACTCCTTCTCGTTTCGTTCGAAAAATTTCTAATATTTTTTCTTTTTCTTCTGGAGATAAAGGTTTCATTATTCCATATTCTTGTGGATTTACTTTCTTATTATAACATTTAACATATCTATTACCTAAAACTGATGAAACTCCACCTCTAATTCCAGATTCAAAAAATAATAATTTATCATATGTATTTTCTTTATAATGTTTAAGTTTAACGGACTTTGTCCTAGAGCCATCGGCTTGAACACCAGTATGTTTTAATCCTGCTAGCCATGTTAAACCTGGTGTAGAATAACAATAACATGGATCTATTCCGTAATATTCTAAACACATATCACGAAAGTTTTCAAAAAGATCAGCTAGTATTAATACATCTATCTGAAGATATTTCATTGTATAATCATACATTGTTTTACAATTTAACTCTCTCCAATTTTTTTCAGCTTCTGCATAGTCTTCGTCAGATAATTGTGATTGTTTTAATGTTGATTTAAATTTATTTATTGGAGGAAGTTGTTCTTCTTCCATAATTTTATTCACAGAATTAAAATCAGTCTTCGACTGTGGACCGCAGGTTTTATCTCCAGTTATATCAGTCATCGACTGTGTGCCGCAGGCTATATACTCATACGGAAATATTCCTTTTAAAGGTTTTAAATTATATTTATTTAATATTTTACATTGTTCAGATTTCAAAGTTTTTGCCATAACATCTAATGAATAAGGAGTAAAAAATCTAAATGCATCTAAAATTCTAATGCAACCTAATTGCATTGAAAAATATTCTTCCTCTGTTTTACATAGTACATTTATTTGTTGTTGTTGTAATTTTTCAGATGAAAATAAATCTTTCATTACTAGATGGAAATCATATTTAGAACCATTGTAGAAATATAGAGGAACAAAGTTATATTTAAATTTATTAGCATTAAGATTACAAGAATTATGTGCTGCACCATTATATATAATCCATTTAGATGATCATGATCTTTTACCTTGACGGCAGAGCCGTCGCTTCGCTTGTCAAGATATCTACCTTTGCCATTTTTATAATTTTTTGTAAATTCTCTTCCACAGTAATAACATTTTGTTTCATTAATAAAATTTAATTTTTCTTTTTCTGTTAATGGCATCATTGGAATATTTGTTTCAAGCAATTGTGAAAAACGTCCTTGTAATTCTTCTACTTTCTTTGTAAACATTTCTGAACTATCTTCACCATAGTATTGAAAATATTCTGATTTAAATAATTCAGGATAATTTGAATGAATGTACATTCCCCAACATAATGGTTTTTGTTCAAATAAATATTTTTCTTTACTTTGTTCAGCTGAACTTTTTCCAGGTGCACTTTTTTCAGAATTATAATTTTCAGAATCGGGTGAAGCCCTGGAACTTTCCGTTCGATTTTGTGTCATATTAACATTATATGCTTCAAAATCACAATAAATAATAAAGGGTACTTTATTTTTAAAATACCATTTATTATATTCTAAATAATCATCTTTAGGAAAAGTATTTTGAACTGCTTCATTTTGTTGGCAATTCTCCAAATGTCTATTCATTTCTTCTAAAGTTCTAAAACTTGTCATACATTGAAGACAAGGAAAATTTTTATTATCTGAAGTTTTTGTAAATATAGAAACATCTTTACACAATATAAAATGACCCTGATAATATAATATATTCGCTTGTGCTGGTTGTTTTGACTGTTCTAGTTTTTCAAATTTATCTTGATATATTTCATGTGTTTCATTAATTTCTTTTGTAATATTAAATGTATTTTGATGATAATTTTGATTTAATATTTGTAGCTGATAAATATATTCTTTATCATATTGTTCTTTATATTGTTGTAGACATTTTTTTAAACATTCATTTAATCAGAGCGAAGCTCCTCTGGCTTTAGCCGATTCTTTATTTTCTTCATTATTTAATTCTTTATTATTTTCTTCATTTAATTTTTGAATTGTTTCTATCTCATTTTGATATTTATGGTGATATTCTTGTAGCAACATTTTTATTTGTTGTTGATAATCTATTTTACATTTTTGTAAACTTTTATTTAAATTTTCTAATTTTTGTTGATATTCTGAAGATAAAGATGAATATTTGTAATTATAATCATCAGTACGTCCTTTATAATTATTATGATTAATCATTATTGGTGATAGTGTTTTAACAAGTTCAAATTTTTCAGTACATATTATTTTTCCTTGGTAAAAAATATTATGATGCATGTAATTTCCTCTATCATTATTTACTATTTCTGATTGACATAAATTTTTATTATTCAAATAAAATTTTTTTGAATCTGAGTAAAGTGGAATAATTTTACCAATAGAAACATAATTCACATTTAATTCAAAAACATTTACTTCAATTAAATTTTTATTCTTTTTATGAAACTTTATTAATCTATTATAATCATATGGAAATTCATCTAAGCCATCAGAAAGATCAAATTCATTTATGTATTCTTCTTTATTATAATGACTTAGTCTTTCTTTATGATATTCTGCAGGATGTAAATGTGCTATAATACTCCACAGAAAACAATAATCATCTTCATTTTTTATGTTGATTATTTGTGGTGAACTGAAAGGTAAAGAAACATAACTACCACCAGTATTATTTTTATATTTATCAATTACTATTTTCTTAGATAGTATTTTAACAAATCTCCAACCAGATTCACGTAACTGGGCTTCAATTATACAATTTTCTAATTTAAGTATCATCGATTCAAATATGGGTTGTATATCATTTACATTATGAATTTCTTGTGAATTTGTAAAATGTCCTTGTATTATTTCTTCAGGAATTCCATCAGGTCCATTTTTTGTATAAAGTACTTCTACATTCATATAACATTTGAAAGATTTCTTAAATATATTATAAAAGTTGGTTAGAATATCAGAAAAAGTGTTATCGGTTTCATTATATTCAACGGGCGAAGCCCTGGAAGACATCTCCGATGTCCCGCGAACCGATTCATTAAATAAATATTTTATATCTGTTACGGCTTCATCAAATTCATCTATTTCGTTAAATTCATCAGTATCGCTAAATAAATATCTTCCATCTGGTACGGGCGAAGCCCTGGAAGACATCTCCGATGTCCCATGTATGGTCTCATCTTCACTATTAAAAACTTTTTTATATTCCGAATGTGAATAATCATCAAACATTTTTTTAACTTTTATATCAGTAGGCAATGTTTCTAGATAGTTTTTATAACTATTTAATTTTAATATATTTCCTTCATCAACTCGTTCTACATTTTGTAAATGCAATTTACTATTTAAATGAGATTGATAACTTCTTTTTGTTTGCAACTTTTTTTTACATAAGACACAATAAAACTTGGTATTTTCCATTTTTTTAATTTTTTTAGAGAAAATTTAAGAAAAAATTTGTGTTTTAATTTTAGATATAAACATTCTAATATGAAGGACTTGAGTGTTATTTTATATTATTATATATTTCACGTTCTTTAGTTATTTTTTTCTTTATCACATTAAGTTTTATCATATTAAGTTTTATCTTATTAAGTTTCATCATATAATGTTTTATCAAAAGATAATTTAAATTTATTTTCACTAACTATTGATTCTTCATCATCATAAATTGTTTCTTCATCATCATCATAAATTGTTTCTTCATCATCATAAATTACACTTTTTGGTATAGGATGCCCTTCCATGATAGGATACCATTCCCTGATAGGAATATCTAATTCTAAATTACATCTTTTATCTGATAATAATATAATAGAGAAAAATATTGGTCTTTGATCTCTTTTGGAAAATTTAATTACACCACCATAATCTGAATCACTTTTAGTTTTTGTTAAAGATGATAAAATTTTAAATTGATTAGATGTAAATCCTAATTTAAATTTTGTAGACCCGACACATAGTTGTCTAACAGTATCTTCAACTATACCATCATTATTATTTTCAATTGTAAGAAAATGAAATTTAGATAAATTTTTATAATTACTAATATTTTTATAATCTTTTTTACCATTTACACCTTTTTCAGATGTTACAGAATCATCATTATTATCATAAGATTCTCTAAGATCGGGCAAAGCCCTAGAACCTTCAGTTCGTTTATTATGAATATGATTATGGTCATTGTTAATAGTATAAGGTGTAGTCCACATATAAATTTTCTCTTGTTGAGCTAAACCATTTATATAAGATTTTAATAAATTAATATTTAAGTTGGAATATAATCCTATATACGTATCATCATCATATCTTTGGGGCATTTCTAATGTTTCTTGTTTATAAATTGTGTCTCTATAATAAACTTGACATAATAATTCTTCATTATGTTTTTTACTCTCTATGTGAATGTTATATTGATTTTGATCGTCAACAAATAATCTAATTTTTTCTTTCGAAAAAGATTTTAATTTTTTAACTAATTCTTTAATATTGATATAATTAATAATTTTAGTTTCTATCCAATCAGTATTACTAATTGGTAACACTGCTCTAATAAATCCATAAACATTATTATGACCTATTATAACCATATTTTCTTTATTTAATTCAACATAAGCTACATCATTATATTTACTTACAATCTCCATAAATTTAATAAATGGATCACCTGGAAATAAACAATAATTAGTTTCTATAGAAGGTAAACCTTTAGTCTGTTCTCTAAATATTTCGGCTTGTAATTCAAACAAAAGATTAACATCTATACATGGATTTGTAATAGTATTATTATTATTATTATTAACAAAACATTTATTTTCAAATCCCGTTGATCTCGTCGAATAAGAAGAACAGGATGATGCGGGCGAATATAATTTTTTTAAATTTGGATTTTCCATTTTTTTATTTTTATTAGAAAAAATTTTATTTTTTTATTTTTATTAGAAAAAATTTTATTTTTTTATTGTTATTAGAAAAAATTTTATTTTTTTATTGTTATTAGAAAAAGTTTTACTTTTTTATTGTTTTAAAAATGATGTTACCAAATGTTGTTGGAGGTGCATATATCCCGAATAATCGTGAATTAGAAATAGAGATAGAAAATTATATCATGAAAACTGGAGACGTTTTATCTGGTCCATTGCATCTTTCTATTCTTCCGCAACAAAATACAGAGTTGACAAATAAACAATATGTTGATACACAAATCAATGACTTAAAGGAAAAATATATAAACGATGTTTTGGTTCCACTGATGAACGAATTAAAGTTGCTTAAACTTAATGACAAATCATTAAACGAAAAATTATTAAAACTTGATAAAAAGGATAGAGAGCTAGAAGCAGATATAGCAAAACTTTTTAAAAAGATTTCTGAACAATCAAAAATTTTAATATTACTTTCTTTAAATTTAAAATCTGCTGTAATTAAAAATAAACATCAGATAAAAATGTTAAAAGAACAATTAGAAGATGAAATAGAAAAACTACCTGAAAGAATTAAAAAAAATTTAAAGCAGTTACAAACTACATTCCAAAAAAGTGTTGATGAATTAAGTTCTAAAATTACTCAACAAATGAAAAAGATGAATAGAATAATAAATGAAGTAAACTCACTTAATGAAAAAAGTGATAAAATGAAAACTCTTAAAATCAATTTAGAAAATGAATTAAAGAAAAATTTACAAGAAAACTCTAAAGAAAATAAAGAACAGTTAGATTCTGTTAAAAGACAATTAGATGTTCTTAAAATTAAGTTAAATGCACTTAAAACGGCGTTGAAGATGAATCAGGTGAAAATGCAAGTTAATAGAAAAGAAATTAAAGTACATCACACGCTGCTTGACGCAATAGATAAAGTGCAACAGTCAATTAATAAAGTTATCTCGAAGTTGCTGTCCATTCACAAACGTAAATCTTGATAGAACCTTGTTCAGAGGCTTTAGCCGATCGGACCAAAGCTCCTCAGGTTACTAACCAATCGGAGCGAAGCTCCTCGAGGCTTTAGCCGATCGGACCAAAGGTCCTCAGGTTACTAACCAATCGGAGCGAAGCTCCTCGAGGCTTTAGCCGATCGGACCAAAGGTCCTCAGGTTACTAACCAATCGGAGCGAAGCTCCTCGAGGCTTTAGCCGATCGGACCAAAGGTCCTCAGGTTTCTAACCAATCGTAAATATTTTTTCTCAAAAGTCAAATTTAATCCTAAAAAATGCCTATAATTTATAAACACAATCTTAAACATTTTGCTTCAAATCAAAAAATTGCTCATGAACCACGTATGAATCCTGTTTATCATTATGATAATAGAGAAACAGTCGGAACAGAAAAGTTCCTAGGCACCGCAGGTGCCGTTCACACGGAAGGAGCTGGGATCTTCTCTGGTATTGGTAGTATCGTTAACTTAATTAAAAATAATAAAGATTTGATTACATCTGCTGCAAAAGGAGCAGCTGCTATAGGTAGTACAGCTAGTGCAATATCAAATGCTGTCAAGTCTCAAAACGAATTAAAACAACTAGAAGCTATTCGTAAACTTAGGAATGATTCCGAAGAACTAAAAAAATTAAAAAAACTTTCAGAAGAAACAAAGAACAAAATTGCTAACATTGCTGTTGGGGAAACCTTGAGGAGCGGAGCTCCGTCTGATAGTAAACATAATGAAAAAACAATTGAAGAAATAAGAGGTAATGGCGTGAGCAGCAACCTTCGGTTTAACCAGCAAAGCTGTAGCGGAGCTGGTCTAGCAAAATTCTAAAATTATATTTTAGTAAAATTTTTTAGTAATTTTTTTAGTAAAATTTTTTTCTATCTGTGAGAAAAACAAAAAGTCAAATTATTTTTTATAAAAATGTCTTCGCTTATCGAAAATAAATTTAGATTAGACGATCCTCCGTTCGTCAGTTATAATCAAAAAAAGAATGACTATATAAGAATTGCTATGAATCCCGGATCTTCCAGTAGAGTAAATACTGGAGGTGATTTAATTTTTGAAGTTGATAATCAGCAGAGTTATTTATATCTACCTGATTCATTTTTACACTGTGAATATTCTTTGTATAGTGATGCCAATTTTCCAACACCATTACCAGAAACCGATAATATTGCACTAGAGAATAATTTCTTTCCAAGATTATTTACACAAATGCGTTTAGATGTTGCAACTCAAAATATAGAAACAATAAGTGATTCTCCAGGTGTAATTGATACAATGCTTAGATTCATAACAATTGGTGAAAATAATAAAAAGTATGAAATCGAAGGTTGGTTTCCTGATACTAATGATGGTATAATTGTTGATGATTTAACTCACGCTGGAACAGATGCAGCAGGAATTGCGAAAGATGTAGAAAATATTGCAAAACATTTAAATAAAACAAATAATGAAGCATATAAAGAAAGACGTGAATTTAACAAGAAAAGTAAACAGACAGTTAATTGGTCATTGTCTCCATTATTCGGATATTTAGATTATGATAAAATATCATATCAATTAAAATTTAAATTAATAATTCATCGTACAGCAAATAATGAATTAATCTTTTTTGGTAAGACTGGGAAAAAAGCATATTTAAAAATTGATAGACTTGAATGGTGGATTAAGCATATTACTCCTAGTTTAGAGGTTGAAACAGCTATTGCAAAAAGATTAAATACTAACAAACCAATTCAAGTAAATTTTCTAAAGCGTACTGCTAGTTCAGTAACTTTTTCCGAACAAAGATTTAACTGGCATTTTACTAGAACTGCGAATACTCCAAGATATTTATTACTAACATTTCAAAGAAATAATTCTCCAAGTTTTGATAAGAACAACAATATTTTTCATATTAATACAATTCGAAGTTTACAAGTTTCATTAAATCAAACCCGATATCCAATTGATCCATTAAGATTCGATGATACCAATAATCAATTTATGGAAGGATATGATTGTTATCGAAATCTTTGTACAGAATTTGGAGTTGAACCACAATTAACTCCTGGAGATTGGAGACATTTATATCCAATTTTCTGTTTCGATTTAAGTGCACAATCTGAAGATATTATTAAAAATGGTTGTGATGTAACAATTAATATTGAAAAGAAAGATTCCACAACTTCATTGATGGCTTATGGTTTATTGCTAGAAGATGTAAAATATTCTATTGAAATTCTTAATGGGAAGATGACTAGAATAAATTAATTAAAATTTTTTCATAACTAGAATAGATTAAAAATTCTTAACTTAAAAATTTTTCATAACTAGAATAGATTAAAAATTTTGGTTACTTAAAATTTTTGGTAACTAGAATAGATTAAAAATTTTCATAACTTAAAATTTTTCATAACTAGAATAGATTTAAATTTTTGATAACTTTAAATTCTTAACTTTAAATTTTTTTATTAAAAATGTCGCAAGCGAAAAGTAATATTAATAATAAAACTGTTGAATTAAAATTACGTAATATTGTTGACAAAAATACCCCTAAAACTATTACGATTAACAAAAAAAAGTATTACATAAGTAAACCAATGATAGAGAATATTCAATTACAAGAAGAAAAGAATGGCGGGATTCTCCCATTAATTCCACTAATAGTAGGAGGCATAGCAGCAGCAGGAAGTGTTGCAGGTGGGACAGCTGGTATTGTCCAAGCAGTAAATAAAAATAAATCAGAGAAGGCAGCATTAGAAGAACAAAAACGTCATAATAGAGAGTTAGAGAAAGTTGCTAGGGGTGACGGAATAGTAGATAATTTTATTAGTAAATTAAAATTAGTTGATGAAGGAAAACGAGTTCTTAAAAATATTCTCCACAATGTTGATGATTTAATTGAAATTAAAGAAACTAAAGATGGTTCTGGAATATATCTAAGTCCTAGTATGATTCGGTAATAACCTCAGGACCTTTGGTCCATAAGGTAAAACATTTATTTTATCTTTTTAATTTTTTTTATCTTTTAAAATGAATTCTACAAATTCCGAAAATTTAATTAAATTAAAAATTGTTAATTTAGATTTATTGAATTATCTATTAAACAAAAATAAAAACTCAAACTGTCAGCATATTGGAGGTGACAAGAACAAAGTTCCATACCACTTCGGTGGTGATATACAAAAAACATTAGAAAACTTTCCTGGATTTATTTGGAGTAAATATTCGAAAAAAAACATCTTCCTGGTCATTCATATACCGGTCCAGGAACTCGATTAGATATAAGACTAGATGAGAATAATAATCCGAAACCAGGTGAAGAACCAATAAATAGAGTAGATGCCGCAGCTTACAGGCATGATTTAGCTTATCGAAATCATGATCTAAGTTCTCGACATGCAGCTGATAAGAAGATGATTCAAGAATTAGATAGTATTCAAAATCCTACATTTAGAGAAAAAATTGAAAGAATGTTTGTTAAGAAAGCTTTACAAGCTAAAATATTATTCGGTCAGGGTTTAAATGAAACGACAGCAAAGCTGTCTGAGAGCAACGCTCGAACTAATAACTCTGAGAGCAACGTTCGAACCTACGCGTCCGAAATGACGAATGACCCAAGCCGCTATGCGTCTGAAATTCATAAAGAATACAGAAGGCCTAAATATTTATTGAAAGTAAAAGTATTTAATAAAGATGATATTTGGAGTGCTGATCTTATTCATATGCCGAATGAAAGGGACTACAAATACGCATTGACCGTTATAGATTTATATACACGATATGCTTGGGTAAAGCCTTTAAAAAATAAAAGTGGTCTATCAGTTAAATATGCGTTTGAAGAAATCTTTAAAGAAAGTAATAGAAAGCCAAGGAAATTGTTTGTTGATAAAGGGTCGGAATTTTATAACAGAAACGTTCAGCCACTATTTGAAACAGACGAAAGTCATCGCCAAGGCTCAGTTTATTCAACTGAAAACGCAGGAAAAACTGTAGTGATAGAAAGATTCAATCGGACGTTAAAAAATAAATTATTCAAGAAATTTACTGAGCAAAGAAATCAGAAATGGTTGAAGATATTACCAGGAATTGTAGAAGAGTACAATAATAAAGTTCATTCTGGTATTGAAGAAACTCCAAAGAATGCTTCTGTCGACCCTGATTTGATAAGAAAAAAAATATTCGAGAATAATAATTTGAATGAGAGTAATCCGAATTTGCAGAAACTTAAGCCGAAATTTAAAATTGGAGATAGAGTTAGAATATTTAAATATAAGAATAAATTTGAAAAAGGCTTTGTTGGCTATTGGACTAAAGAAATATTTGAAATTTGTAAAATAAATCAAACTTATCCGTTTACTTATGAAATTAAAGATTTAGATAATGAGGATATCAGAGGCCGTTTTTATCAAAATGAATTACAACGAACTGAGCTTTAGCTTTTTAATTATCATTATTATTATTATTATTTTTATTATTCAATTCTAACATAATATCAAGAAATGATACTCCTTTTTGTAATTTAAATAAAACATAAAGACATAATTGACCACAGTAAGTAGTTCCCGGTTTTTGAATTTGAAATGTATTATAAGTTCCATTTTCAAGTAATTTTTTAACTTCGTTTGTAGGTGGAAGACCGTATGAGTCAAAATAGTAATTATCTCCATTTTTATTAGACATACCTGCTGACCAATGTACGCCTTTTTCATCTGACGTATGGAGATTGGTTACGAAATTTACAGTTATTGATGGAACTTTGTTCCGGGAACTGAAGGTTCCTGTTGGCTTATTTTTTAGGAATTGTAATTCGTCTCTCATTAGAACATGAAAATTCTTTATTCCTAATTCATTTGCGATTTTCTTTAGGTCGAAATTTGTCGTAGTTTGCGTTCCATATAATTTAAAAAACTTATTTATGTTGCTCATTTTATAATAAAAAAATTTCTTAAGGGACCCCTAGAAGACAGAAGGGAGGGGGTAGCAGAACTACGTTCATATGATATTGAAGGATATATTCTTGCTGTTTCTTCAACTTTTGTTTCTTCCACTTTTAAAGAAATATTTTTAGACACATGATATATTTTAAAAACCTGAAAAACGTCTAAACTCATGAATTTGAAATTCTCAACTTTTATGATTTTCGGTGTCCTGGAACGGTCATGATTTTGGCGGGGGGTGAAAATCGAACCGAAGGTTCTAGGGCTTCGCCCGATTGTATTTCTCAAATTTTGAGATTTTGAAAAATTTGAAAATTGGGTATTTTTAAAAACGCCCAAATTTGTGAATTTAGGTCTTCATCACCTGAAAAAGGGTTCAAATTCATGAATTTATGTCGTTTTTAAAAAGTACCATTTTTGAAAAAATGGTACTTTTTGAATGGACTAAATCCATGTATTTAGGTCTTAAAAACCTGAAAAAGGGTCTAAATTCATGAATTTATGTCGTTTTTAAAGATACTATTTTTTTGAATTTTATGGTGTCCTGGAACGGTCTTTTGCCCATTACTTGCAAACGGTTGTGGTCAAAACACAGCGTGATTGCATGTTAACAGAATGGTGACTGTCGAAGGTCATATTGAAGTTGTTCTTCTTATGGCAAAATTTGATTCAGTGACATTAGTTGAAAGACATCTTAGAAATGAAGAGGTATCAAGCATTCCGACTCGTACGACCATGAGATCAATCTTCAACAATTTAAGGAGACTGGTTCAGTTTTGGACGCACCCCGATGTGTTAGACCTCGCCGCTCTGACGACAAGATCGACGAAATTAAAGACATGTTCGAAGAAGAGATATCCTTCTATGACGATCCGGCAAGCAGCTGCAGTTGCTGACACTTCCTTCTCTACGGTTCGGAACGTGTTGCGGGACGATTTGAAGATGAAACTGTATAGACTTTCATTTTTTCAGCAACTGTTCGCCGATGATGAAGCCGCGATAGCAACCATGTGCAGTGAATTCCAACGACTGATTGCCGCCGATGAGAATTTTTTGAGCAGACCATGTTTCTCTGACGAGGCTACGTTCCATCTAAGTGGACGAGTCAACCGTCATAATTGTGTGACATGGGATTCGGGCAATCCTCATACTGTTCAACAAGCACCGATCAAGTCTCCCGGAATTACTGTTTGGTGCGGTTCATTCTGTAATGAAGTCATAGATCCTTTTTTCTCTGATTCGACTGTGACCTCCAAGTCGTACAAAAACATGTTAGTGGACTTCTTCACTCCTCAAAACTGAAAATTAGAAGAAAATTTTTTACGACCATCTTTCAGCAGGATGGAGTCCTTCCCTATTGGTCCCTCGAGGTTAGATCTCTATTGCACCAAAAGTTCCCAAGAAGGTGGATTGGAAGAGACGGTCCATTCCACTGGGCTGCTCGCAGTCATGATTTGACTCCTCTTGACTTTTACTTTTGGGGAGCTGTCAAACACAAAATGTATCATAGACAACCAGCAAGTCTGGTAAAATTACGAAATTTTACCATCGAAGAAATCTCTCAGATTTCATCACAAAAAATTTCTGCTGAGTTCAATAGTTTTGAAAGCCGGTAAGTCCTGCACGAGATAATGTAGACAATGTATTGATTTAAATTTTGTGATGATCTCATTTTAATGATAAAAATTATTGGAAGACAATTGACGTTTTTTGCATAGTAAATACAGATAAAATTCTATGCTAATCATTACGGAAATGCATTATAATCAATATACCATATAAAAGCTTCATGTACATTTTGGTGCAAAATAATTGGCGATCCGATAAATGCAGCGCCCGTGACATTGATTTAAAACCAGATAAGGACTTTAAAATCACCCTGTATAGTGGCTCATTGAAAAGCTGAGAACTTAAGCTCTCGAATGGTGTGTAGCTTATGAATGTAAAATGTGATTGAAAGTCAGGAGAATCGATTGAAGTTTGACGCAATTTAGGTGGTCCGTTTTTTTATGATCAACTGTGTAGAAGCTCGTAAGCATGTTCCATTTCCGACTATCATGATGGAATTAGCTTCAAGCATTGCATGCATATCAGAGCAAGTGCGGAAAACAGATATCTTGGATGTACGGGGCTAAAAGATGCACTAAAATGTTGTTTCTTTAACAGTTATTAGAAAAATCAAGTCAAAAATGCCTCAACATCAAGAAGACAAAGAAACATAGGATTGACAGAACTGGTGGCGGTGTGCTATGTTATGTCTCATGTGCTGCTCCCATTTCACCAATTGACGAATTCGATGACGATCATGTGCACCTATGGCTTTCAATGCAATTAGTCCGCCTGATGGAAGCACTCGTATGAAACCTTTGTGTTCTGGACAGATGCAGTAGCTCCCTTATACTACTATATTTCAAACTTTTTGTAGAGCTCTGTTTTTGTGCTTTGATGAACTATTGTTGAACTTTCCTTTATGTATTACAATCAGCTATGGCTGTTTAATCCAAATAAATGCATATCATCATCATAAGAAGGGTAGCACCGGTGAATGCTGCTACATGGCTAAGTCAGGATAAATAAAAGCAGAGCAGCCTATTGTGCAGTCCATCAGCCTGTTCATAGGGATGCTCAGTGATATTGTTTGGATATGATGAAATAGATCTATACATACAGTAAGTGCCCAAGCCGACCTGATGTATCATTGTAGTACGAAGCACCGCGTCTGTGGATACCGCTGAACTTATTGCTTAGAAGTCTGAGTACATCCTTCTATCCTAATTAGATAGTAGGCCTGCTATCCTACTTAGGATGGAAATGATGTTCTAAAACTTCTTAGGATATCCTAAAAATCGCTCTATCACAAAGGAGTTGTTCAGCATTTTTACATGCTATGGGAAGAGAGTACGCTGTCTCTTTGACGCAGCACTAAAAGTGGCACATTCTGCATAATTTCATTATGGCATATTTCTGCAATTCTCATGATTCAATTCAAAATTCTGTATTTTGCTTCACAGAAGCGGTGAACGCATTGACAAATTCTATGCATATTTACACATGATATAAAATATTAATCGAAGTGTAAAGAGAGAGTGCACAGATCAGTCATTTACAATATTCAATAAAAGAATTTAAAAAACGCTTAGTCTTGGTCGTAGGTCGTTTCAAAGCACATCGATTTCGACACATCACTGCAGCTCGCTCATCAAAGAAAATTCTCAATGGGTGGTCCTCAAATTTCAACACTTCTTTGAACAAATTAGTACACTGCTTGTCGGCAACTTCTAATAGAGACGGACGCTTAAGACCAGAGACCGAGTCACCAATAATTTTAAAGACTCTTCTCTCAAGTCGAAGAAGCCTGTTGCACAGATAGTTAGGAATATTGCAAAATAATCCTAATCACATCAACATAATCAAGCTTGATTATTCATATTAACTAAAGAAATTGAAACTCACGATTCTTCGATTTTTAATAATTTCTATCACCAAAATAGTGCACTAAACTAGTTTTTCCAAATTAAGTGGATTGAGTCTCTCAAAAATAGAATTTAGAAACGAGCAAGTGGTATGTGCTCAGCTAACTTCAAGCGGCGATTAGCAAAAGCTAATGTAATTTTCAACGAAGAACTACAAGTGAACTTTATACACATGGGTAAATTTTTAGAAGCTTGATGCTACAGTCCAGTTTAGAGAATTGGAAGAACAAATGTTGCAAATGCAGTTATTTATGCTTTCATTGAATGGACTTTTGATGATTTTCCAGGTATATATATATATATATCATTCACGTATTACGTTAGGTAAATGGTGCTGGGCTTCCCAAACAGTTAAGACTAAGAACGTCAATAACACATCTGAATACATCAAAAACACATATAGAGAGATGTAAATACACAAATCAATGTCATGACAATCAATCTGAACCAAAGCTCGCAGAAATTTTCTGACAAATAAATATCTAGTAGTTTTTAGATCAACAAACGTAGAATTTTCTTTAAAAATCTAACTTTCAAAAGGCTGGCACCAAAGGTGAAATAAATAACCTGTGCCTTCAAATACGCATGTCATTATTCTATATCAGTCAGGTAAAATATTTCATGTCAAAGTAAAATATCAGTCCCATCAAAGTACAACTAAATTTGATTTTATACTTTAAGACAGAACCAGATACAAAAACATTAATGTTTAAAGTGACTAGGACAGCCTCTCTTTTCGTAGCTCAGTTTCACTCCTACTCGGGCAATTTGCGAGATATTACGTGCATAGTAAGCACTTAGTTTTAAAAGCCTTGAAAGCTATTGTACTAAGGATAGCATTCAGTAATTTAAAGATGCGATCAGTGAATGAATGAGTCATTCTTACAACATGATCATTCATAAAGTCTAAAGTCTTATTGAATACCAAACGTAATAAGACCCATTTAATGAAGTCTCTGGCCATCAGCGAATCAAAATCCATTGAATCACAATGAGATGAACTCGAATGATGTTATAAATGAACTCAACGAAGGTGTGGTCAATTCTTACAATACACCACTTCGTCATTAATCTTTCCAAACCGTAAATAGTGCATGTTCTGTTTGAACAAACACTGTAAAACGGAGATTGTCTGTGTTGAAATGTCTGCATTTTGTTCATTTCGAAAAAATATTAATTGGTTAATTTTTGTGGTTTCATTAACTTTATTTATTGAATCGTTTTTGTGGAATTTTATATTTTCATTTCAACCCATATATTTATGGGATTTCGGAGTGAAATGGAGAGCTATGTTAAATTGCTCTGACGTGGATGACTGTAAAGACTATCGGTACGATAGGTTCTCGAATATTGCAGCCTTCTCATGCTTGGTATTCACTGCTGGATATCTGATGCAGTTAATAGTCTTTCTTCTTGCTCGGCATATTCCCTATACTACAGCTACGTCAACTATAGTGATGTTCATTGGTACACTGTTGGTTGTTGGTGCATTTGCCGCACTATTGGCTTTTAATGCCAGTGTTTTCAAATTCTCGATAAGTCGAGTTCTACATGGTGCTGGGTCTACGCTAGTCATTGGAAGTGGACTTTCCAGGCTGTCTATTGCAATCAAAGATGACAAAACCCGACAAATAGCGTTTAGCTTTACAACATTGGGAATGACAGCGGGTATTGTTGCAGGACCAGTGCTTGGGGGAATTGTCTACACTATCAAAAGTGACGTGATTTTGATAGTATTGATATACGGTCCCATTCTCATTGAAATCATCATACAACCAACGATTATGGGTTGTGACAAAGAAACAAAGGAGGTTGAACCCCCATCACCTAAATGGTCTTTGATATTACATCGCGAAGTATTTATCGGCCTCATTTCAAACATTTTGACAACAGCATGTATTGTTGTTGTGAATATTACAATACCTCTATGGATTCTCCATTTTGATGTTTCCATACACCCCTGGCTTGTGGGATTGATATTTCTGCCTGGAGCCCTTGGCAATACACTAACGAGCTTTTTATCGTCATGCATCTCCAGTAGAATTGGACAATGCTCGGCAATCACAGCTTCACTAGCTTCAATAGCTCTCTCCCTTTTTTCAATGCCGTACATACATCGCTTCAGCCTTAATTTGTACTTTCTACCAATGGCTTGTATTGGCCTTGGACAGGGTTTCATATCGAGCTTGATTGTACAAATGTTAGGAAAGCATTTATCAAACACTGAGAGTGAGCCGGAGTCAACATTCTTTCTATTTATTGAAGTTGCTGAAAAATTAGGATGTGTGCTGGGACCTGGTTTGTGTGCTATCTTGCTTTTGTTCGTTCGCTTTGAGATTCTGATGATAGTATTTGCGTCCCTTCTGTCGGTGGTCATACCTTTTCAATTATTTCTGTCTCAGAGTTCTATGAATCCACAAGGAGAATCTGAAAAATTGTTGCAAAGAAGCAGCTTAAGTGATACATAATGAATTGAAGTCGTAGTTGACCAGGTGACGGGAGATCATCTTTCTGAGAAAGTTATGCAAGGTAATTAAAACTCCCCTTTTTAGTTTAGGCCAATATAATAAAGTTAAAGTTAAAAGTATGGCAGACAGGCCTTCGACGTCCAGCGCCTTCAATGGTCGATGTTTGGATGGCCTATGAATTGAAGTCATTCAATATTTTGAAGTACATGAGTTTGCTCGTGATCAGCTCGGTAAATCGTTGAGCCTGTAGTTCCGGAGGAACTTCATTGAAGAAAGATAGAGCCAAATCTCATTATCGATAGCGTATATAGAAGCACACAGTTCATACGAGATGTTTTCTTGTGTGTACCTTCAAGCCCCGAATTTCGTAAAAACACCTAAGAATGAGGCTGAGGATATTTTTCGATAATCAACAGTATTCTTTTGATAAGAGGGTCGCTCAAGCTTCAATGCATTGTATTTAAAGGGTTTTGCCTTTCTTCCGAAGAAACTGAATAAGTTAATGTTGTAGCGATCTGGAAGTCAAAAACGAAGTATAGGCAAACGAAATTTGTTTTTAATGCAAAGTTTCCATCAAAAAATATCACATTTTCCGCACAAATAGTTTTGAAGAACATTTAACAATTTTCTCAAGAAGAATTTGAATTCTGGTTTCAGCATAGGACAAGAGATAGAATTTCGGGACATAACTTGCACAAATTTTTATCATTTAAAATTTGTGGCACAACTGGTGCAAGTGTGCTGCAGTTTACTTCTACAGACCGCCACAAATGTTTTTGAACTACATAGAGACATAGGAAATCCAACTGTTTGAACAGGAGGCAATTCAGAAAACACCACCAGAAAATTAAAAATGCTCCATTGACTAGATTTTCCTAGATTTTGATGCTAATCAGAAAGATAAATAAGACAAAAATCTCTGCAAAATGAGCCCTCTCTTGAAACGAAAATGAAGCCCACCCTTGCAATTTGTGATGGTTTGAGATGTATATTGCTTATACACTAAAGTCCGTTGCTTTAAGTTTATCTGTATTCATTAAGATTCACCTTTCTGTGCTATTATTGTGTCATTCTGACGACAACTGTCAATGAGACCGAGTGAATTCAGGTTGAAAAAATTTCCATGATGAACTTCCGTGCTCTCAAAGCGTGAAAAAAGTAAATAAATGTCTTTGAAAATTAAAATAAGAAACAAAAAGTTTTAATAAATATTTTGCCGCAAACTGTCATCGATTGACACGCAAATACATGCATTGGTGACTTGGCATAAAATTTCATGTAATTTTGAACAATACATAGGGAATCAAACAGAAAGCCGAATCGCAAAGATGACATTTCGAGCGATATTAAGATCATTTTCGAACTATTTCGTGGAGTCAACCATGACCAACCATGGCCATGAGTTAGCTCTGTCAGTGGATGTTCGATGCGGAATGCTACTAAATGTTAATTATTAAGTAACATAAGGCAAAAAATAATTATGAATTTAAAAGTGATATTTGGACTATAGAGTTTATTGTCATCATTTAAATGCCTATCTATAGTACTACTCCATGTAATTCATAGTTTTCGCAACAATGCACCGAACCAAGAAGTAACTACGCTTCGATTAGCTCTAAAAACAATACATTAAACGATAATGCATTCTTACTGCATTTAAATTATGACTAGCTTACGGGGCGAAAATTTTCGCTACAATTTTTTTAAAACCCGTCCACTTAAGCAGTGTTGATTGCTATACTAAAACTAATGATACATTCATGGAAATTCAGTGATGTGGGAAGCATTTGCAGGAGTTCTTTTAAAGAGAAGGTATATTGTTGAGGTAATTTATTTATCAAGATTGAAGATGGGGTTTTGAATATAGTAAATATCTTGAACAAATCTTTTTTTTTTGATTTTCAGTAGATCAGTAGATATAGGAAGAGAAGCAAGTACAAAACTACGGCGGGCGCATGTCAATCAAACTTGCATTGAATTAAAGATGAGCAGTTTGCTTCATATCGATGATCTGCTTCGTCATCAGGCAATAAATAGTAAAATATATAGTAATATATATACAATAATAAAATGAAGAAAATTGACAGTATCAATATCGACATGACATGGAAATTTGAGAGATCTGATCAAATTCACACGCTGACGACGTCAAAACACTACCTGCGTTGCGAATTTTCTTGTATTGTACACCTACACGTTGAAACCATGGCGTGAACAGACACATGCAGCATGTTCTTTGTTTTTGAAGTCATTTTATTATTTTAGATTTGTTCAAATGATGACATGCTTTTGCATGTATAAAATCTGACTATGCTAATTAATGAATATTGGCTTTGACGACATGGTGCCAGTTTCTCAAGTATCATCTGCTGGAGTTTAGATTAATTTGATGGTCACTCATCATACAATAAAGTTTGCTAATTCATGGTGAATCCCTGTAATATCAAATGAATCTCTGCATTAAATGGGGAGAAAGAACAGCTATTTTGTATTAACCCAAATATTTAAACATGGATTTTGTGTTTGCGTTTTCAAAATTGTGTTTTGAAACGTGTTTTTAAGACAAGAAATAGCTTTGAACTAGGCCTGCTTCGAACCCTAGGTGAGAATTTAATAACTGATTAGTATGTAAAATAAAAATTATGCGCATGCAGGCTAGTTGATGGGCACATGAAATTTACATTCTCAGCTAAGCAGGTTTGGTACTTCTATTCTTCCCCCACCCCACTCACACACTTGGGTCACATAGGTAAGTCACATTGTTTGGCAAGTTTTTTCAATTTGCGATTACAGCGATCGCTGACATAATTCAGTTTACATGCGACGTTCTTTTGACTGGTGTTCCTACATGTATGTTTACTTTTATTTTTCTGTTTAATTTTGGAGATATCGCTAGAGGAAATCGCTCTCTACAGTGAATTTTACATCATCAGAACTCTTCATTCACTGTAGAGATACATAAAAACTAATTTTCTCAACTTTCTAAACAATAGCCTTGAAATATAAAATGGTCATTTAAACCACAAGTGGTTTGTCAAGAGTCATCACTCGGATATATCCCTCAACAAAAATAGTTGGATGCCGAATCATATTAAAACTAACTACCCCAAAAATAGCATTAACTGCGTCACCAATCGGTTTTTTAAGTAAATCAGAACAAAACGAATCTTTAAAAACCCTCACCACCGCTTTAGGCAAAATGGTTTCTCTAGCGATATCTCCAAAATTAAACAGAAAAATAAAAGCAAACATACATGTAGGAACGCCAGTCAAAAGAGCTTCGCATGTAAACTGAATTATTTCAGCGATCGCTGTAATCGCAAATTAAAAAAACTTGACAAACAATGTGACTTACCTATTCGAATAGTTAATAGGCTAGGTCCTACTATATCCCAAGTCACCAACACTAAAAAGCAAGACAGAAAGCACGAGGATTGTACCATCTGCACTAAACTACCTAAAAGTGTTCTAGCTCTGACCGGTTTTTAATTTATGAATTGGCCTGCTTATTGTGTGGTGATTTCTACATCGGTCAAACTAACTGACCGTTCACTAATAGGCATAAAGAACACCAGCGTGATGTCACCAATAAGAACAAGAAAAATGCTTTGTACAGTATGAGTACTTCTGGTAATTTCATGCAGGCGAGCACGTTCCGTCAATAGACGACCTGACCATAGATATCTTGGACAAAAGTGACAATGCCGTTGATGGCCGAATTAGTGAAGCTCGTCAAATTGACAGATTAAGGCCCGTTATGAACCGCAAGTAAGAATTACCAAACTTCTAATGGTATCAACACATCTCGGTCTCATTGTTGCTTAATGCGTTGTTTTGATGACAGCACGGTCCCATCATTTGATGTCTGTGACACGAAGCGCCGTGGTTTTTACCTATTCAATTTTATTTTGTACATAACTTCACAAAGGCAAATAAAAAGAAGGAGTGACCCGCCTGTTTTCAGCACAATTCCAGGAAAATTGAGTTACCTCTGTTCCTAGCCTTCAACATCATTTTGCATGATAAACTCAAAATTCTTAAACCCTTGCAAACAAAAAGTATTAAATTTATCAAATCCTTTTGTCACAGTAAGTGTATTCGAGCGACCAGAATATGAGCACGGGCAGAACGAATAATACTTTAGTTGCACTGACATTCTAGGCAGCCATCGCACACGGTTTGACTTGCATGGCAAAGTCCTTCGTCCAACTTCCTATATCCCGATTCGCTCCAAGCAATATGGAAGAGCAAAAATTCTTGTGTTATGATGTGCAGGTAAGACCAAAATCTTTTTCATCTTTTGCGTTTCCTTCAAAATTATAAATTATTTGCAGCAAGTGACTTATTCTGAAATTGTCGGTAATGCAGAAAGAGGATAATCACATTCGACTCTTTGATGGCGTTCTTGAAGATTATTAGAACAATAACAGAAAGTGATGATAGCAGACTACATGTATGTACAAGTGCATCACAATAAAGGTTCAAAAATGATCTCATTTATTTTCGGTGACAAGTTGAAGTCTCGAACAAGATCCGACACAACAGCAGAGAACTCGGTAGCTGTCAGCATGGAAATCTCCGATCGAATCCTGTCTTTGAATTCTTCAATCCTTCACGGTTTACTCATATACTACACGCGAGATTTAAGCATTCCCCGTAGCAGTAATACGGGGGTTGAAAAATCAGGATATCTCGCTGCCCATATCCACGACCAATGACTCTTTTTGGTGGAAAATGCTAGAACAACACTTGTGTCCTCCTAGAATAATGCGGCGGTGCACCGTCATGCTGAAAATGACTGAGTTCATCCTTCGCTTTCTTCTTAGGTCACATGATCGGAGAGCATAGCACGGCTACTTCCACCAATGACAATGCCATCGAAGAAAAACTGAGCTAGATGATAGGTTTCTGAGAATGCCATCCATAAACAAACCTTCGATGAACGAAAACTTTCTGTTATCGAAGCATGTGGATTGTGGTAAGCCCGTATATTGTACCTGTTGACTGCACAATATAGGCTAAGAAAGGGCTCATCACTCCATAACACGTTGCTCAACATACCAGGATTTTGTAACATCCAATTCGCTTTGGAATATATATGATTTTATCACTTTCTGCTATTTTTCTACAGATCTTCAAAAAAGCTGCTAGTGTCCCTGATACGCCGTCCTATGCAAAATGTTGCGTAATAAGAAAAGAACAGCTGATTTATATTTTACGCTACTTTTGGTCAGCCTTGCATGCGTTGTTCATTATTACATGCAAGTAGTGAAAACTGTGCCCTACTTGCCACGGATAGGTACATGGATAGGTACATGTAAAGTTTAGTGTTATCAATAGGTACATGGATAGGTACATGTAAAGTTTAGTGTTATCAATAGGTACATGGATAGGTACATGGATAGCTACATGGATAGGTACATGTATACTTTAGTTATCGATAGGCACACGGATAGGTACATGTATAATTCAGTGTTATCAATAGGAACTTGTATGAGATCTGTTTTACTGGATAGGTACATGTGTTTGGTACACTGTGTTTCGGAACGTCTATGATCGAACTTGTGTGGTTTGGTTCTGAGCACTTGGATACGTACCGATAGACGTCCGTTGTTTGATTTTGAATGGGTTTGCTCAATTGCGACTATTGTGACTATTGCAACCATTGTAATCAATATGACACATTGATTTTCCTTTTACGTAGACAAACTATGCTATAAATATGAGATAGTTTTTTGATGACATACATAATGATGACTAGTATCCCAACGTCGTGGGTTGTCGCAAGAGACCTTGGATATTCGTTCAAAGCCATAGAAACTGTAACAAATCTCAGTGAAAATATCAACGCTGGTGATTTAGTTGATCGACTAATGGATCTAGATGAGCATGCTATGAATCACAATTTGGATCGTAGGTGGATAGAGGATTTCTCCATGCTACACTGCAATGATAGTGAAATTAGGAGGATCAAATTGGAACGATATGGAAAGAAGGAGACATCTGACAGTGTTTTAATAAAAAGTTCTCCCAATAAAAGTGACTTCAGAAGGAAATTAGAACAAGAGACATTTAAATTATTATGTGAACGGAACTGCGTTAAATGTTTTAAACAGGAACGATCCCTTCTCTTTTTGCCATATTCTCATAGCGTTATGTGTTCTACATGTTATGTACCCTTTGAAACTTCATCTTGTCCCCTTTGCGATGAAGAAATATCTTCAACAGTCACTGTATATCGTGCATGATGAGTCATCATGCAGGTCTGTGATTGGTCACTATTGTGTCTTTGTTTGACTTTTCTATATAAGGAGGACATTGTACCGTTCTATTTCAAGCATAATTTGAGGCTAATACAATGTCAATCAGTATGTCGTTCACTACCAACATTCCCATTTCAATAATTTACCGAAGTCAACTCTTCACGGGCAATATATTTTATTCTGCCGTGAATATAACTGGCTATAAAGCGGATTTGGTGGATCTGATGGAGGAAATAGTGAAGTATTTCCGCTGCGGAGAGGACGTTGTGGTGCAGAGAATGCTAATGAGAGTCGTGAACAACGCTCTTACACGAGTTGCAAGATTTTGGCTCAATGAAGTATTTCGCCCACTATCTCAAACGGAGATTGTACCGGAATACTCTCGCTGTTGGTGCAGCAGTATCCAACGGAAACTCAACACATGTCTCCATGACATTATCACCTCCAGCTACTATGACGAGAAGGGTGAGAAGTGCAAACTGGACTTGTTCAGTGGACCGCCATCAGTAAGCATCAATGTGGCTGCTCAAGGACATTCTGAGGTAATCAGTTTGCGGGCATACTATGCCAATATTTTAAAGACTTTCCATTTAAAGCCTTGCTGTATGTGCTGTCCTATTTCAAAACATCTAATGAAAGACATTGAGCAGCTCATAACTGCTACAAATGAGACTCTAGCCGATGTGAGTGTATATCAGTTTCCCTCTACAACTTGTTAAGTGTTTTATGTAATTTTATACGTACCAGCAACAAACTCTGTGTGAATGCTTGTAAACTTTTGTGTATAATGTTGTAAGTACTAAGCAAAAATTGTAATTGTATTATCTATTTCCATATTAGAATAAAAATGTCTGTAAAACGGAAGGCATCTTCTCGTCAATCGAAACGGTCCTTCAAACCTTCAAGTCAGTTTAAAAAGGCGTTGCGAAAGTTAAACAGGATACATGATAATAAGAAGAAGTGTAAATTGATTCAAAATTCAAGTGATGATTTCAGTCGTGATTTAGCTTTTGCAATACACAAATGTCTACCTATTTACAAGCCTCTATTGAATGCTGGCTCTTTGAATAGCATAAAAAAGTTTTCAAATCCAAGGAGTAGTGATAAGAAAAGGCGAAACTTAATTCAGCGCGGTGGTGGTGGGTTTCTAAGTATGGTAAATGATATCGGAAACAGTATTAATGGTGTAATCAATAGTCCGCTTGGAAGGATTGCAGCAACTGCTGCAATGTTAATATAAGGTTACCGAATCATAAAGTAACACGTCATCACTTTGATTGATGAGTCATATATAGGTGTATATAAGGAAGACGCTTTAATGATATTTTACCACTTTCAAGTGACAATTCATTTGCGCTGGTTGAAAGCTCCGAATTAGTACTTGTTGAAACATGACTCAGAAAATGTATACAATCAGAGAGGAAGGTGACGCTTTTGAGCAAGATCTCTTGAAGCTTCGTCCGACACGAAAGGTGCAAGGGATTGGAAATACATTCTACTTTCAAACCTTGAATTATGGTGATGATGGCTTTTATCTTCAAGTTCCATTCTTCCACAGTAATGGTATGTCTACATCAGGGTACAGCAATATGAGACAAATGCGAGTGACTTTTCCAAAATGCCAACAGGTGATTCTTAAAACTATTGACTCTTTCGCGAAAGAATGTGTTGAGCTGCCTGAAAGTGCTCCCACTCATTGGAGAAAGGCATTAGAGGAAGGAGTTGGTTATAAGGAATTGCCGGAATTCGATACACTGTTTTTAAAACTATCGGATCATTTTCAAGCATTCGATCTCTTTACAAACGCGATGGAATGTGAGGATCTCAAACGGGGCCGCTATATGGGCTTAGTGCACGTTACCGGACTTTATATTGGCTCACATGGTTCGACTGGTAAAGTCCCATCTTTACAAATGAAGGTTCTTCAACTAGTCTATGAACCACTACCAATTGATAAATGTTTAATTAACATTGATAAGACTGCTTCAAGTGATGGGAAGGAAGAGAGCAAAAAGCGAGGTCGGAAATCTAAAGATGGGAATCCTAAATTGAAGTTGAAGCGCCAAGATGCTGACTTGAAAACTTTCTATAATCCTAATTGTGATGAGGAAACACAAATGTTTTAATTTGTAAATGTTTTAATTTGTAAATGTAACTTGAAAGTTTCTATTCTGAATGTAAATAAACTTGATCTGGAACATGTGTCTGTTTTGTTGTTCTAAGCAAAATTAGCGGGATGATGAGTTTAATGTTAATGGAATTATAAGATGACAGATTTTCGTCTATTCACTGATCGCACAATGTGTGTCGCTGGACCAAGTCAGTCCGGTAAAACTACATTTGTAACTGAATTGCTACAATATAGAAATGAAATGTTTAACAAGGAAATTAAGAGAGTCAAATGGTATTATGGAATATTTCAACCACAACTACATTCTGCACTTCGCCAGAAAGGTTATGAGGTGAAGCAAGGGTTGCCATCAACTGAGGATATCAAAGCAGGTGACTTACTAGTATTAGATGATCTATTACGAGAAAGCAAATCTTCAAAGGATGTAACTGAAATGTTCATTCAAACTGCACATCATAGGGAAGCTTTTATTATCTACATCACCCAAAACATCTTCGATGGAGGGAAAGAGCAAAGAACTAGAAGTTTGAATACACATTATTTGACAATATTTAAAAATCCAAGAGATAGCAGTCAGATACATCATCTCAGTAGACAGATATTACCTCAACAACCTAAAGTACTTTCAAAAATATATGAAGATGTAACAAAGAAACCACATGGTTATCTATTTATTGATCTAACCCAGGAATGTCCGGAACGACTTCGATTTCGAACAAATATCATACCTAATTCCGCTGAACCAATGACAGTTTTCTGGGTTCACAGTTAGTTTTAAGCAATGTACTTTGTTGCCTTATTATTTTCAAACATGTCGTATTCAAAGATGGTAGTCATTCCTCAAGAGGTGTATGTACAATTGACTACATTACAAAGTGCACAGGAAGTCAAAAATATAGATCAACCTATTACGAATCAACTTAAGGAACTAACACAAAAGGATATGGAAATTCAGAAGATTAAGGATCCCTATCGACGAATGCAGTTAGCAGCTGAAAACATTGACGAGAGGCGACAGATTCGTGACAAGTTGCGACGATTTATAACCTTGTCAACACCTCGACCATATCGTGTGCGCGCTGAGCGATTATTTGACTTCATTGATCCACATGTGAAGTTCAATGAGAGAGGGGAGATAATAGATGAAACAACTGGTAATGTTATTAGAAATAGTCGCATAGATGACCTTCTACAATATGCTGTCAGAGATGTAAGGCGAAAACTAGGTGCACCACAAGGGTGGTCATATTTTCAGAAAATTTTATCTGATCAAAATGTACCTCACAATATTATTGGAGGACCGACTGTGAATGAATTGGATAAGGGTCACTTACAAGATGGATCAAAGAGTAAAAACCCACGATGGCGGTCAAGCGAGAGCTTGCAGATCCCGATGATCTGCAACCAAAAAGAGCTACTAGGCGCTCAATGCGTGTTACGAAGGAGTATAGTAAATATTAAGCAAATATGAATTAAGCCTTACCTCTCTCATATCATGTCGTTACAAAAATTTTGCTGTTGTTTGAAATCTGCGCTCGAAGGTAAAGGAGAAGAGGGCATAGAGGTTGATATCAATTGTGTTAGCAGTTGCTGTGCGAGTAATACGCGTGCAAATCAGAACAAAGACGATGAGTACAGCAGTGAAACTGAGAAAGATTTATTACGACTTAAATCATCCCGCAAGTTTCAGTCGTCCGGAGGTTCTAGCTCGTGGAGCAGGTGTGGGAATAGAGAAAGTCAAGAAGTGGTTGAGGAGTCAACCGACTTACATTCTTCACAAAAATGCGAGAAAGCGGTTTCCAACAAGAAAATATGTTGTTAACAATATAGATAGTCAATGGCAAGCGGACTTGGCTGACATGCAACAGATATCACAGTACAATGATGGCTATAAATGCATCTTAACCGTAATAGATATTTTATCTCGCTATGCTTGGGCACGTGCGCTGAAATCTAAACGAGGACCAGAAGTTGAAGCAGCTCTTCAGAGCATTTTCGATGAGGGGCGTGTTCCGCAAAGAATACAGACCGATCAAGGGAAGGAATTCGAAAACTCTCATGTTCGAAGTCTCCTTAAAAGTCATAATGTGGAATTATTTAGTGTCAAAAGTGCTTATAAAGCTGCCATGGTTGAGAGGTTCAATCGCACACTGAAGACAAAAATATGGCGCTATTTCACTGCAAAAAATACACATGTTTGGGTAGGTGAGCTGCAGAAATTTGTTAAGAATTACAATGATAGCTACCATCGAATCATTAAGATGAAACCAGTTGATGTTACCCCAGATAATGCGATGGATGTATGGCTTCGATTGTATGATAAGAAAGCGAAAAACATTTCCAATGAAAAGAAAATTAATGTTGGTGATAGAGTTCGGATTTCAAAGGTTAAGTCTACATTTCAGAAGGGGTATCTACCTAATTGGACTGAAGAAGAGTTTTTTGTGGATGAAGTAAATACAAAATTTATACCCACCATGTATAAATTAATAGATTACCATGGCAATCCAATTGAAGGAAAATTTTACTCTTATGAATTGCAAGTAGTAGACAGAAGTGAAGAGGTGTATATGATTGATAAAATAATTAGGAGGAAAGGTCATGGCAATCAAAGGAAATATCTAGTTAAATGGAAAGGATATCCTGATTCATTCAATAGCTGGATAACGCACCAGGATCTACAAAATGTGGAGATGGGAGACACTCGTAACTTTTAAGCTAATATAGCATGTGACTTCTTCCATATATGACTTTAACATGTCTACTAACTTCAATATCATTCTTCCAAGCAATAGCAACCCCAAGATATTCCCAAGTAACAAACCATCTCTATACTCTGTTGAATTCGCTAATCCAATTACTCTGCATGGACCCCATGAAGTTGCTCTAACTGAAATTACTTATTACAACGATATCAGTTTGCTAAAGAACAACTATTTTGAATTACATAAAGAAGTGCGAGAGAAGGATGATTGCTTTCGCATATTTCAAAATAGTCTACATGGTACATGGGCTTTTCATCATCTAACTTTACATCCTTTTTCAACATCTTTACCATCTGTCCAAAACATGATTAAAATTCAAACGGCATTTGCAACGTCAACTTTTAATTCTAAGGTTCCCACAATGAGCTTGCAAGATACAGAAAAGGAAATCGGTAGAATGTTTGAACGAATAAATGATCTCTTCAAGCTGACTTTGAATAAATTCTACAAACCAGTCATAAAGGGGTCAACAAAATTGATGAAGGAAGGGAAGCATGTTCTTCTTGTATTAGGTAAGGATTTGAGTCATACTTTTGGGTATTCCAGAACAACTTTCTCATCAAGGTATTGGTACAATGGACGTGGGTGGAATTCGGAGAGGAAAGTCACTGATTTTAAATGTAGAATTGTGCCATTGTATGCATTACAAAAAAGGAGCATCCGAGTAAAAAATAAATTTGAGGTCATTAGAAGTGTTGAAGACTTTGCAAGAAAGTTTCAAGGATCAGTGCCAGAAACGTTAATGACTTGTGAATATAAGAAAGAGAAAGTAACTTTATTTACTGTTGAAACGGAGGCAGAATTTATTGTTTTTACTAAAAAGACACCATTGGAAAAGTCTGAGTCCGCTGTTATTGAATTTGGATCTGAAATGATTGGGATGTTAAAGGGCCGTGAAAGCGCACCTTGGTTGACAGAATTAAATGATACATTCAAGGTTCAATTGTCCTCTTCTAAACTGAAAGCATCAACAAATGCTTCATGGGATATCCACGTATACAGCAAAGACATATCGGGTGATGAATTGTCTACTTCCAGTGAACTTGTAAAAAGAGTTAATTTGAACATTGAAAGCTTGAAAACGCCATCTGAATTGTGTACAAAGTTAAATGAGTTTGGTGTAGATTACCTTGATGCAGATGAATATCACTTTTCTTATGACCCACATAAGAAACGCATGATTCTAAAGGTAGGGAAGAACTCTCTTATCAAGCTGGATAGCGTGTTAACTACCACATTGGGATTCTCAAAATCAACTATTTATGAAGGTACATCAATAGGCGATACAGCCCCATCACTAGAGCGTGATATAAGTAACTTATACGTCTATTGTAACATTATTGAATATACAAGGGTTGGCGACATTGAGGCCCCACTTCTGCGCACATTTCCTCTCTCATCCGTAAGGAAGCAACTAATCAATCGAGAATTTTTTAACATAATGTATCTACCAATCAGCCGAAATTTCATCAATAGAATTGACATATCAATTCATGATGATGCAGGAGAAGTAGTACCGTTCTGTGGTGGTGTTACTGTTTTGACCCTACATATTAGGTCACGAGAATAAGGCTTTACGCTATTGTGACTTCCATAGTTATTCAATAGTCATAATGACAGGCATTTACAGTAGACCATCATATCAGAGCGGTTATCCCGTGTTTGTTGGAGGTAGACGACAAGTTGGAGGAGGCATATTTGGTGCACTAAGACGTATGGTTCTTCCAACACTCAAAAAGTATGGCGTACCAATCATGAAGCGTGTTGGAAGCAGGGCTTTAGATTTTGGTGCAAATGTTGCAGCTGATGCGCTTCAAGGTGAGGATATCGGTGAATCTATGAAAATGCGCGCGCAGCAATCTGCCATAGACGCATTAGATGATTTAACAAAGACGAGACGTACAGTTCGGAAGAAGCGTAGGAAGTCAAGACAAGTTGGATCAGGCCGAGTTACTAAGCAAAGACGCAGGAAAAGTAAAAAGCCGACTAGAGCAGCACGTTCTAAATCTAGACGTCGAGTGAAAACAAGAAAGCGCAAACGAAATTCCACAGCTACTAGAAACAAGTCAAAACGAAGGAAGACAACATATTTGTAGAGCTAATACGATGCAGAGTATCAATTCGGCTTTGTGTTTCTTCGATTCTCCCCCTCATCAGACAGACATCATCTCCTCAACAATTGTAGACATAGTCCCCACAACAAATATCGATGGCAACCAGCAGCCTATTCAGTTTGATATACCTGCCAATCCTCAAGATTATATTGACTGTCAATCCATTGATTTAGAGTTGTGTATACAAATTAAGAAGACTGATGGTACAAATATCGATTCATCCAAGGATAAAGTGGGATTAGCAAATCTTCCTATTGCCAGTCTGTTCTCAGATGTGTATCTAATATTGAAAGACAAACAGATTGAAGGAGGGGATCGAGCATATCCATATGTAGCATATATACATACAATGACTCAATTTCAAAAGCAAGCTAAACAGTCACACTTGCAAGTTTCTGGGTGGTATGATGATCAGCAAGGGAAATTTGATGATGTCTCAAATATAGGGTTGAAAAGACGAATGGATTTAACAGCGGATTCAAAGGAATTATACTTGAAAGGACCCGTCTATCTTGATTTCCTTCGTCAATCTAGATATCTGCTATCACAGGTTAAAATGCAAATAAAATTTATTCGTGCAAATCCTGAGTTCGCGTTAATGGCTTTTGGAGCTACAAACTATCAAGTCAACATAAGTAATGCCGTGCTCAATGTAAGGCGAGTAACAATGAACCCGTCAGTCATCAACGAGCATGCGACAGGATTGAGGAAAAACAATGCAATATATCCAGTTAATCACAGTGCGTTGACAAACTTCACAATTGGTGCGGGATCATCCTCACATGCCTACCCAAATCTTTTTCCCACTGCAATGCCAAAGGCGGTGTATATCACATTTGTGGAAAATGAGGCATTCATTGGTGCTTTTGAAAAGAATCCATTCAATTTCCAACACTTTAATGTTAGCAAACTAGCACTCTATCAGGATGGGAAATTTGTATCTTGCAAAGCATATGAGCCTAATTTCAAAGATGGCAAATTCGCACGTGAATATGGTTCTATTTTCACCGCCCTCAACATGTTTAATACAGACGATTCAAATGGAATTACAATGGATATGTACAAGAATGGCTACTTCTTCATTATGTACAACCTCACAGCAGATGCAGATCTAGGTGGTGAAAGCGTAGGAGTTACAAAGCCTGGAAATCTACGACTGGAGGTATCATTTGAGTCACCTTTGAAGAAAACAATTACTTGTCTCATTTATCCTATCTATGATAGGAAAGTTGAGATAACAAGAATGAGAGACGTGACTGTCAGCTATCAGAGATGAGTAACTTAAGCAACATAGAAATCTTGAGGAAAATGAGGAAAGCTCATCCCTACTCCAAGACAATATTTCTCAATGTCTTTTCTAGAGATAATTTACCTGATTCAATTCCTTTCTATCCTTGTTCGCTTATCATCAATACGGATACCAACAATCTTCCCGGAAAACATTGGATTGCTGTATACATCAATCGTTATAAAGTTGCCGAATATTTTGACTCTCTTAATCAACCTCGTTTACATGATATCGCATTATGGATGAACAGATTTTCCTGGACTGTTAGGAAAGTGACATCGTTCCCACTTCAAAGTAATACATCTCTAATGTGCGGTGGCTATGTACTCTATTTTGTCAACGAGAGACCATTGAAAAATAACTGTAAAAGTGCTTTAGAACTATTTTCAAAAAACTGTGATAAAAATGATGTAATTCTTACTAAATATGTTGAAACAGTTTTGAAATAAAGTTTTATGTTGTATCATTAACTTGCTCTCTTTTTTCCAAAACAAGGGTTTATAAGGAAAACAAAAACATGCTCATATTTCATTATCTATTCACATATATACAAAAAACATGTTCACATTTCATTATCTATCCACATATATACAAAATCTACAATTAGGTTTTCATGAAACATTTTTTCAAATCACATATGATGGGAGGCACATCACTTATGTCTTTAATGCCGGTTATCACAATCTTTCCATTATGGAACACATGAACATGATATGGATGCCAGTTAGTCAATTGAGCTGTTGGAAATAACTCCACTTCATAAGTTAGATTATGTGATGATGTAACTTTACGGAAATCATAGTGATAGTGTAATTCACATAACACGGTCATTGTCTTCACTTTCCAATCAGATAATGAATCACCAAGTAAATGTTCCAAAGTTAAGTGTAAATATGAGAGATCACCCTCCATGACCCTTCCAATACATTGGATTGTTCCATTTGGAAAGAATAGGATAGTGAGAGATCTATCCTTCCTCTGAATTCTCCATGTTAACATTGAGGGTCTTCCAAGATGTAAGCTCGTTGTCGGCTTCAATTTGCGTTTTATCAGTAACCATTGTTTTCGGTTGGGTATATTCCTCTCGATCTCTTGTAGATTGAGTTTTGACTTTGCTTTTGTAGTTAACATCCGATTTACAACTTCCAACCGTTTGATGTCCTCCATCTTTAATGAATGACGTTATCTGTGGTAGTATCTCCCTTGTAAAGGTTTCCCATGTAACGTCACTGAAACGAAAAAATCGATATTCAACATCTTCACGTTTTGGTGAACAGACGTATAGTTTGACTGATGAATCACACTTTATCCATACCTTGTCATCGAGAGGAATCTTGATCCGAGTCTTATGGTTGTCAATGAGATCCGCAAAGTCTTTCAGTGAAGGCAATGAGTCAATACTAATGCAAACGCCACGATGTTTTCGATCACTATTTGCTATTGAATGACGAAATGCTATTCTTTTAGAATTTGTTATGTGAACGTTTTGAACGTCACTAAGTTTCCATGTTCTAATGTAATGAGGCATGTTCCGAAAGCTATGTTTCAAATTTAGGTTTAATGTTTGCCTAAAGTTTGTTATTTTATTAGCTCAACATATCGGAATGATGTTGAGTACAAATTCTTCACATATTCATTCACATTAGGACTACCTATTTATTAGTAATCATTTCTACATATCGGAAAGATGTAGAAATTTCAATTTTAGTAAGACTACTTATGTATTAGTAAGTGTTGCTACATGTCGGAAGATGCAGCAATCGCAAGATCTATTACAAGTGGAATATTATATTGTTTTTATTTAGACTTACTCTACATCACCTGTGACAGGAAGGCATCTCCTTCTCTTCGACGGTGGGGGAAGACCTAGGCTGTAGTGTCCATATGGTAATGATAAATTTTTATCCAGCCAACAGCGCTTATCCTCCCAAAGTGAAAGACCTCGCTTCCTAAATGATTTTGTGCTAACTATGTGATTTTTTGAATTTATAATTGTCATATCTTCAGTTGTATCATTCTCACTATAATAGACACTCCTATAGTCATCATGTTTCAATTTTTTAACTGCTGCTCTCTGAATTCCTTTTGCACGTTTGATGCTATGATTCGTAGAGTCTAGATATTTCATGGAATACATTTTCGGTTTTAGTAGGATCATTTCCTCAAGCAACTTTCCAGCACACTCATCCTTAAAACAACCTAATCTAGCTTTGTTTGTAGTTGAGTATAGTCGGTGATGACTGTCATAGTTTGAAGAGTCAAACTTTTCGCCGAAGTATAGAAGTATATCTTCTAGACGGACGGATGGTGATGTGTATAAACATAGGAAGAAACTGTCAATATCACCTCCACAAAGCCGCGTTCTATTTATCAGTGGACACCCTTTTAGATCATTGTAATATAATTGATACATTTCCAACTTACTATAGTCAAGTACTGCTTGACCAACATATATTAATTTATTTAAAACTATTGAAGGTTTGTACATTTCCATACCAACCAGATCTTCATCAAATATTTTGTGTTGAACATAGAGAGGATGATTTGACAATTTCAGTAGTTGTTTCTCATTGTTGACTAGTTTAAATTTTTTCCTTCTCCTTACATTTTCCATTGTTTTACCATATAAAGAATTATTTTTCAATTTGTAGAATGACTTTTCGAAGTCAGTGTTTGATTGAGCCCTCTTTTGAGAGTTCATATCAATGTATGTTTTTAACCAAGGCTTTTGTGTGAATTTTATGCCACTATGAATCTTCTTGATTCTCATGCCCATGGTCAAGTAAAATTTTAAAATTGAGTAGTGGACTACATAATTTTCCCTATCAAATTGATGGAGCAGAAGTTTCTTGATAGAAGAAAAATGTGTATTTGGTCTTACTTTTTCATATAGATTTTTCATATAGTGTGAAAACATTTTCTTTTCAATCATCTGCATTTCTGGAGCTAATGGGAAATCGGCAGTGTCATCATGAATGGCTGCAGGATACTCTAAATCTAAATCAAAAATGTAGCCGATTTCACCATCATCATCTATATTTTGAACATTTTCTTCATTTAAAAAATTATCTAATTCACTTTCATTCAACCATTTGAAATTTGAGTGGGGTAGATTTCTACTGAGTGAAGAACCATAAAGGTTATTAACATCTGAGTAGGTCAAATGTCGACTTTCATGTGTATTATTTCCTAATTCTTCAATGCGTGCACGCGCTCGGTGAATGTTGGTGAAAGTCATACCCCCTCTAATTCCTCGTTCAAATAGATTGTACATATTTTCATCTTGTATGTAGTGTGGGGGATCATTGGAAGAGAAATTTAGTGCTGAGGTAAAGCTAAGATGTGGGAGACTGACAAAATGTACAGGGTCGACTTCATCCTCACGTTGACTCAATGCTCTAAACACTTCAAATATGTCTGCCAACAATAAAACATCTAACTTCAGATATACCAGCATGTAATCACCAAATGTGCTACAATCAAATTCAATCCACGCCTTGCTAGCGTGTTCATATTCACTATCGGAACAGTGCTCACGAGTAAGATCATTATAGAATTCAAATTGTGGTGGTAGACAGTCTTCCGTCAACGTGTTTAAGTTTTTGAAGTATGAATATGGAAACACTCCCTTCTGATATAAAACATTATCACTTAATTGTGGAAATTCTACCCTTAATGTCTCTACATGCTCATACGTTTGCAAGCCCTTGGCTAATTCACTCAAGGATGCACTTAGAAATTGATATGAGTCCAAGAATTTTAGTTTAAAGTATACTGTCTTCCCTTTGTATTCATTTACAGGGACACTGGCGGATAAAGTTATATATTTTTCAGCAGTTGCTGCTACAACATCTAATTTCCAAGACTTCATTCTTCCAATCGCTTTATAGCAAACGATGTGGCTATCATAATTTTTAAAATTGTGGAAAAATATGGGGAGCTCCCGTCTGTTAAGTCTTAACCGGAGATTGCATTTCCTACATAATGTTTGCCTATATCGTCCGGTGATATGATCATGATCACGAACTTTTATGACTTCATCGCTGAATTTCGATTTACATTTGTTGCAACATTCTGCATTCTCGTGGCGTGCTTTTTCATCCACTGACAGTGACATTGGCTGCCTAGTTGGTGCACATTGGTTGTCATATAAGTCTTGGGCTACAGTTTCTAAGTGGTGCAAGAAACTAATAATGCAATTTTCTCCCTCAAAGAGGTAATACTTGTTTTCAAATTTTGATTGAAGGGCATTATGCCAGACATGATAAGCTCCAATGGCCGCAGGTTTATGTATTTTATTATCAATGTAGCACTCTATATCTGCATAAATTACTAAAGGAGGACTTAGTTGATATTCCATGCTACTTGTTAGTACTTTTAGATCCGATGGCATTTTTTCTATTTGTGCTTTTCCTCGAATACAAAACTGGAAGTGTCGTTCTAGTGTTGTTTTATATGTGAATGACTGAGTGCATCTTTCGCAGAAGTATTTATGTCTTTTTAAAGTTCTCCTATACAATCTTGACAGCTTTGGAATTCCACAATGGTGTGCTGCTCCATTGTTTAGAATTAGCAAAATATTAACCGTTTGCCTACCAGTAAAGTTACTATTATAACGAACACCTTTGAGTCCATTTTCATAAAAGTGAATGTTAATTTTAATATCATTATTTTTCTCAAATTTTGGAATATCTTTGATTGATACTGGTGTGGAAATGCCTTCCATATTTAGCTTAGATGTCCACTCACTATATGATTTTACTTCATTCCTTGAATAAGGTACTTCATTATAATGCAATATTGATAAAACTGCATATAGGAAGCAATCATTTGCATTTGAATTAACACTAATGACAGCTTCAGAATTTTTTAACTTCTTTGGTAGAGGAAATGATTGTCCACCTGACAGTATTGGACTTGTTATTACATTGAACTCTATATTTTGTACATCATCTATAATCCAATTGCTACCCTTTTTTGTGAAGGCTTCAATATGATTTATTAGACTATTTAGATGATCCTGAAACCAAGCATCATAGTCATAAATATAGTTTGAGGATGATGAGGTAAAGTGTGCGAGAAAAGTTTCTTCTTCTTGAGGATTAGAACGGACATAACGAATTTGTGCAATCAGACGACCGCGCAATTGATAGCTCCTTAGTAAGTCAGACACTAAATTCCCTAACATGGAACGCATGTTTTCTAAGAATGATGTTATGTCCACAGTAGGTGTTGTTGGCGTGATATCATACACACGTGCATGGCCATTGAGTGCGCTTTCGCTGAGACTAACAGTTCCATAGTTATTATGCATATTCATCTCACTATTTGTGTTATGTACATTCATATGCTGTCGAAATCTACTTATAGAGTTATACGTTTTGCCACACCGAGAGCAGTATTGCATAAAGTTTTGTATGTTAGTTGAAGCGCTGGTTGTTGGCTTAGAAGTAGATCTATTTTGATTATTTGAATTTGACTCTGTTATGCTATCATTCGGTTTATTATTACATACAAGTTTATGCCTCTTAAGATTATCCATCCTATTCGTCTTATATGGACACTTGCTACATTGATACGTTTTTCCTAACTTACAAAATTTTTCATGTCGTTGCAAATTGCCTATGAGAGTGAACACTTTTCCACACTTGGTACAGACAACCATGATTATTGATGAGGATTGAAATTAGCATGCCCTTATATACATCTACCATCTAATGACGTCAGCGTCATCACCAGCCAATACCATATGTTCCGATCTGTTGTAAAGAGAAAACATAAAATACTTGATAATTTCTTTTTCTTAAATGAAGAAAGTTAAAAGTTAAAGTTTGACACACTTTACAATACCGCTGTGATTCAGCTTCAAATGACTGCATCCTTTTGTGCAGACGCTGAAATCGTTCATGTGAGTCAGTCTCACTTTTCTAATTACATTGTTCATGCAGTCAATGTGCATTAAAGTTTCCTTTTCATTAATACGACTGTTTGAAACCTGGGAGGCCAACAGGAGATTGGATTGTGTTAGGTTCCTCACAGATTCAATCAAGCCTCTGTTCTCCTCCTTCATTTTCTTCTCCCGCTCCTCTGCCTGCTGTAGGCGCTCCTGGCAGAGACGCAACTTGTTCTGTACATCCTCTTCTGTCGAGGTTGCGTCCAAGTCGACGTTATAATCCCGCACTGGGAGAGGAGCCGTCACATCCGACGTTGGTAGAGCTGCAACTGGGGGAGGTGTTGTGGGAAGTAGTACCGGGGAGGAAGGAGCTGCACCTGGTTTCGGTAATGGGTTCGGAGGAGATAGCGACAAGGGAAGACGTGCAGGGGATGATGGAGCCAAGCAGATCATTGGGGACGGCGGCAGGCGGACACTCCAGCTCGGGGATGCCCGGATGTTGCTGAAGGAGACCTCCTGTGATGCATGCATCACGGAGTCCTGCAAACGAAAAGAAACAATTGTTTATGAACTATTTGCAATTGTTAACATTTATCAAAATTAAAATTAACACTATGTAAATTCAATTACATAAATTAAAATTAACTTGTTGACATTTATTAACTCCAAATGTGAATTTCACATACCTTCAGCTCGATTGTCCCTCGATTTGATCCACCTTCGTCCTCCGAAAGAACCATCGAATCATTCTAGAAGATAAATTGATCTATTACAGATTAATAAATTTTTACT
Source organism: Prostheceraeus crozeri (assembly GCA_907163375.1). Taxonomy (NCBI): domain Eukaryota; kingdom Metazoa; phylum Platyhelminthes; order Polycladida; family Euryleptidae; genus Prostheceraeus; species Prostheceraeus crozeri. Next base: position 62,151 of record CAJQUW010014401.1, read on the forward strand.
CAAGTGGGTTTCTAAATTACAATGGAAAAGTTCTCTGCTGATGCAGTCATCTAAGCATTAAACTTACATTTGCAACCGAATTATCGTCATCGGATGAGGATGTTGGAGACGACGTGGTGGAGACGTCGTCATCAGATGACGAGGAATCGCCCGATGATTCATGGATGGAGTAGGGCCTCTCCTCGTTATCCTCTATAGATGTGGTGGTCGCCGGCGTAGACAGAAAGCTCCGCTGATGTCTTTTAAGGGACAAAGATCGTACAGCCTGCAGCGAAAATGTGATAATGTTTTTATAACTAGATAGATATTAATGAGAATTAATATAGACATAGACTATATACATGTAAAGTTTTTTTCCAGGTATTGTTGTCTGATATTGAATCGTAGACCATGAAAATCACACTTACGGGACTTGAAATGGTTTTCTTTTCCGGTGAATTCAACCGAGGTATTGCAGGATACCTTTGGACACTTGGAAACAGCTGAAAATAAAAATTCATGTTCAATTTCACATTAAGAAGTAACAAGCAAATTAATTTCTTACCTTTCGCAAGTTTTCCACCGCATTATTGTCTTCGAAACTGACTTTCAGCGGTCGAGGCACCTCACACTGAAATATTTATGAAATATTGATTTAGTTTATGCACACGATTACTAACCTGAGTAAATAGAATCTCACATCTTGAACGACCAGTTTCTTCTGCACCAACACCTTGGCTTTCTTCGGTGGGGGCATCACCATGTCCTGAAATGTGTTAACAACAAATTTATTTTAATCTAAAGGAAGCAGTACTTTTTGTCAACTGTGAGTCAGTTGTCCGTTCAAGTTAGCATTTAGAATTGACTGCACTTACCTCAAAATCACTCAAAGTCTCATCAATAAATTCTCGAGACTTGGGGACTTTCTTAGGTGCTCGGGACTTGGGGGCTTTCTTTGCCTCAGGCTCGTCCACCTGTGAGAGCACGCCTTCAGTCGGCCTTTCCTTATTAAAAAGCCTCTCCAATTTCCTTTTCTCTGACTTGGAGGTAAGGTTGATGCCTTTCCGGCCATTCTGTTGGGCACAGGGCGTGTGTTTGACAATGAAGGCTTTTGCTGAGTCGCTGTTGACCTTGTCGTTGCTCCTCTCATATGTCTTGCAGGTTAAGCAATAGAGGTACGTGAAATCCTCTTTGAATATGCAGTCTTTGTGGCCACTCTTGTTGCCATGACAAACAGGCAGTCGGCATGTTTCACAGTAGTGAAAGATCAGCCGTTGTCGCGCAATACTTTCTTGTCGGACCATTTCTATATAGGAAAAAAATTGATTATAATTTAATCTCTTGTTAAACGAGAACGCATTTATATACCATCAACAAAGGTCTATTAAGTGCTACTTTCATATTGGAGAAATCTGAGAAAGAAATAAAATTTGAAGTTGAAATTGAAACCGAAAGTCGAAAATTAGATATTTATTCGAAAAGGGTTAGCTCATAAGAAGAGTTGAAATTTGGAAACAGCTGATTTACTATTATTTAATTTCGAAATTAATATAATAGAATGAAAGTGAAATTTCGAAATTTCAACCAATCCTCAATTTGTTTAATTAAACAAGCTTGAATTTCATACATCTGTTAGCAGATGACAGACTGAATATTTAAAATGGATGAAGGCTTTATTTAGGTATCTTTTTATTTATTTACAAACTGTGCAAATCTTGTTGATTCAAATACACTTACATTTAAACTGATATATTATGTCTCTCGCTCAGTGACTTAATATAGGATGAAAAATTAAAAAAAAACATGGTTAATAATATAACAAAGTGTTCCTATCCTAAAAACCCAAGCTTCTATATTTAAAGCTATTTGGTTATAAAAACTTAATAATGTTCCTACTCCCGAATATCCTATAAAGTAGCACAACATGACAATGAAACTCAATTCAGAATTGTAATAAAAACCGGAGAACGGAGGAACGAAGACCGACGTCTGTTATGGACACTAAATAATTTGAAAATGAGTGAAAATTCGTTGTGTGCAACTTCTTTATATATGAAATTGACAAAGCAACTATGAACAAAGACCTTATGACATCACATCCTGGAATTGGTACGGTTAAACAAAATTGATAACTCAAACAAGAATTGGAACAGCTAGTTTATTTTTAACCTTAGAAATGGAAATGCCATCATATGTGTTGAAAGATTTCTACATGTAAACAGTAGAGTGAATTCAAAGTAATATGAACTGATGGACTGATGTATTATTTGATATACATGTTATTATTAATAGTCATATAATGATTCATATTTGAAGATATAAAACGTGTGGTTTGAATAGAACATTACAATTTGAATAAAGCGCTAAATTTCGAAAATTCAAATTTCGCGCCAAAATTTGAATAATCAAATAATCAAATTAAAATACTAGGTTAGGGTAAGGGTTAGGGTTAGGGTTAGGGTTAAGGTTAGGGTTAGGGTTAAGGTTAGGGTTAGGGTTAGGGTTAGGGAAGCAAGAAGAGTATCTATGGCACCCGGAACCCATGGGTAAATAAATTTTCGAAAATTTATTTACCCTATAATCCGAAAAATTTCGAGGGCGCGAAGCGCCCGAGAAATTTTGAGGCCCCCCCCGCCGTGTATGAAGTGTATGAAGTGTATGAAGTGTATGAAGTGTATGAAGTGTATGAAGTGTATGAAGTGTATGAAGGTCAAAGGTCAAGGTCAGGTCTAAGGTCAAGGTCAAGTGTAGAGGTTTGTATATTATGGTCATTTTTGGTTGTAAAACTTTAACTTTGAAAATTTGTAAACTTAGTCATTTTTGTAAAAAAACTTGGAATTTTTCAAGTTGCATACAGATGCATACAACTAGGATTTTTTCATCAAATGGGTACATACAATATATCATTCGAATGCTCTTTTCATGCTGATTCTAATGGTGTATTGTATGACACATGTATGACATATAACTAGAGAGCTACATGTCTTTAAAGAATGGGCTAAAAACTTAGTGAATTTAAAAATCTAACATTTGTCTGCTTGCATACAGTTGCATACAACTAGGATTTTCCCATCGAATAGGTACATACCTTATATCATTCTAAAAGTCTTTTCATTCTCATTCTTATGGTGTCGTGTATGACACATGTATGATATCATCCTGGACTGCTACAAGCATTTTAAAATTAACAACATAACTGTTTCTTTAAAAGTTATATGTTCCTATTTATTTCAAGTTGAAGTCTTCATACTTGATTTTTTGTTTCAATTCAGTTATTGAACATCATTAATTGTACAGGCCGGCCATAAAGTCACGCAGGATGTTCAAAACACCCTGTTCCCAGGCATTCTCACCTATACAAATCCAAATACTGTGAATATATTCTCCTTATCATGGCAAATTGTCTGGTATCTCGCGATACCCCATTGTACAAAGAACTTTGATAAAGATCTGCCTCAAAACAAGTACTGTATTTACGTCACTCAATCTATCTTCTAAGATATAATTCAACTCATTATTCAAGAAATAGTGTTCCAGAGCAAGTTTTTATAAGAAAAACAATTTGTATTCTATTCGAAATATTGATTGGTAGCGTTAACAAATAAATGTAGTCAAACAAAATGTGTACAGTCTATGAATTCTCAATATGACGACCTTGGTTAAGTTTCAATTCTTCAAGACGAACCAGAATATTCTCATAGCTTCTGCGCAATTCTGACGGGGAAATGGAGCTCATTTCTTCACAAATTGCCTCTCTAAGCTCATCCAATGTCGTCGGACACCTTTGATACACTCTGTGCTTTAGAGCACCCCAAAAACAGAAATCCGCCGGTGACAGATCAGGCGATCGTGGAGGCCATGGACGATCAAAGCATCGGCTGATAATTCTTGTCCCAAAGTGCTGCCGAAGATAATCAGTCACGCACCTCTTTATGTGAGGAGACGCTCCATCCTGTTGGAAAGTCGTCTTAGAGAGCATTCGCATTTGTTTCAGCAATGGAACAACATGACTCTGGAGCATAGCAAGATAGGAATCACCGTCAATACTGCCATCAAAGAAGAACGGTGGTAAAATCATTGTTGACGTAAAGCCTCCCCAAACGGTAATCTTTTCTGGGTGTAGAGATGATGAGACAGTCACATGCGGATTAGAAGCGGCCCAAATAACACAATTTCTGGTAAACACACAACCATTCAAATAGAAATGAGCTTCATCAGTCCACAAGATCGAATCAAAGAACCTTGGATCACGCTCACACATCTCTGTGAAGAGGTTTGCGAATTGTAAACGCTTTTCATAGTCAGTTTCCTTAAGTTCTTGGACCCTTTGGATGTGATATGGTCGAAGATGTAATCTCTCATGGAAAATTTTCTTGACAGTCGATTGCGGTACTTGAGTGCTGGCTGCGACTCTTGTAGAGCTACACACCCCTAGCGAGTGTCGCTTCTTCAAATCCGTCAAAGTTTCTTCAACTTTCTGAACTGTGGCATCGGAAACTCTTGGGCGTCCACATCGGGGCTCATCTTCAACACTGCCGGTAGTTTCGAAACGTTGGATGAGACGTGAAACTGTCGTTTCACAACAAGGAGGATTCCTGATACCAGTTTCATTTCGAAAAAGTCGTAATGCTTGTTTTGGAGAGCAATTGGATTGATAATAAAATTTCACTAACTTTATACGGGTCGGTAAATCCATTCTTTTGTTTACACGTGTGTTCGATCGGTTCTTCGCCGCAAGTGGTGACTATTCAAGCTGACTGTCACTGACTTGATTTCGCAGTGAATAATTAAATCAGTTCAACACAATTCACAAAAATGACAGTTGGATCAGATGCTAGAGCTTTAATTGAATAAGAATGAAGAGTTGAATTATATCTTAGAAGATAGATTGAGTGACGTAAATACAGTACTTGTTTTGAGGCAGATCTTTATCAAAGTTCTTTGTACAATGAGGTATCGCGAGATACCAGACAATTTGCCATGATAAGGAGAATATATTCACAGTATTTGGATTTGTATAGGTGAGAATGCCTGGGAACAGGGTGTTTTGAACATCCTGCGTGACTTTATGGCCGGCCTGTAGATAGTTATTCCCCTTTCCCATTCAGACCTTAATTGAAGACCGATTTGTGAAATGATAAAACAAGTCTGTTCATATATACAAATGAATATTAAATAAAGAGATTAAGAAAAAACACACTAAATGTCATCAAGGTAAGGAAAGGGTACAAGTTTTTTCAAGTCCACTTGCACATGGATCCTGGTCTTCTTGGGCGCACAGGGACAGCGACGTGGTGTGTCAAGGTCGATGACCGAAAATTCGAGAGCGGTTGTGAGGTTCCGCTCGTTCAGCTCCATCCTCATGAACACCCGTTTGGTGTGGTACTTTTTCGGGGCGTTCTTGACTTTGACCGTGACCCGTCCATAAAGTGGCGTTCGCATGGACTTCTTATTCATGTGACGCATCGTCTCGATTGATACGTCACTATCTTCATCACTCGAGTAGTCGGGCGATGCAGGGGCTTGGGTGAACACCACCGGCTCGTTTGGTGTTGTCGATCGCTCCATCGGAGATTGGGGAGGTGTACTGGTACGTTCCACTGGCGAAGTGGTACGATCAGCAGTACCGTTCTCAACTGCGGCTTTCTGTTTGCGATCCATTATGACTTGTAGATTTAAAATAATTGTAACTTGTAAACGTGAGGATTAGAACCTTTGATAAGAATTGGTACAAACCTCGGACTTATATACTTTTTAAACAAAGGAAATCCTAACAGCCAATCAGAGAGGTACCGAACTTCCCTAAAGAATATATATAACTATATAAAGGATGTCATTGTTCCAAACTGTTAAGTACTTATCCTCAACGTTCCATAACAAGAAGCATGTCCTCAAAACCACTATTTTATTTTCAAAATGACAGCCAAGTCATTATGGGAGGTCAGTTGGACATGACCATGCATCTGTCTTGCGGCTGCAAAGTGGCCCTGTGGAAGACCTTGACTGTCTCTGCACTTCAAAGGCGGAATGGACTACCAGTGAAGTGTCCGGTACACGAGTGCGATCATGACTTTAGCAACAATAAAACATTTCATGAATGGTGTGATGACTTCCTGAAGATCATGGAGTCGCCTGAGGGACGTGATCTACAACCATCATTTATTTTTCATGCTTAAATTAAACTTACATTGTAAATCTCTTGTCTTTTTCACTTTAAACATAGTTCTGGAATTGGTTTTCTTATTGGGGAGCAACTAAATCATAACTGCACATTAAAGTTTCACATCTAAATAGTGCTACATTTAAAATAATTGTCACAATAGTCGCAATTGAGCAAACCCATTCAAAATCAAACAACGGACGTCTATCGGTACGTACCCAAGTGCTCAGAACCAAACCACACAAGTTCGATCATAGACGTTCCCAAACACAGTGTACTCAACTGAGTGTACCAAACACATGTACCTATCCAGTAAAACAGATCTCATACAAGTTCTTATTCATAACACTGAATTATACATGTACCTATCCATGTGCCTATCGATAACTAAAGTATACATGTACCTATCCATGTACCTATCCATGTACCTATTGATAACACTAAACTTTACATGTACCTATCCATGTACCTATTGATAACACTAAACTTTACATGTACCTATCCATGTACCTATCCGTGGCAAGTAGGGCACAGTTTTCACTACTCATGCATTATGCAATTATTATTCATTTCTTAATTAAAATTCATTATTTCTTCATGCATTTTTATGCAATATACTCGATATATTTTTTGATAAACAAATAACTAAGCTGATATAGTAATCATCCATCACATTGACTATATGACAATGAAGCAATCGATGGCTGTGGCAGCATCTAGTATCACTGCTTTTGTTAACAAAAAATGTTTGATTAAACCATCTATACGTGACATCCATCACATCTATATAATTTAATTTTGCATAGACTCACTTCTCAGGACATTGAGATTGAAGATTCTATTTGGAATTAGGGCGTCATTGTGTAATTTCTCCTTGTTTGTCATTCTCAATGTAGTAAACATGTTGACCATTGACATGAAGTTCATTTGTTTCACGCTGTCTAAGCAAGATAATAGAGCTTCATTTAGCAAGATAGTGCAACTTCCCGGCGAAATCAAGCATAATAAACGAAAAAATGAGTCACATTCAAGCAATCATTATCCTGATTAAAACATTTTTTAATCAAACTACATTTGTATATTCAATGCGATCAATCCTTCTTGTCAAATATATTCTTGAACAAACATGCCGAAAATTATTTAGAAAATCATCCTGAAATTTTCTCACTAGGTACTTGCCATATATGCATGATTAATGGCGATTCATCATTGGTCACGTGGAAGTCACATGTGTGTACATACATGTATGTGACCAAATGTGACCGATGTGACGGATATGCGTCGAGCACATTATTGATTTAATGGGGCAATAATTCATTGATATCAAGCTATGATGTCCTTGAGTTTTATCAGGGACTCCAATGTCTTCTGACTCTGGACACAGACATTAATGAAGCGACCTGTCTATGAAATGACTCAAATCCAAGATATCTACTTGTCGATGAAATTACCCTGTGAATCACAATTATATATATATATTATATATTATTATATTATACATATTATATATATATATATATATATATATACGATGTTTTAAAAAAAAGAATGACACGGTCAATAAAGAAGATCCTATAGTTGCTGGACTGCATAGTCGAATGTCTCCTTTATGAGTCCGATGTTATAGAGGAAGATTCGCTCAAACTAAATGTACGATATACACGTATAAGCATAGGCACTTACTTTCTTCAACTCAGCATAATTCAGAGGAACTAGATAGAGCTATACTTGGACATTTATAGCTATGATTACATTATCGTATCATGTATTACTGATTTTTGATGCGAAAATCACCTCATCGGTTCCCTAGTGGACAAAGATGTCTACTAATTGAAAAAAATTGTCGAACGGAAATTCAAAAAATGTGTCTAATTGCTAAAAAGCACAAGCGTTGATGATATCTAACGTAGAAGTGCAGATGCATAATCTATTTCCATCGTATCAACCTGCTTTTTCCAAAAATCATAAAATCAATAGTTATGTTTACGAGAAATACTCAAGCTGACTAAATTTAAGAAAAATGCCTACATGTAGCATATGTACAAATTAACACTGTGACTGCAAATCGTGATGGCTCTGCAGTGCTGCAGATATTGCATGTCAGGGTTGGAACCGGCCGGCCTGTCATTCTAATTAGACTTATGTCGGCTTTACGACATTCATTCTAGAATTAATTGTCTAGTCAGTTAAAATAGCATTGCAACATTGTACGAATATGAGAACATATTTTTTTATGACGCAAACATTGCGAACCGTTTCTTGAAAATTATCCTTCAAATCATTATTCAAAGCGGCTGACAGAACGTTGAATATCATTAAAAGTTGGCGGTGATAAAGAAGTTTAGGTGCTTGGGATGCTTAGAATAAACGTTGCAACGCATGAGGAAAATTTATTAATTTTTGTTGTTTTTCCGCTTTGTCAGGAATAAGATTCAAGGACACAACTATTTGGAGGTACATTAGTAAGTTTTGGTAATAAGTCAATTCATCACTAAATTCACGGCTGTTTTTGCTCGAGGATTCTAATTGTAGCTTAAGTTTGTCTCCTCGGAACTCTTGCTTATCGGAAAACCGGCAAACTTACCATGTGCTACATAGAGATCGAGAAATCGAATGATGTCTATAGCGGTCTAAGTTGAGCAGCTGTCAGTCTGAAGTAGTAGGACACAGAGACGCCGGTTTTGAATGCACCGGCCCCGGCCGGCCTGTTTTGATTACGCTGGCCGCCGGCCCGGTCGGCTCCAACTCTGTTACATATGCGCTTAATTGCACCGGTACCTGTATGGAAGAAATCACTACTCCTATGTTCAGTTTTGTACAAAACAACAATTCGAACATTTTGAAATTTTTTCATAGTCAAATATAAAAAGTGTGATTTTGAAAAAGCATAGCTTCTGAAGAATTCTTTCAATCTCTCTGAAATTTTCTCAACACAAAATCAGCGTATTTCAGTTTGCGTCCTCTTATTCATTGAAAGCATGCACTTAAAGAATGACACTTTGCGGACAAATTATCATTAAGTTAATAATTTGAGATGCATGAAAATCGTCGTCTTGCCTCTTGATCCAGATTCATGAATATTGGACCGCAGTTCAAAAGTATAACGTCGGCGTCATGACTCAACATTCGGTAAAAACTCTCAAAAAAATCTTTTACAAAATTGCCTAATCTAACTTTAAAGCCATGAAAAGCTAAAGTGCAAAGCATATTTTGCTGAAAGTCAGTCATCAGAAGAAATCGTGTTCGACGTCGTATTTCGATGGAGCGTCAAATTTGGTATTATTATATCTTTTCAATTACATTTTCTAACTAGAATAATATGACAATCATCATTTCACATCAACATATCTGAGACAATGTCTGTAGGCCAATTACTAGCCTATACAAATACAACCTCCTAGTGAAAAAAGTAGCTAAACAACACAGTCAACCAAAATTCAGTAGTGAATATAGAAAACTAATAAATTTTTGTCAGAGATCTGCACTGCAGTATCTCTCCACGATGTTGTTTGAAACATTAACTTCTGTTTCAAAAGTGCGTGGCTTGATGAACGAATGCACTCTTTCATATTCATGTGCGCAAACATGTTGTTTTAGCCGATAACTCATGCATTATTAGAACCTGATAAAGCCTTATATTTGTGTTTGCTGATATATGCTGTGTACATTAACTGATATCATACAAAGATCAGATATCATATGCACTTAAAAACAATTGAAAATTTTCATGATTTACATTCCCATAATAGTATGAGGAAATCACAAAGATGGTCACTGGGCTCGGTCTCATCGGCCGGTGTTTTGCGACATCAATTTGAATATCGATGTATAAAATATATTATTTGAGTGTATTTTTTCGACATTTTTAATGTTTAAAACTATCGGTTTAGCAAGCTTTTCAATCCGAGACACTAGTGGATCTTATTAAAACATTCACCGCAAATGCTGAAGTTTATCTTCAGATCAGTCAAACACAGCCAATCGCAACCAAATTTAATATTTCAGCTAATGAACATATTGGACCTGTTTTGACTGCAAGCGATATTTTGCTCCAATAAGACTCCCAGTTTATACATTAGAGACGATAGTGAAAATGTAGTCAATACATTCATCATTATAATGCTACTCGAATTTTCATGTGAATTGCAGCTTGAAGGGAAAGCTTACGCGAACGCTCACTTTTGACGGGCATCTATGCATGTAGAGTGGGCAACTAAGATAATGTCCTCATTTACCCGCATCTCAATTTATGTGACGATCGTTTTAAGTTAAGTGCTCCTCAAACAAAAATCCTAAACAACGGTTTTCAGCAGTTTGATAATAATAAATCATGAGTATTATCTGCATGATGAATTATAAAATCATGAATCACACCTACCACAGAGTTGATCATAAAAACCGGACCACATGAATTTCACTGAGATTCAATCGATTTTCATGTCTTTCAATCTTGATGCACATCAACGTGCCATACATCATTTGAGAGCTTGTATTCTCAGTTTTGAAATGAACTATGACAAACTTGTATCCGCTATTGCATTTGCTCAAAATATGAAAATCTCTAAATTTGCAAATTGCAAATTTTCAATAGGAAAACATGTGAGTATGATAATGAATCAGGCACGGGGAGAGTGAGCATTTTCCTAGCTCTCCTTTGACACGTTAGTCATCAAAATCGGTGAACTAGGAAAAATAGTGATATCGTGAAGTTGTCACAAAATAATGACTCTTTTGACTGAAAGTGTTGTATTCTCGCTATTTCATCAAAAATGTTCATGTTTGGTGCCTTCAGAATCCTTCAGATGTAAGTAGTGTGCGAATATTTAAGTTTTATTCAGACAAGTTCAATAGTTCTTTTTCAGACATCTTCAACATGTTTTCTCACTACCGGTAAAGTAGGCCTACACAGACGTACAAGGTGAACAATCTGCAGTCATCGTGACAGAGCAAAGACACGCCTTGGCTTATTGCCTTGTTTTGAACCTTCTTTCACCTTACATGTTGTTTGTTTGTATTATTCTGCAGCGCCCGCGAGAGCAACAAAGACGGTAAAAACGAGTATAGTTTTTATGTTTGCAAAACTAGAAGGAGAGCACATTTTTACGTGTACATGAAGTCCTCCCATTTAAGCAATTAACTACAACCAAGGGTTTCCAAAAATTAGCTGCAATCTATTTTGAGCAACCAATCAATTAATTCCAATTGTTAATAATCATCGTTTGAATAGACTATAATTCTTGATTTTGAATTTTTCACTCTGATATTTCAATTTAGCGAATTAAGCTAGACATGCTTCACAAGTCGCAAAATAGCCTTACTTGTATATTAATGGCAGTTGTCAATTTGCATAGATACCTTAGTAGACCCAATAAGGCCTATGCATAAAACTATATTCTTAATTGGATGTGAATTCAAAACTGAATTCCTTTCCTGCCTGCATATCGAAGTGGGTACAATGAAACAATAAATGATCCTGCGAAGCAACCTGCGACATTTTATCGATTTGCTCTTAATGAACCTAGACATCAATTTGGATCAAAAGCATCCTCCCCGGCTGCACTTTCAGTCCTGTCAACGTTTTCCATCATCTCCGACTGCGCTTTGAGTCTTGTGCCTATTTTATTTTTTATTGATCTAAATGCACTTGTGTTTAATTGCCAAAGCAGTTATGAGATGGATGCGCGTATGTGATACAGAGGTTCAGATATTCCGCTTGGCATTTTTCGATATAGTGATGGTGCTTGCCCCATGCAACTCATTACACAGTACTAGAATGAGCGCAAATTGAGCATGCTGTGCTTTCGAACCTAAAGAATTCTAAAATAAGTACTAATATTTTCGAGCTGAAAGAGCACTAGATTCTGAGACTCATTTCTTAGTCGTAGTTAGTACCAAGGTTCAGTGCTCTTTCTAGTACTCATTTGGGACTTTATGAATAACATTGAGGCTGTTCATTTGTAAATGACTGATTGAAGTCCGTGGGGCCGTGGGATTCAAATTGATCGGAAATTCATAAAGCCCGTGGGATAGGATCGACCTGAGAATAAAGAACTCTCGTCCCATGAACATCCCTGAGAAATCGAAGCACAAGGCTATCGAAAGATCTGTGAGAATGTTTCTATTAAAGAGAAATTCAACTTCAATTCAAATTCAAGCATTGTGTATGAGCAATTATGACGAGAGCTTGCATATGATGAAGTGCATGTTAAATGAACGATAATATCAAAAATAGAAATGTAGCAGAAATTAGCTCAGCAAATGGACTGAGTCGAAAATTGCTGAAAGCAATGTAGAATGATATCAACTTGTCAGCAACCGGCAGTTTGACATTTTGGCCTAGAAACATAAGATTTAGTGATTGAGTTTCGCTATCATGACAATCCTTGCTTTGTGTGAGTACTTTCTCTACACAGAATGTTTATTCATTTTCTATCAACTGAAAATTCATCTTTTCCTTCCCTAATTGGCTCAAAGCTTAGTATCATCTGATTTCAATAGTGCTACGCAAGCTGAGGCAAGTTTCTTTTACTACACCTCTCAAATTAAGGGTGATATTTTGACACCAGTTTCTGTCTTGACCTCGAAAATCGAAAGAGGCTGATAATGAGACTTTCCCAGAATAGACGGACAGAAAACAGAAAACCGAACCTGTATAATAATAAAGGACTAGGACTGACAAGCGCATCAAAAACAATGTCACGCCATGGACATGCGCCGTCATGACAGTGGTACCCAGACTATGGCGGCTTCCAATGGCTAACAATGGTAAGTTAGCGGCACGTTGTCAGAGTATATTTTGTAAATATTCAAGATGTTGTAATTTCTCTTTCAAATATATGACGAAACATTAGCGTAATCATTCACATTTTCAATATCAATGCATGCATTTTGAATATTTGGGCCAGGGACTTCTCGATATATCAATGGGATAAAAAGGATATGCCAAAAATATACATCGAGAAGTCAGAGATGAGGGGGTTTGTAAATCGCATCACAAGCATTTATTGCTGTAAAAGCAACTGAGATAAACCTCCTAGTCTCTGATTCCAAAGTTCTACGCTAAAAAATACAATGATTATACATCTCAGTGAGAAATTATTTCCCGGAATGCCGTGTTGATTTACCGGGAAACGGGATTCCCGACATTGTGCAATTTCCGGGCTTGAGATTCGTGCAGGGGAGAGCCTAAATGGGCATCACCTCACGAGCTATGCGGTAACGCCGGTAAGGAAATTTGCAAGCAAATTAAGGAATCAGCATTAGAAATAGATGTCACGGGATACTCAGTAGGATTATACGTCTTTCATCAAGTTCTACATCGTGCTTCTATATAGACTTCTATTCATTTTGGCGTCCTTCATATGGGTTCAAATTAGATAGTGGGCCTCCATTGGAAAGATGGCTTCAATTGGAGAGAACACAGTAAATGGTTGAGGGTCCGTGTAGATTCCACATTTAAGTCATATTTCATGGCATAGTTGTAAATAAATTGAACTCGCGTCAATTTCGCTGTTTCAAACAAAAATATCACGAATAGTTTTATCATGAGAGTGTGTTTCCTCTGATAGAACAGAAATATTTAATCCAATGAGATTTTTTCGATAATGTTTTATCGTTTTGGAACACGACTAATCTATGCAACAGACATTCGGCCGGGTGGGTGACTGTTTGCATTGAAGTCGAATATATTTATTTCTGGAGAAGAGGACGACAGTCTAATGCTTTCCCTTCGATTCTGAGAAAGGTTGTTCAGTCTGGTTTTATCCTTCAGTCGTAACTCGACTGTAGCGGACGAGCGCTCATTTTACGTAATACGATGCGTTTTTTGATGCGCCTGTTCAGAACCGGCTTCGCATGAATACATTTCAGAAAAACTTCGCTTTACTTGTATATTTGAGATAAAATCAACATTAGTCAAAAGTTTAATAAAGCAGTAAGGTTTCGATTTCGATTTGAATAGGAAAATGATAATGAGATGATTGAATTTGTTTTGGACATGAAAAACATAAAGAGTGAGATCAGGAGTTGTTCTATTTCGGGCACACTTTGTTCCAGCGTTTGCTATTATAACGCGCAACACTGCAGAAAGCTGATTATTTTGTCTTAAATGCCCTGCTGCAAGTATACAAACTTAAACCTCGCATCTACAGGCGCTACATTGACGACATTCAAATCGGCCCGTTGGAAAGAGATAATAGCCTTTTCAGACTATTCTGAAAGTTTTTAATGCAGTCAATAAGAGCATTCATTTCACCATCGAAGTACCGAAGCAGGCCACCAGTCTGAGTTTCCTTGATTGGCAGATAAAGATTGCTGAAAATAGAATTGATTAAGGATGGTGAACCAATCCATGTCATTCGACATTACTTTGAGAAGTGACAGTTGGCTCCCTCGTCACTTCAAAGCGAATTTTGTAAATAAATGCGTCAACAGTAAAAAGACAATGCGTTTCAACAAGAGAAATGAGATAGTAGCTATGAAGAGATCTCATAAGAGACTTGGCTTTCGAAACGTGAGTTTTAAAAAATAGCAAACACGGATTCGAAAACCATTGAGCCAAATAAAGTATTCTTCTCTATGAAATTCATCAATGACGGAGTTATGCGAAGAGAACAACTGCGATCATCAAGGAATTTCCTGTAATTTTTTCCTGTGCGATTTTCCTGTAAAAATGGGAAGCCAGCCCGCCTGCAGCCTAAAACAGTGTCTGAGCAACAAAAGTATAAAAGTCACAAAAGACCGAAGAGAAAGCACATCAAATGTGAAGTCTGCGATCATTTGGGGTATGCACTTTGTGTCTCTTTTTACCACATATCCGCAGGTTTCAATGGGCATACGTAGACGTAGGTCTGTCTACATTTTGTTTTATTGCATTACAAAATTGCAATATTGCTGATGCAACCTAAGTGAAAATCTAATACATTTGGTACTTTATATTGAATGACATCGATGTCTGGAATCACCTCATGCACTCGCCAGACAAGCATGAATACTTTATTGTGCTTTATGGTGTCATCCAGGGTACAACTGTTTTCAAATCGTGGTCAAATGGTAAAATTGAAAATCAGCCGGAAAAGTTGGACTTCAGTTATTGCTACATGATTCTTTGAGAAGACTATTTCTCATTTCAGCTTCGTCTGTGAATGCCGCCAAAGTCATCTCATTCCTTACAGTTTTCATGAAAGAATTAAATACACAGTAGTATTGAAACGTTGTCAGTGCTCTGATCACAACATAAACACACTGATAAGCAAAATAGTCCGTTTTGAAGGCACGAAAGGGTCCGTATCCATAGGTTCGGAGAGTCACTATATACGGACAATGTGGTCCGTATTTAGAAAGGGTTCATATTACTATGGGGTCCGCTTTGAAGGTCCAAAACGGTCCGTATAGTGACCGTATAAGTCAAAATGACTTTAGTATTATGGACCGATTAGATGATCCTACAATTTAGTACTTACCTTCAGATGCTTACCCATGCTGTACTAGACTGTCTTCATCTTCTACCAAATTTGCTAGAAGGACAAGTTGTCTTACAACTCTTCGGTTGATTTGTCGAAATTTCCAATAAAAATAATAACTTTCTATTTTTTCCAGAGATTTTTCCAATTCTGATAATGATTTGATGATATAAATAGGCCTTAATAGAAAGATGACTTTGTCCGTCATTGTTTATTTGTGCCATTTAAATACGGACCTTATCTAGATTTTATTCGAAAGTGCATCTTTCTAGCAATATGTTTTTGCATTGCACTACATAATTAGTTATTTTTCGGTTTTTCTGGACAAATCATTCACAATGAAGATGCTATTTAGAAACTTTGTCTGAACAATTCGGACCCTTACTTCACGCGCCCTTCCATACTCTTAATAAGGACCATTTTGCCAAACATTTCAGTAAAGCCAAAGCAAGCAGAGCTTTATCTCATGCAATACCCATGCTCTTCTGCATAATAAATCAAATGTTCCATCCACAAGAAGTAAAGACAGAAATTGGCACACGATGTTTAATAGCGCATCGCACATTAGATTTATTCAATGCATAGTAACATGATGAATAGCTGTTATTGATAGATGAACGAAAAGTTGAATGTCCACACCTCCTTAGTTAAATTTAGTACAAAAATATCTCGTGATTCGTAGCCTATATGCGCAAGCCTGTTATTGCGCAAAGTATGTTTCTCTACTTTGCGAATGTGGCTCTCTAAGTTCTCTGTAGTTTTCTCTTACGTTCTATTCTAGTTCTCTACGCTTCTCTCTGTTATCACACCTCCTTTTGCACAATCACTGCCCAGCTAATACATGTGCATAGAATAACATTAAAGCTCATTATCATCTCAATCGTGCCCTGAAATATCAAGCAGAGAAATGTTTAACACTACTATCTTATCTCAAGCCAACCAGTACTATTCAATTTTTTAATGATTACCAGCTGCACGGCAGAACTAGGGTAAAGAAACCCATAGTAGGTTGTTAAGAACTGTGCTTGCGTGACATTCAGTTTTGTCATTTTTCAAACTTTCCCTGAAAATCGTTTGATGTGACCTA
This sequence comes from Prostheceraeus crozeri, assembly GCA_907163375.1. NCBI lineage: Eukaryota > Metazoa > Platyhelminthes > Polycladida > Euryleptidae > Prostheceraeus > Prostheceraeus crozeri. The sequence goes on from CAJQUW010014401.1 coordinate 78,838, forward strand.
CTGAAAGGTCAAATTTATTATCTGTCTTGAAAAGCAGTTTTTTCAAATGTTTGAATTTTGCCTTTTAACAATATTTTGTGAAAACTGTTTATGAAACGCATCGATTTTCTAATTCATGATCATCTATTATTCCATGGACATCGAATACAGTTTTCAGAGTTTCAAAGTTATGCAAATACTTCTTATCAAATATTATTGAATGCACAGAAATAAATTATTCAAATATAAAGCCTAATTATTTAGTAATGACACAATTACAAATCTTTTGTGTCGTTTCCTTATCACAGGAACTTTGGATTTCTTTAAATCGTCTTTAACTTCTGCAATATTTTCTGAAAGTGCTCAAAATTCTCTGAGAGTCTCTGAAAATTTGAAAGTTCATGAAAGTATCTTTTTCGTTGCACTCCATCCTCCAATCAATCATGTCAATCTGTTTTCGTATTCATAAGTAACCTTTCAGTGTATTGAACTATATTAACATCATGTACAAGAATCTTTATTGTTTTCATCGCCAAAATTCGCTAAACTGTCAAACAATAAATTTTCAGATAATGTTGGTAAGTAGTGTGTATTTCGACTAATGAAAATCCGCATTTGCGGATCAGAATTACTGCCTACTTTTAGCCTCAGATATAAAACGTATCTGGGCAATGTGAAATAGTAATCACAGCATATTCAGCAACTACCGTACACTGCATTGTGAATACATGCCGCTGGATTATAATCAAATGAGTATATACGAATGGGATGAATAAAAACCATAGTTTCATGGATGAGCAAGGTATGATAAGACGGGTTTTCTTTGATATTCCGTAAAGCAAATTAACTCAAATTAGTGGTTGACAGCATCAAAATAGTGTACCTGCAGATAAAGGATATTGCAATTACATATCATCATTATACACGTACATCAAAAAATACAGTATTTGATGCAATTATGAAGAAACATGTTTTCAGATTGAAAATTTGAGATTTGCAAAAGTGGCGATTTTTACATTTTGACCTCTGTCCACCTTAAACAATGACGAATACAAATGTGATTTTAAAGTCCTTACCTGGTTTTAAATCAATGTCACGGACGCTAAATTTATCGGATCGCCAATTATTTTACACCAAAATGTACCTGAAACTCCAAAGTTTTATGTGGTATATTGATTATTATGTATACGCGTTGTTATTTAGAAGACTAGCGTCACAAATCAAAAATGACAAATTGAGTATATTAAGTTCTTTAACCTCGACTACGAAACTGGCATAACGTTACTTCACTTTATCCTAACATGAGAATTCAACATTCAAATTGATGTGCGTCACTGGAAGGAATTCAAATAATTTATTTCGTTGTGTATGGAATTACAACATTGCTAAATGAAAATAGAACTCATAGATATCTTAACTCACAAATCACATTATCGATTGAATATGCAAACATCGTCAACTTAATCATTTAATAATGCAAACGGTTGTGGTCAAAACACAGCGTGATTGCATGTTAACAGAATGGTGACTGTCGAAGGTCATATTGAAGTTGTTCTTATGGCAAAATTTGATTCAGTGACATTAGTTGAAAGACATCTTAGAAATGAAGAGGTATCAAGCATTCCGACTCGTACGACCATGAGATCAATCTTCAACAATTTAAGGAGACTGGTTCAGTTTTGGACGCACCCCGATGTGTTAGACCTCGCCGCTCTGACGACAAGATCGACGAAATTAAAGACATGTTCGAAGAAGAGATATCCTTCTATGACGATCCGGCAAGCAGCTGCAGTTGCTGACACTTCCTTCTCTACGGTTCGGAACGTGTTGCGGGACGATTTGAAGATGAAACTGTATAGACTTTCATTTTTTCAGCAACTGTTCGCCGATGATGAAGCCGCGATAGCAACCATGTGCAGTGAATTCCAACGACTGATTGCCGCCGATGAGAATTTTTTGAGCAGACCATGTTTCTCTGACGAGGCTACGTTCCATCTAAGTGGACGAGTCAACCGTCATAATTGTGTGACATGGGATTCGGGCAATCCTCATACTGTTCAACAAGCACCGATCAAGTCTCCCGGAATTACTGTTTGGTGCGGTTCATTCTGTAATGAAGTCATAGATCCTTTTTTCTCTGATTCGACTGTGACCTCCAAGTCGTACAAAAACATGTTAGTGGACTTCTTCACTCCTCAAAACTGAAAATTAGAAGAAAATTTTTTACGACCATCTTTCAGCAGGATGGAGTCCTTCCCTATTGGTCCCTCGAGGTTAGATCTCTATTGCACCAAAAGTTCCCAAGAAGGTGGATTGGAAGAGACGATCCATTCCACTGGGCTGCTCGCAGTCATGATTTGACTCCTCTTGACTTTTACTTTTGGGGAGCTGTCAAACACAAAATGTATCATAGACAACCAGCAAGTCTGGTAAAATTACGAAATTTTACCATCGAAGAAATCTCTCAGATTTCATCACAAAAAATTTCTGCTGAGTTCAATAGTTTTGAAAGCCGGTAAGTCCTGCACGAGATAATGTAGACAATGTATTGATTTAAATTTTGTGATGATCTCATTTTAATGATAAAAATTATTGGAAGACAATTGACGTTTTTTGCATAGTAAATACAGATAAAATTCTATGCTAATCATTACGGAAATGCATTATAATCAATATACCATATAAAAGCTTCATGTACATTTTGGTGCAAAATAATTGGCGATCCGATAAATGCAGCGCCCGTGACATTGATTTAAAACCAGATAAGGACTTTAAAATCACCCTGTATAGTGGCTCATTGAAAAGCTGAGAACTTAAGCTCTCGAATGGTGTGTAGCTTATGAATGTAAAATGTGATTGAAAGTCAGGAGAATCGATTGAAGTTTGACGCAATTTAGGTGGTCCGTTTTTTTATGATCAACTGTGTAGAAGCTCGTAAGCATGTTCCATTTCCGACTATCATGATGGAATTAGCTTCAAGCATTGCATGCATATCAGAGCAAGTGCGGAAAACAGATATCTTGGATGTACGGGGCTAAAAGATGCACTAAAATGTTGTTTCTTTAACAGTTATTAGAAAAATCAAGTCAAAAATGCCTCAACATCAAGAAGACAAAGAAACATAGGATTGACAGAACTGGTGGCGGTGTGCTATGTTATGTCTCATGTGCTGCTCCCATTTCACCAATTGACGAATTCGATGACGATCATGTGCACCTATGGCTTTCAATGCAATTAGTCCGCCTGATGGAAGCACTCGTATGAAACCTTTGTGTTCTGGACAGATGCAGTAGCTCCCTTATACTACTATATTTCAAACTTTTTGTAGAGCTCTGTTTTTGTGCTTTGATGAACTATTGTTGAACTTTCCTTTATGTATTACAATCAGCTATGGCTGTTTAATCCAAATAAATGCATATCATCATCAAAAGAAGGGTAGCACCGGTGAATGCTGCTACATGGCTAAGTCAGGATAAATAAAAGCAGAGCAGCCTATTGTGCAGTCCATCAGCCTGTTCATAGGGATGCTCAGTGATATTGTTTGGATATGATGAAATATATCTATACATACAGTAAGTGCCCAAGCCGACCTGATGTATCATTGTAGTACGAAGCACCGCGTCTGTGGATACCGCTGAACTTATTGCTTAGAAGTCTGAGTACATCCTTCTATCCTAATTAGATAGTAGGCCTGCTATCCTACTTAGGATGGAAATGATGTTCTAAAACTTCTTAGGATATCCTAAAAATCGCTCTATCACAAAGGAGTTGTTCAGCATTTTTACATGCTATGGGAAGAGAGTACGCTGTCTCTTTGACGCAGCACTAAAAGTGGCACATTCTGCATAATTTCATTATGGCATATTTCTGCAATTCTCATGATTCAATTCAAAATTCTGTATTTTGCTTCACAGAAGCGGTGAACGCATTGACAAATTCTATGCATATTTACACATGATATAAAATATTAATCGAAGTGTAAAGAGAGAGTGCACAGATCAGTCATTTACAATATTTAATAAAAGAATTTAAAAAACGCTTAGTCTTGGTCGTAGGTCGTTTCAAAGCACATCGATTTCGACATATCACTGCAGCTCGCTCATCAAAGAAAATTCTCAATGGGTGGTCCTCAAATTTCAACACTTCTTTGAACAAATTAGTACACTGCTTGTCGGCAACTTCTAATAGAGACGGACGCTTAAGACCAGAGACCGAGTCACCAATAATTTTAAAGACTCTTCTCTCACGTCGAAGAAGCCTGTTGCACAGATAGTCAGGAATATTGCAAAATACCGTGTAAGCGTAAAGGAGAACAGATCTTATGTAAGCGCAATAAGCTTTGTAGATGATGTCTCCGTTGCATCCAAACCGTTTCAGGTTCAAAGTAAGAAAAAATCGTTTCTAAGCTTTGTTAACTATATAGTTGATGTGTTTATTCCATTTTAGATCACATGAAAATTGACATCCAAGAATTTTCACATCAACAGCGCTTTTCATGGGAATGTCGTCTGATAATCTGACAGGCACGGTAGATACAGACTTCTTTGTGACCACATCCGTCACACTACTTTTGCTAAGATTGACATTAAGCTGAAGTTTGTCAGTCCAGTGGAGGACATTGTCAATTTCATTCTGGAGATAGTCATCGGATTGTGCACGCATATAATGAAGGACAGTGAGATCATCGGCGTATTTGTAAAAACACGAATTACTTTGTACGGGCGATAGAGAATCCATGACAAGACAAAATAAGATAGGCCCTATCACACTTCCTTGCGCTACACCATTTGAGATATGTTACCACGACGAGTATAATCCATTCAGTTTTACACGTTGTTGCCTGTTCCTCAGGTAGGTGATTATCCAAGCTGTCAGTTCCAAAGGTAAATTGAATCTAACACAAGCTTCGATGATCGATTTCAATGTGCATTAACTTAGGAGTTCCCGAATTAAACGATTGATATTTTTTATCTAATCACATCAACATAATCAAGCTTGATTATTCATATTAACTAAAGAAATTGAAACTCACGATTCTTCGATTTTTAATAATTTCTATCACCAAAATAGTGCACTAAACTAGTTTTTCCAAATTAAGTGGATTGAGTCTCTCAAAAATAGAATTTAGAAACGAGCAAGTGGTATGTGCTCAGCTAACTTCAAGCGGCGATTAGCAAAAGCTAATGTAATTTTCAACGAAGAACTACAAGTGAACTTTATACACATGGGTAAATTTTTAGAAGCTTGATGCTACAGTCCAGTTTAGAGAATTGGAAGAACAAATGTTGCAAATGCAGTTATTTATGCTTTCATTGAATGGACTTTTGATGATTTTCCAGGTTTAGGAATAATTTTTACAGGTAGCTTACATTCAACAACAGTTTTCTCAATTTTCTGATTTAGCTGTTATTAATGCAGTCAAGAAAAAGGCTGCATTGTTTTATTTTACTCTAAAAGACGCCTTTTCATTTGTGTGTCTCTCAATTAAGTCAATTTCAGAATAATTATTTTGTTTTAAATATAATGTAAAATAGAATTTATGTACGTAATGTACGATTTGTCGTTATAATGTGTATATGCATCTTTGAAGTATTCAAATAATTCATTGATGTAGTTAGACTTAACTGCTTGAGTTATGTTCTTCTCTAAGAATTTTAGCTTCAAAAATTTGATAAAAATGCGTTAAAAGGTGGCCCAATATGGGAACCCATCTTTCTTGTTGATTTTATAGAAAACAAAGCTCTAAAAATCTTAGAGAAGAACATAACATTATTCCCATGCTTTTCCGAAGATGCGTGGATTTTATCATCCGTGGTTCCATTGATAAAGTACCAGCCATTTTTGACAGAACACTTACCGCATTTGTTACTATTCTTTTCATGGTATATCTAATTCACCCTGAAAGTTCCTAATAGTCACATGCATTTCTAGACATCATTATGTATATTTCTGATAAGATTTAAAATGAGCTATATATATATCATTCACGTATTACGTTAGGTAAATGTTGCTGGGCTTCCCAAACAGTTAAGACTAAGAACGTCAATAACACATCTGAATACATCAAAAACACATATAGAGAGATGTAAATACACAAATCAATGTCATGACAATCAATCTGAACCAAAGCTCGCAGAAATTTTCTGACAAATAAATATCTAGTAGTTTTTAGATCAACAAACGTAGAATTTTCTTTAAAAATCTAACTTTCAAAAGGCTGGCACCAAAGGTGAAATAAATAACCTGTGCCTTCAAATACGCATGTCATTATTCTATATCAGTCAGGTAAAATATTTCATGTCAAAGTAAAATATCAGTCCCATCAAAGTACAACTACATTTGATTTTATACTTTAAGACAGAACCAGATACAAAAACATTAATGTTTAAAGTGACTAGGACAGTCTCTCTTTTCGTAGCTCAGTTTCACTCCTACTCGGGTAATTTGCGAGATATTACGTGCATAGTAAGCACTTAGTTTTAAAAGCCTTGAAAGCTATTGTACTAAGGATAGCATTCAGTAATTTAAAGATGCGATCAGTGAATGAATGAATCATTCTTACAACATGATCATTCATAAAGTCTAAAGTCTTATTGAATACCAAACGTAATAAGACCCATTTAATGAAGTCTCTGGCCATCAGCGAATCAAAATCCATTGAATCACAATGAGATGAACTCGAATGATGTTATAAATGAACTCAACGAAGGTGTGGTCAATTCTTACAATACACCACTTCGTCATTAATCTTTCCAAACCGTAAATAGTGCATGTTCTGTTTGAACAAACACTGTAAAACGGAGATTGTCTGTGTTGAAATGTCTGCATTTTGTTCATTTCGAAAAAATATTAATTGGTTAATTTTTGTGGTTTCATTAACTTTATTTATTGAATCGTTTTTGTGGAATTTTATATTTTCATTTCAACCCATATATTTATGGGATTTCGGAGTGAAATGGAGAGCTATGTTAAATTGCTCTGACGTGGATGACTGTAAAGACTATCGGTACGATAGGTTCTCGAATATTGCAGCCTTCTCATGCTTGGTATTCACTGCTGGATATCTGATGCAGTTAATAGTCTTTCTTCTTGCTCGGCATATTCCCTATACTACAGCTACGTCAACTGTAGTGATGTTCATTGGTACACTGTTGGTTGTTGGTGCATTTGCCGCACTATTGGCTTTTAATGCCAGTGTTTTCAAATTCTCGATAAGTCGAGTTCTACATGGTGCTGGGTCTACGCTAGTCATTGGAAGTGGACTTTCCAGGCTGTCTATTGCAATCAGAGATGACAAAACCCGACAAATAGCGTTTAGCTTTACAACATTGGGAATGACAGCGGGCATTGTTGCAGGACCAGTGCTTGGGGGAATTGTCTACACTATCAAAAGTGACGTGATTTTGATGGTATTGATATACGGTCCCATTCTCATTGAAATCATCATACAACCAACGATTATGGGTTGTGACAAAGAAACAAAGGAGGTTGAACCCCCATCACCTAAATGGTCTTTGATATTACATCGCGAAGTATTTATCGGCCTCATTTCAAACATTTTGACAACAGCATGTATTGTTGTTGTGAATATTACAATACCTCTATGGATTCTCCATTTTGATGTTTCCATACACCCCTGGCTTGTGGGATTGATATTTCTGCCTGGAGCCCTTGGCAATACACTAACGAGCTTTTTATCGTCATGCATCTCCAGTAGAATTGGACAATGCTCGGCAATCACAGCTTCACTAGCTTCAATAGCTCTCTCCCTTTTTTCAATGCCGTACATACATCGCTTCAGCCTTAATTTGTACTTTCTACCAATGGCTTGTATTGGCCTTGGACAGGGTTTCATATCGAGCTTGATTGTACAAATGTTAGGAAAGCATTTATCAAACACTGAGAGTGAGCCGGAGTCAACATTCTTTCTATTTATTGAAGTTGCTGAAAAATTAGGATGTGTGCTGGGACCTGGTTTGTGTGCTATCTTGCTTTTGTTCGTTCGCTTTGAGATTCTGATGATAGTATTTGCGTCCCTTCTGTCGGTGGTCATACCTTTTCAATTATTTCTGTCTCAGAGTTCTATGAATCCACAAGGAGAATCTGAAAAATTGCTGCAAAGAAGCAGCTTAAGTGATACATAATGAATTGAAGTCGTAGTTGACCAGGTGACGGGAGATCATCTTTCTGAGAAAGTTATGCAAGGTAATTAAAACTCCCCTTTTTAGTTTAGGCCAATATAATAAAGTTAAAGTTAAAAGTATGGCAGACAGGCCTTCGGCGTCCAGCGCCTTCAATGGTCGATGTTTGGATGGCCCATGAATTGAAGTCATTCAATATTTTGAAGTACATGAGTTTGCTTGTGATCAGCTCGGTAAATCGTTGAGCCTGTAGTTCCGGAGGAACCTCATTGAAGAAAGATAGAGCCAAATCTCATTATCGATAGCGTATATAGAAGCACACAGTTCATACGAGATGTTTTCTTGTGTGTACCTTCAAGCCCCGAATTTCGTAAAAACACCTAAGAATGAGGCTGAGGATATTTTTCGATAATCAACAGTATTCTTTTGATAAGAGGGTCGCTCAAGCTTCAATGCATTATATTTAAAGGGTTTTGCCTTTCTTCCGAAGAAACTGAATAAGTTAATGTTGTAGAGATCTGGAAGTCAAAAACGAAGTATAGGCAAACGAAATTTGTTTTTAATGCAAAGTTTCCATCAAAAAATATCGCATTTTCCGCACAAATAGTTTTGAAGAACATTTAACAATTTTCTCAAGAAGAATTTGAATTCTGGTTTCAGCATAGGACAAGAGATAGAATTTCGGGACATAACTTGCACAAATTTTTATCATTTAAAATTTGTGGCACAACTGGTGCAAGTGTGCTGCAGTTTACTTCTACAGACCGCCACAAATGTTTTTGAACTACATAGAGACATAGGAAATCCAACTGTTTGAACAGGAGGCAATTCAGAAAACACCACCAGAAAATTAAAAATGCTTCATTGACTAGATTTTCCTAGATTTTGATGCTAATCAGAAAGATAAATAAGACAAAAATCTCTGCAAAATGAGCCCTCTCTTGAAACGAAAATGAAGCCCACCCTTGCAATTTGTGATGGTTTGAGATGTATATTGCTTATACACTAAAGTCCGTTGCTTCAAGTTTATCTGTATTCATTAAGATTCACCTTTCTGTGCTATTATTGTGTCATTCTGACGACAACTGTCAATGAGACCGAGTGAATTCAGGTTGAAAAAATTTCCATGATGAACTTCCGTGCTCTCAAAGCGTGAAAAAAGTAAATAAATGTCTTTGAAAATTAAAATAAGAAACAAAAAGTTTTAATAAATACTTTGCCGCAAACTGTCATCGATTGACACGCAAATACATACATTGGTGACTTGGCATAAAATTTCATGTAATTTTGAACAATGCATAGGGAATCAAACAGAAAGCCGAATCGCAAAGATGACATTTCGAGCGATATTAAGATCATTTTCGAACTATTTCGTGGAGTCAACCATGACCAACCATGGCCATGAGTTAGCTCTGTCAGTGGATGTTCGATGCGGAATGCTACTAAATGTTAATTATTAAGTAACATAAGGCAAAAAATAATTATAAATTTAAAAGTGATACTTGGACTATAGAATTTATTGTCATCATTTAAATGCCTATCTATACTACTCCATGTAATTCATAGTTTTCGCAACAATGCACCGAACCAAGAAGTAACTACGCTTCGATTAGCTCTAGAAACAATACATTAAACGATAATGCATTCTTACTGCATTTAAATTATGACTAGCTTTCGGGGCGAAAATTTTCGCTACAATTTTTTTAAAACCCGTCCACTTAAGCAGTGTTGATTGCTATACTAAAACTAATAATGCATTCATGGAAATTCAGTGATGTGGGAAGCATTTGCAGGAGTTCTTTTAAAGAGAAGGTATATTGTTGAGGTAATTTATTTATCAAGATTGACGATGGGGTTTTGAATATAGTAAATATCTTGAACAAATCTTTTTTTTTGATTTTCAGTAGATCAGTAGATATAGGAAGAGAAGCAAGTACAAAACTACGGCGGGCGCATGTCAATCAAACTTGCATTGAATTCAAGAAGGGCAGTTTGCTTCATATCGATGATCTGCTTCGTCATCAGGCAATAAATAATAAAATATATAGTAATATATATACAATAATAAAATGAAGAAAATTGACAGTATCAATATCGACATGACATGGAAATTTGAGAGATCTGATCAAATTCACACGCTGACGACGTCAAAACACTACCTGCGTTGCGAATTTTCTTGTATTGTACACCTACACGTTGAAACCATGGCGTGAACAGACACATGCAGCATGTTCTTTGTTTTTGAAGTCATTTTATTATTTTAGATTTGTTCAAATGATGACATGCTTTTGCATGTATAAAATCTGACTATGCTAATTAATGAATATTGGCTTTGACGACATGGTGCCAGTTTCTCAAGTATCATCTGCTGGAGTTTAGATTAATTTGATGGTCACTCATCATGCAATAAAGTTTGCTAATTCATGGTGAATCCCTGTAATATCAAATGAATCTCTGCATTAAATGGGGAGAAAGAACAGCTATTTTGTATTAACCCAAATATTTAAACATGGATTTTGTGTTTGCGTTTTCAAAATTGTGTTTTGAAACGTGTTTTTAAGACATTTACATTCTCAGCTAAGCAGGTTTGGTATTTCTATTCTTCCCCCCCCCACTCACACTTTTGGGTCACATAGGTAAGTCACATTGTTTGGCAAGTTTTTTCAATTTGCGATTACAGCGATCGCTGACATACTTCAGTTTACATGCGACGTTCTTTTGACTGGTGTTCCTACATGTATGTTTACTTTTATTTTTCTGTTTAATTTTGGAGATATCGCTAGAGGAAATCGCTCTCTACAGTGAATTTTACATCATCAGAACTCTTCTGGTCATTTAAACCACAAGTGGTTTGTCAAGAGCCATCACTCGGGTAAATCCCTCAACAAAAATAGTTGGATGCCGAATCATATTAAAACTAACAGTAGTAAGTAAATCTACACCACTGGACCGCGCAAGATGGCCGCCGTCGACCGACCTCCCCCCCCTCCTGTCAGACTAGGGCGTCGGCCCTAGTCCGCCACCTGACTGCTTCGAGTCCGACTCCCCCCCCTCTGGAACGACGGCGTAGCGAGAGGTTGTTCGTGGTGCGCTCTCCAGGTTGGCGTGATGTGCCGGCCAGGTTGGCGTGGTGTGCCGGCCAGGTTGGAAGGGTGGAATTTCGGTGCGAGACCCCTCCCATCGTGTTTCTCGTCAAAAGTTGGGTTACCAAAATTTTTTCACCTGCCCCCCCCCTCGGCAGCGATCTTCTAATTTTGGTTCTAGTGGATGGATTTTGTCTTATAGATACTCATTTGAAAGAGGAGAAAAAACTGCTCAATGACATTTTTGTTGCGAGTCAATCGGATCAGCCGCTCAAAAGTTAGAGCTGTTACAAGATTTCACGTCGGACCTCACCTGAAAAAATCCTAAGTGTCAGAGTGACTTTGTATGGGAAAATTTTTTTTCCAAAGTGTCGAATTTCGACCTGGGACCCTGACCAAAGTTTGTTTCATCAAATTTCACCGACCCCCCCTCGGCAGCGATCTTCTAATTTTGGTTCTAGTGGATGGATTTTGTCTTATAGATACTCATTTGAAAGAGGAGAAAAAACTGCTCAATGACATTTTTGTTGCGAGTCAATCGAATCAGCCGTTCAAAAGTTAGAGCTGTTACAAGATTTTAGGTCAGACCTCAGATTTAACGAAAAAATCCGTGTCAGACTGACTTTGTATGGACAAAATTTTGAAAATTTTTCCAAAGTGTCGCATTTCGACCTGGGACCTTTACCAAAACATTTTTCATCAAATTTCTCCAAACGGTAGGGGGGTCAGTGAAAAGTGATGAAAAAAGTTTTGGTAAGGGTCCCAGATTGAAATTCGGAAGTTAAAAATTTTTCAAAATTTTCACCACACTGGAGCTCCCACACTTAGGAATTTTTTCACTTGTGGCATGTTACATGGCCATGTGCTGACGCACCAACTTCCCTGGTCATATGAGAATGGTTCAGGTGTCATATGATAGAGAATGCTGAGACGAATCGTTTGCAACAAACCACATGTCGCTACGATGAATACTTTCGGAGATAGAGCCATTTTAAGTTTTCTTCTGAGCATATATAAACCCCCGGCAACGTAAGTCTGATCACTTCATCGAAAGACGAGGTAAGCGACGGTCGTCGCTCTGAGCTCCCGATATCGGGTGTTTCAAAGGACTCTATTTTATGAAGTAGGCAAGCTATCTTCTTACTTCAAAGTTTGTGTGATAGAGTTTGATTATGTCTTTACTACTGATAAAAATTTTTAAAAGTAGTATGAGTAGTAAAATGCGGATTTTTTTAAAAAATTCTTAATTTTCAGTTTTTTCAAAGTTTTAACATGTAGTCTAAGGTTTTCAAGTATGCTGAGTTCAAATCTGCTATCAGATTCTATCATTCCTTACTAAGTGTTGACATTATGTTGAATGTTGACTAAGTTGAATGTTGAATAAGTGTTGAATGATGACATTATGTTTTAGGCCGTATACTACATTCAAATCTGCTATCAGATTTGAAATTTAACTAAGTCTAAGGCAGCTTTGAGGGGTTAGATCCCAGCTACTGATCACTACCTTTGGCTCGGCGTTGCTGTTACCACTTCGGGGCAGTGACCATGATGTCTTCAGCTGTAAATAGCGGGTATCGGGGAAGATCTTTCACTTCCCCAGTGATCAGTACAAGGCCTTCGGGCTGTCGACGGGATCGAGTGCCCCTCACTACACTCAAATCTATCATTCCTCACTAAGTGTTATGCTTTAGGGTGTATACTACATGATTCAAAACTTATACTAATTTCATTATCTTACAGTTAACGAGAAATCTCAGTAACGGCAAAAATGGTCAATAACGATAGAAACAAAAAATTTCACATCAAAATGTGTGTGTGCGGTCGGATCAACCGCCGAGACGGTCTCAAGGACCACATAAAGAAGGCAGGGACCGACCACATGGTTATCCTGAGTAGGGTTGCCTGTGTGAAGTGTAGGGTGTTGTTGGTTGTTGGGCAGGAGGCCGAGTTCTATCTGAGGCATGGTGAGTGTACAGGAGGGTTGGTGACCGATTTGAGATTTGTGGAGTTGATGAATGCTGAGAAGGAGCGAATGTTGGGGAAAGAGAAAGAGGCCAAGAATGTTGTTGAGAATGCTAGTGGGAATGTTGTTGAGAATGCTAGTGGGAATGCTGTGGAGAATGAGGTAGAGAATGCTGTGGCCGGTTTGAAGGCTGAGAAGTGGCGGAAGAGAGTGTTTGAGAGTGATGATGAGGATGATGTGGATTTGGATAGGGAGCGAGTGAGGAAGCGTGTGAGGAAGTTGAGGTCTTCTTCGTCGGAGGTATCGAATATTGTCATTACCGACCCCCCGCAGAGCTCATCTTCCCCAATAGTGAAGGGTGGTGGGTTACGGAAGCAGTCGGCGCGGTGGGATGAGGATATGGAGAAGAAGCATGTGTCTCAGCAAGCGGCACATGCTTTGTTGGTTGATCGATATGAAAGTTTGAAGAAGGTGAATGAGAGAACGTTGGTCGAGTTGAGTGAGCTGAAAATGTAAGGAGGTGGCGGATGAGAATATCCGTATGAGGCGTATTGTGAAAGAGTTGAAGGAGAATGTGCGAGTGTTGGAAGACGAGAATGATGAGCGACAGAAGAGGACGAGTGCTGCAGAGAGGAGAATGGGAGAGGTAGAGTCGAAGTATGAGGAGTTGATGAAGGAGATGAGTGTATTGAGAGCGAGGAATGCTGAGTTGGAGAGGAGTGTGAGTAGGCAGGGTGATGAGAGAGAGTCGTTTGCGAAGTTGGAGCGCATGAGGAATGAATGGAATCGCTTGAATGAGGACAGAATGATTGAATTTCACAGCCCTATTCGGGATAACTATCTGGACGGTCGAGTCCTTGTGAATCAAAGTTTGGATGAGTCGATCATCTGCTATAGTGGCCACTCAAGTAAAAAATGCCTCCACGCCACTCTCTGTATGCGCGGGCATCTACATAAATTTTCAGTGAGGAAGCCCGCGAGACTACCCAAGGATGGCTAACTTGGTAAGTGAAAAGCAAATAAGATAGTATATCCTATTCTAATACATATCATTTTCATTGCAGACCTTTTCCCTGCCTTCACCACTCCCGAGAACCAACCAACGGCTCTCATAAGGGCCACCAAGGGGCAAGATTTGATAGAACCTCCTCGCGGTTTTCCCTGAGCAGTCTTCAGACTGGCGAATACTATCATTATGTTGAATCTGCCATCAGTCAACTTGAACGTTGCGTCGCATTAGAGGGGTATATAAAAAACCACTACCTCTCATTTCGTTTCATTTCAATCATGGAGACACCAAACGCTGCAGTCAGCTCTCCTCGCGGACCGCAGTTAAGACCACGAAATTTATTTAATGAATTTGTTAGAATAGAGGAGCAAGACAGAGTCCACAACAATCTGGCTCGGATTGGCAATGCGATGACAGCAAGTGTTGCCAATCCAATGGAATGGCGCTACATTCCACCCTCCACTCACATGCCAACTAGCATGGAAGTCGACACTGCTGAGGTTGAACGGTTTCGACTCTCTCTCTCAGCAGAATCGGTATGGAGTAAGATGGCTGATGACGAGCCCCGAGAACGAACCACCGGCCCTGATAAGGGCCACCATGGGGCAAGATTTGATAGAACCTCCTCGCGGTTTTCCCTGGGCAGTCTTCAGACTGGTGAATACTATCATTATGTTGAATCTGCTATCAGTCAACTTGAACGTTGTGCAGTCGATTGCTATCCTTGAAGCATTCTGATTATGTTGAAAACCCTATATAAGCCAGAAGATTGCAGCGCTTCTCATTCAATTTTAAGTCACGATGGAAGCAACATCTCCTACCAACACCATTCCCGACTTCATCATCCTCGACGAGTGGGATGAAGAGGATGAGAAGGAGTGTGAGAAGAGGGGGAAGATCAAGAGGATCGTTTGGACGGATGAGGTGTGGACTCCTAATACCACCCGCATCCGAAAGGTGCCAGATGCACCACCACGGCTTAGGCGGTACAGGGTATATGACAACCTAACTGTCATACCTATTGACTTTTCAAGTCAATAGTCAACTTGTCGCCGAGAACGAACCACCGGCCCTGACAAGGGCCACCATGGGGCAAGACATGATAGAACCTCCACGCGGTTTGCCCTGGGCAGTCTTCAGACTGGCGAATACTATCATTAAGTTGAATCTGCTATCAGTCAACTTGAACGTTGAAAATGAAGTTCGGTGTAATACTTCCTTTCGACGGGCGTTCCTGTAAAGGGCGGCGGTGAAACCGGTAGCTATGTATACCGCAAGGGACATTCGGCAATGGTCAATCTTGTTAAACCTCTCTCCGTCATGTTTGCAAGTGATTGCCTCTGTCTCAACGTAGTATGCATTCGCGCCAGGGTGACATTTAGCCAACTGTCAAAGGTTGCCTTATAAACTTTCCATTGCATACGTTATGAGAACCATGAGTTCTACCTGTCTCTATCAATGAGACGAATTGATGAATGAAATGAAATGGGAGGACACTCACGCGCCACACGCAACATAACACACTTCTCTCTTCCGTAGTCTAACAAGCTCTTTACCCAAGGATCGCAGTCGATTGCTATCCCTGTATCAGAAGTGTAAGCTATCTTAATTTTATTTAAAACTATTTCATCTACCATCATCACCCATATGAAGTGTTATAAGATTTACAAGTTAGACTAAGCGTTCTACTATTTGTAAATGAAATATGTGGTTTCAACAGTTAACAGATTAAAAATAAAGTTTCAATAGTGTGTACGTTAGAAATAAAGTTTTAGCTGCTTCGATATCAAAAACGAAGTTTCAAGAGTTTACAAGTTAAAAATAAAGTTTCAATAGTGTATGCGTTAGAAATAAATTTTTAGCTGTTTGTATATCAAAATAAAGTTTCAATAGTGTATGCGTTAGAAATAAAGTTTTAGCTGTTTGTATATCAAAATAAAGTTTCAAGAGTTTACAAGTTAGAAATAAAGTTTCAATAGTGTGTATGTTAGAAATAAAGGTATAACTGCTTGTAAAATAAGATCGCAAGATTTACTAGTTTACAAGTTAGACTTAGTGCAAATTAAAAATAAAATTTTAAATGTTCACGAGTTAAAGCGTTGATGCAACGATGAACAATTAATAAGCGTTTTTTTGTTTCTCAAGTTCATTTGATTCTATCAAGTCAACGCGTTTGTCAAGTTTGATTATATCAAGTCAGTACTATACACATTTGATTTACAAAACATGCTTTGAATACTCATACGATGAAGTTCTTACTTTCATTTTAAAACAACATTCCGATAAAATGTTCAACTTACATTCTCAACTTTGTATAATACTAAGATATTTGATAATACAACCTAAGAGATTTTCAACTTAGATTTTTATTTACTTCGCTCAGTCTTTTTCGAAACGTATAAGATACAACCATAGTGTCACAAGACTCATGTGTGCGTTCATCGTAAACACATTAAGAACAAACCGCAATGATGATACTTCAAATATGTACAAAACTGAAATTTCAACAACGGAGTAAAAGTTTGAGAGTATACACTCCTGGCAAACTAACTCATGAAGTAGCTTTGCTGTGATACATTTCTATCTGTAAACATGTGGTAATGTTAAAGTTAATCTAAAGCTTCTCAGCTTATTAATTGTTCATCATCGCATCAACGCTTTAACTTGTAAACAGTTATAATTTTATTTTTAATTTACAAATAGTAGAACGCTTAGTCTAACTTACAAACTAGTAAATCTTATGATCTTATTTTACAAACAGTTATACCTTTCTTTCTAGCATATAAACTGTTATACCTTTATTTCTAACATACAAGCAGCTAAAACTTTATTTCTAACATACAAACAGATAAACCTTTATTTCTAACGTACGCACTGTTGAAGCTTCATTTTGTTTCTAACATATAAACAGATAAAACTTTATTTCAAACGTACACATTATTGAAACTTTATTTTTAATCTGTAAACTGTTGAAACTATATCTTTCATTTACAAATAGTAGAACGCTCAGCCTAACTTCCAAAGTAGCAAATCTTGTGATCTTAATTTACAAACCGATTAAACTCTATTTCTAACATACACACTGTTGAAACTTTATTTTGAACTTGTAAACGGTTGAAACTTTATTTTATTTCTAACGCGCAAACGACTAAAACTTTATTTCTAACGTACACACTGTTGAAACTTCATTTTTAATCTGTAAACTGTTGAAACTATATCTTTCGTTTACAAATAGTAGAACGCTTAGTCTAATTGCAAACTAGTAAATCTTTCAATCTCATTTTACAAACAGATAAAACAGATAAAACTTTATTTCTAACGTACACACTGCTGAATCTTTATTTTTAATCTGTAAACTGTCGAAACTATATCTTTCGTTTACGAATAGTAGAACGCTTAGTCTAACTTACAAACTATTGAATCCCGCAATCGTATTTTTACAAACAGATATAACTTTATTTCTAACGTACATACTGTTGAAACTTTATTTTTTAATCTGTAAACTGTTGAAACTATATCTTTCATTTACATATAGTAGAACGCTTAGTCTAACTTACAAACTATTAAATCCCGCAATCTTATTTTACAAACAGATATAACTTTATTTCTAACATACACACTGTTGAAACTTTATTTTTAACTTGTAAACTCTTGAAACTTTATTTTATTTCTAACATACAAACAGCTTAAACTTTATTTCTAACGTACACACTGTTGAAACTTTATTTTTAATCTGCAAACTGTTGAAACTATATCTTTCGTTTACAAATAGTAGAACGCTTAGTCTGACTTGCAAACTAGTAAATCCTACAATCTCATTTTACAAACAGATAAAACTTTATTTCTAACGTACACACTGTTGAAACTTTATTTTTAACTTGTAAACTCTTGAAACATTATTTTATTTCTAACATACAAACAGCTTAAACTTTATTTCTAACACATGCACTATTTAAACTTTATTTTTAATCTGTAAACTGTTGAAACTATATCTTTCATTTACAAATAATAGAACGCTTAGTCTACCTTGCAAACTAGTAAATCTTGTTCGTCATCGAATCTAACTGTTTAAATCTTCATCATGGAAATCAATGTTCCACAGTCATTTGAAAAAGATATGATCACCCTTCATCTAACCCATCCGTTGCATGAAAACAACAACTCTTCGCATAATAACATTTATTGAATAACTGTAACAAGCATGCATTACAAATCAATGGTTTGAAACAGATAGGATAGATACAGCTGGTAACTGTCATATAGCGAGCAATGATAACCATACAGGACTTTGGCAGTGTTGAGGTAAGGAGGAAAGAAGCATTGGTTATGAACGTAGCTACTACAACGAACAGACAAAATAGGAACACACAAATCCTTAAAACGTTTCGTGACTTCATGATAGTGTTGATTCACTCTGCTATCCCAAGGTGGGAGCAAAATATCATTAATGATTAGATTGGGAAATACTTTCCTCTCCTTACCAGGATTATTACAAAAGATGCGTATAACATTGAAAGCAGCTAACCATCGTTTAAAGTCAATAAGAAGAGCAGTCTCACAAGAAAAGCCATAGTCTTGCAAATATTTCAGATTAAATCAATGAATGTGTTTTCTCCCCCATTGATCAACATTGGGATCACAGTTGGCATGTTGATGATAGACACTAACAATCTGATATGTCCAATTGTTCATAGCAATAGCACTGATCTCCTGTACAGGTTCACCCTCACAATCCATAAAAATGATGATAGAAGCCTAAAACGGAAATTACACATCTAAGGAAGCGTTCTATAACATAACACAAAATGAAGAACTACATCGATGCTTTTCACGACAAAATACACAAATGATATGATGGCAACGAAGAAATAAAATGTATCTAATAAGACCACGTCTACGACACTCAAAGCACATAAGCGAATTGTCATAGGGTAGAGTTAGGAAAGGATTAGCAATTCTCTTTCCTTGACTTGCGTTTGGAGGTAGCATTCTTGTCCGACTTGCGCTTCGTACCACCCCCGTTAAGGATTTCGTCAATAATGTCATCTACGCTGGGTGGCTTTGGAATGTATAGGATGGATTCAGTGTGTATCGAGAGAGAGGCTATTTTGTTATCCTTGTGCTGACCATAATATAGCCCATTCACTTTGAAAAGGATATCCCAAGTACCTTCTCCGAGCTCATCACATCTGATGGGTATTGATTGATCTCCATCCTTTTTATAATAACTACACCAATGTGATAATGGTAGGCAAATTTGATTGCCATCCCAAATCTTTCTATAGGGATTATCCTTTTCATCTATCGCCTTCCACTCTTGAGCAAGAGGAGTAGGAATGTCCATATTTAATGTCACGTACTCTTCAATAATGTCAAGTTGGTGGCGAATGTACGGACTCACGGGGATCAGTATGTAGTCCCCATACTGATTGCTCAATATCTTCACATCAGTGGAAGGGAGCATTCCCGTTTGCAGTACTACGCTGTGATCCTCATGACGCAAGACTTGTTTAAATTTACGCTGTAGCGGTGTAGGATTATATACCTTGGCTGTTTCTTCCACTGGCCTCAGTTGTAGATGATCTGATTGTAGCGAACCTTGTAACGTCTGACCGCCATTTTGTCCTACTAGTGCAGCAGATGGAGTAGATGCCTGAAAATAAAAAAGATTCTATCAAGTTTACGTTCAAGGGAGGAGAGGGAGGAAAGTAGCGAATTACCATTTTAGTTCGATAATATAACAGGGATGTAGAGAGAGAGAATGTGCGTCCGTCACTTGTACGATTCAACGATGGAATGATTCTCACTGTGGAAGGCTCTCTATTTTTAAAGGAATGCTTGATTCTCATTAGACAAAAATCCTCATTGGAGAATAGTATCAAGTTGATTCCCACTCTCACCGATGCTTCATTCGCCAGCTAGCGCTCATCGTCTCCTTTCACCGTCTCTACTGTACAAGCTCTACTGTATTCTTCCGTTGATAGGTGTGGTGAAACACGGGTGGACAAATGTTGTGTGTCGTCACGCCATCGATAATAATACTCCAACAGTAGGCGACCATGCTTGAATACGCGCCTTGGATATTTCAGCAAAGTCTCATCAATCAATTTCCTACTTTGAGCCACACTCATGAATACAATGTAGCAGACAAGCTCGTTGTGGGGAAGGGTGTGGACATACACCAATAGTTGAATGTAGGTCGTAAGCATATCATCATTCATCATGAGTTGGAAGCCTATCACTGAGGGCAGCTCGACATACGTCCCTAGAGTCACCTAAACAATGTCCTCCATGCTCTGGGAAACTACCTGCGCCATCGGCTGAATCCATCCTCTCATCGTCAAAAGAATGTACATAGCTCATGCACTCCAACTCTCTCAGTGCTGTAGGCGTATTTTATACCACCCACCCCTACGCTCCTCTGGTGTTAACTTTCGTTTAGCAAAAAAGTCGTCATGAAAAATCAACGACGGAGTAAAAGTTTGAGATGATACACTCCTGGCAAACTAACTCATGAAGTAGCTTTGCTGTGATACATTTCTACAGTCGCGGCAAATGAAATAAGACCACTGTGGAAATTATATATTTCTATAATAAATTTGACATATTTTGTTTTTTATTGCATATTTATTGTACAGTTCATCAATATTCTATCCATGGGACTAATTTGTACTAGAATAGGCAAAATTAAAGGAATATCAATTCAATATTTCGTAGTACCCCCACGATTAGCGATGACAGAAGATAACCTGGAAGGCATCGAAGACACAAGTTTTAAGCACAGTTTAGGAGTAATTTCATGGGTCCAAACAAATAAAATCGCCTCCTTCAACTCACTAAGTGAACGTGGGGATTTCTCAGAAACTTTTTTCTTCATTACGGTCCATAAATTTTCTATTGGATTTAAATCGGCAGAATTTCCCGGCCAGGGAAGAACCGAAATTTGTTGATCATGAAACCACTGCTGACACTTTTTATCCACGTGGCACGGTGCCGAGTCTTGTTGGAAAATATTAGTTTGATGAATCGTCATAAAGCAAGGTAATTTTCCATTCAATATCTTTAAATACTTCTCTGCGTTTAATCGTTCGTTTGGTTCCAAAAAGAAAAGAGGTCCACGACCATAGGCTGAAAAAGAAGCCCAGACCATGATAGATGGAGAATGTTTTACTTTTGGAATCACGAATTTCTCTTTGTAGCGTGCACCAGAAGGCCGACGAACTCGAGTTGCTTTTATACCAAATTGTTCAAAATTACTCTCGTCCGACCACATGACCTTCTTCCAATCTTCTATGGTCCACGAAACATGATCTCGTGCGAAATCTAGGCGACGTTTCTTCATCAACGATGTTAAACGAGGTTTACGATCGACTCTGTACGATTTCAAGTCAAATGATTTTAGACGATTTCGAACGGTCCTGATTGACACAGAAACACCATGAAGTTTCACCTGACATTGAATTTCTGTCGCAGGCAATAAAGGATCAGATAAACACAATTTTCGAATCAATCGATCGTCACGAGGTTGAGTAATGCGCTGTCGTCCAGGATGAGAAGATTGGAAATGACCTTTCGTGAGAAAGGCTTGGACGGCTTGATGAACTGCGGTCTTTGAACGTTTCACTTTCCTTGCAATTACTCTTTCACTAAATCCACATTTATTATAAGTCACAATCTGTGCACGTTCCACTGGTGTCAGCTCTTTTCGACGTCCCATCATGAAAAATGATAGTGAAATGAATTTGTTGTCACTCTTTCTTCCAATGTGATACAATTGTTATAATTTTAGACGCATGGGATTCCCAGGTCTATTTTTAGATTTGACTTAATAGGAAGGTAGACGAATGAATAATCCACTTGCATTTGTGTTGTTTTTGACGCGACAAACAAGTTTACACTATAGATTCTCAGTCTTAATGTCAAACAATCAAAATATTCAAAAATATTCGTAAACTTCATGGTGGTCTTATTTCATTTGCCACGACTGTATCTGTAAACATATGGTAATGTTAAAGTGAATCTAAAACTTTTCAGCTTATTAATTGTTCGTCGTTGCATCAACGCTTTAACTCGTGAACAGTTAAAATTTTATTTTTAATTTGCACTAAGTCTAACTTGTAAACTAGTAAATCTTGCGATCTTATTTTACAAGCAGTTATACCTTTATTTCTAACATGCACACTATTGAAACTTTATTTCTAACTTGTAAACTCTTCAAACTTCGTTTTTGATATACAAGCAGCTAAAACTTTATTTCTAACGTACACACTATTGAAACTTTATTTTTAACTTGTAAACTGGTGAAACTTTATTTTTTATTTGCAAACAGCTAAAACTTTATTTCTAACGTACACACTATTGAAACTTTATTTTTAATCTGCAAACTGTTGAAACCACATCTTTCATTTACAAATAGTAGAACGCTTAGTCTAACTTGTAAATCTTATAACACTTCAAATGGGTGATGATGGTAGATGAAATAGTTTTAAATAAAATTAAGATAGCTTACACTTCTGATACAGGGATAGCAATCGACTGCGATCCATGGGTAAAGAGCTTGTTAGACTACGGAAGAGAGAAGTGTGTTATGTTGCATGTGGCGCGTGAGTGTCCTCCCATTTCATTTCATTCATCAATTCGTCTCATTGATAGAGACAGGTAGAACTCATGGTTCTCATAACGTATGCAATGGAAAGTTTATAAGGCAACCTTCGACAGTTGGCTAAATGTCACCCTGGCGCGAATGCATACTACGTTGAGACAGAGGCAATCACTTGCAAACATGACGCAGAGAGGTTTAACAAGATTGACCATTGCCGAATGTCCCTTGCGGTATACATAGCTACCGGTTTCACCGCCGCCCTTTACAGGAACGCCCGTCGAAAGGAAGTATTACACCGAACTTCATTTTCAACGTTCAAGTTGACTGATAGCAGATTCAACTTAATGATAGTATTCGCCAGTCCGAAGACTGCCCAGGGCAAACCGCGTGGAGGTTCTATCATGTCTTGCCCCATGGTGGCCCTTGTCAGGGCCGGTGGTTCGTTCTCGGCGACAAGTTGACCATTGACTTGAAAAGTCAATAGGTATGACAGTTAGGTTGTCATATACCCTGTACCGCCTAAGCCGTGGTAGTGCATCTGGCACCTTTCGGATGCGGGTGGTATTAGGAGTCCACACCTCATCCGTCCAAACGATCCTCTTGATCTTCCCCCTCTTCTCACACTCCTTCTCATCCTCTTCATCCCACTCGTCGAGGATGATGAAGTCGGGAATGGTGTTGGTAGGAGATGTTGCTTCCATCGTGACTTAAAATTGAATGAGAAGCGCTGCAATCTTCTGGCTTATATAGGGTTTTCAACAATGAATTGCTCAACAGCGAATCAGAATGCTTCAAGGATAGCAATCGACTGCACAACGTTCAAGTTGACTGATAGCAGATTCAACATAATGATAGTATTCGCCAGTCTGAAGACTGCCCAGGGAAAACCGCGAGGAGGTTCTATCAAATCTTGCCCCATGGTGGCCCTTATCAGGGCCGGTGGTTCGTTCTCGGGGCTCGTCATCAGCCATCTTACTCCATACCGATTCTGCTGAGAGAGAGAGTCGAAACCGTTCAACCTCAGCAGTGTCGACTTCCATGCTAGTTGGCATGTGAGTGGAGGGTGGAATGTAGCGCCATTCCATTGGATCGGCAACACTTGCTGTCATCGCATTGCCAATCCGAGCAAGATTGTTGTGGACTCTGTCTTGCTCCTCTATTCTAGCAAATTCATTAAATAAATTTCGTGGTCTTAACTGCGGTCCGCGAGGAGAGCTGACTGCAGCGTTTGGTGTCTCCATGATTGAAATGAAATGAAATGAGAGGTAGTGGTTTTTTATATACCCCTCTAATGCGACGCAACGTTCAAGTTGACTGATAGCAGATTCAACATAATGATAGTATTCGCCAGTCTGAAGACTGCTCAGGGAAAACCGCGAGGAGGTTCTATCAAATCTTGCCCCTTGGTGGCCCTTATGAGAGCCGTTGGTTGGTTCTCGGGAGTGGTGAAGGCAGGGAAAAGATCTGCAATGAAAATGATATGTATTAGAA
Organism: Prostheceraeus crozeri; assembly: GCA_907163375.1. NCBI lineage: Eukaryota > Metazoa > Platyhelminthes > Polycladida > Euryleptidae > Prostheceraeus > Prostheceraeus crozeri. The sequence continues at coordinate 103,106 of CAJQUW010014401.1, forward strand.
TAGGATATACTATCTTATTTGCTTTTCACTTACCAAGTTAGCCATCCTTGGGTAGTCTCGCGGGCTTCCTCACTGAAAATTTATGTAGATGCCCGCGCATACAGAGAGTGGCGTGGAGGCATTTTTTACTTGAGTGGCCACTATAGCAGATGATCGACTCATCCAAACTTTGATTCACAAGGACTCGACCGTCCAGATAGTTATCCCGAATAGGGCTGTGAAATTCAATCATTCTGTCCTCATTCAAGCGATTCCATTCATTCCTCATGCGCTCCAACTTCGCAAACGACTCTCTCTCATCACCCTGCCTACTCACACTCCTCTCCAACTCAGCATTCCTCGCTCTCAATACACTCATCTCCTTCATCAACTCCTCATACTTCGACTCTACCTCTCCCATTCTCCTCTCTGCAGCACTCGTCCTCTTCTCTCGCTCATCATTCTCGTCTTCCAACACTCGCACATTCTCCTTCAACTCTTTCACAATACGCCTCATACGGATATTCTCATCCGCCACCTCCTTACATTTTCAGCTCACTCAACTCGACCAACGTTCTCTCATTCACCTTCTTCAAACTTTCATATCGATCAACCAACAAAGCATGTGCCGCTTGCTGAGACACATGCTTCTTCTCCATATCCTCATCCCACCGCGCCGACTGCTTCCGTAACCCACCACCCTTCACTATTGGGGAAGATGAGCTCTGCGGGGGGTCGGTAATGACAATATTCGATACCTCCGACGAAGAAGACCTCAACTTCCTCACACGCTTCCTCACTCGCTCCCTATCCAAATCCACATCATCCTCATCATCACTCTCAAACACTCTCTTCCGCCACTTCTCAGCCTTCAAACCGGCCACAGCATTCTCTACCTCATTCTCCACAGCATTCCCACTAGCATTCTCAACAACATTCCCACTAGCATTCTCAACAACATTCTTGGCCTCTTTCTCTTTCCCCAACATTCGCTCCTTCTCAGCATTCATCAACTCCACAAATCTCAAATCGGTCACCAACCCTCCTGTACACTCACCATGCCTCAGATAGAACTCGGCCTCCTGCCCAACAACCAACAACACCCTACACGTCACACAGGCAACCCTACTCAGGATAACCATGTGGTCGGTCCCTGCCTTCTTTATGTGGTCCTTGAGACCGTCTCGGCGGTTGATCCGACCGCACACACACATTTTGATGTGAAATTTTTTGTTTCTATCGTTATTGACCATTTTTGCCGTTACTGAGATTTCTCGTTAACTGTAAGATAATGAAATTAGTATAAGTTTTGAATCATGTAGTATACACCCTAAAGCATAACACTTAGTGAGGAATGATAGATTTGAGTGTAGTGAGGGGCACTCGATCCCGTCGACAGCCCGAAGGCCTTGTACTGATCACTGGGGAAGTGAAAGATCTTCCCCGATACCCGCTATTTACAGCTGAAGACATCATGGTCACTGCCCCGAAGTGGTAACAGCAACGCCGAGCCAAAGGTAGTGATCAGTAGCTGGGATCTAACCCCTCAAAGCTGCCTTAGACTTAGTTAAATTTCAAATCTGATAGCAGATTTGAATGTAGTATACGGCCTAAAACATAATGTCATCATTCAACACTTATTCAACATTCAACTTAGTCAACATTCAACATAATGTCAACACTTAGTAAGGAATGATAGAATCTGATAGCAGATTTGAACTCAGCATACTTGAAAACCTTAGACTACATGTTAAAACTTTGAAAAAACTGAAAATTAAGAATTTTTTAAAAAAATCCGCATTTTACTACTCATACTACTTTTAAAAATTTTTATCAGTAGTAAAGACATAATCAAACTCTATCACACAAACTTTGAAGTAAGAAGATAGCTTGCCTACTTCATAAAATAGAGTCCTTTGAAACACCCGATATCGGGAGCTCAGAGCGACGACCGTCGCTTACCTCGTCTTTCGATGAAGTGATCAGACTTACGTTGCCGGGGGTTTATATATGCTCAGAAGAAAACTTAAAATGGCTCTATCTCCGAAAGTATTCATCGTAGCGACATGTGGTTTGTTGCAAACGATTCGTCTCAGCATTCTCTATCATATGACACCTGAACCATTCTCATATGACCAGGGAAGTTGGTGCGTCAGCACATGGCCATGTAACATGCCACAAGTGAAAAAATTCCTAAGTGTGGGAGCTCCAGTGTGGTGAAAATTTTGAAAAATTTTTAACTTCCGAATTTCAATCTGGGACCCTTACCAAAACTTTTTTCATCACTTTTCACTGACCCCCCTACCGTTTGGAGAAATTTGATGAAAAATGTTTTGGTAAAGGTCCCAGGTCGAAATGCGACACTTTGGAAAAATTTTCAAAATTTTGTCCATGTCACTCTGACACGGACAGTCAAATCTGAGGTCTGACCTAAAATCTTGTAACAGCTCTAACTTTTGAACGGCTGATTCGATTGACTCGCAACAAAAATGTCATTGAGCAGTTTTTTCTCCTCTTTCAAATGAGTATCTATAAGACAAAATCCATCCACTAGAACCAAAATTAGAAGATCGCTGCCGAGGGGGGGTCGGTGAAATTTGATGAAACAAACTTTGGTCAGGGTCCCAGGTCGAAATTCGACACTTTGGAAAAAAAATTTTCCCATACAAAGTCACTCTGACACTTAGGATTTTTTCAGGTGAGGTCCGACGTGAAATCTTGTAACAGCTCTAACTTTTGAGCGGCTGATCCGATTGACTCGCAACAAAAATGTCATTGAGCAGTTTTTTCTCCTCTTTCAAATGAGTATCTATAAGACAAAATCCATCCACTAGAACCAAAATTAGAAGATCGCTGCCGAGGGGGGGGGCAGGTGAAAAAATTTTGGTAACCCAACTTTTGACGAGAAACACGATGGGAGGGGTCTCGCACCGAAATTCCACCCTTCCAACCTGGCCGGCACACCACGCCAACCTGGCCGGCACACCACGTCAACCTGGAGAGTGCACCACGAACAACCTCTCGCAACGCCGTCGGTCCAGAGGGGGGGGAGTCGGACTCGAAGCAACCAGGTGGCGGACTAGGGCCGACGCCCTAGTCTGACAGGAGGGGGGGGGAGGTCGGTCGACGGCGGCCATCTTGCGCGGTCCAGTGGTGTAGATTTACTTACTACTACTAACTGCCCCAAAAATAGCATTAACTGCGTCACCAATCGGTTTTTAAGTAAATCAGAACAAAACGAATCTTTAAAAGCCCTCACCACCGCTTTAGGCAAAATGGTTTCTCCACCAGCGTTATCTCCAAAATTAAACAGAAAAATAAAAGCAAACATACATGTAGGAACGCCAGTCAAAAGAGCTTCGCATGTAAACTGAATTATTTCAGCGATCGCTGTAATCGCAAATTAAAAAAACTTGACAAACAATGTGACTTACCTATTCGAATAGTTAATAGGCTAGGTCCTACTATATCCCAAGTCACCAACACTAAAAAGCAAGACAGAAAGCACGAGGATTGTACCATCTGCACTAAACTACCTAAAAGTGTTCTAGCTCTGACCGGTTTTTAATTTATGAATTGGCCTGCTTATTGTGTGGTGATTTCTACATCGGTCAAACTAACTGACCGTTCACTAATAGGCATAAAGAACACCAGCGTGATGTCACCAATAAGAACAAGAAAAATGCTTTGTACAGTATGAGTACTTCTGGTAATTTCATGCAGGCGAGCACGTTCCGTCAATAGACGACCTGACCATAGATATCTTGGACAAAAGTGACAATGCCGTTGATGGCCGAATTAGTGAAGCTCGTCAAATTGACAGATTAAGGCCCGCTATGAACCGCAAGTAAGAATTACCAAACTTCTAATGGTATCAACACATCTCGGTCTCATTGTTGCTTAATGCGTTGTTTTGATGACAGCATGGTCCCATCATTTGATGTCTGTGACACGAAGCGCCGTGGTTTTTACCTATTCAATTTTATTTTGTACATAACTTCACAAAGGCAAATAAAAAGAAGGAGTGACCCGCCTGTTTTCAGCACAATTCCAGGAAAATTGAGTTACCTCTGTTCCTAGCCTTCAACATCATTTTGCATGATAAACTCAAAATTCTTAAACCCTTGCAAACAAAAAGTATTAAATTTATCAAATCCTTTTGTCACAGTAAGTGTATTCGAGCGACCAGAATATGAGCACGGGCAGAACGAATAATACTTTAGTTGCACTGACATTCTAGGCAGCCATCGCACACGGTTTGACTTGCATGGCAAAGTCCTTCGTCCAACTTCCTATATCCCCTATTCGCTCCAAGCAATATGGAAGAGCAAAAATTCTTGCGTTATGATGTGCAGGTAAGACCACAATCTTTTTCATCTTTTGCGTTTCCTTCAAAATTATAAATTATTTGCAGCAAGTGACTTATTCTGAAATTGTCGGTAATGCAGAAAGAGGATAATCACATTCGACTCTTTGATGGCGCTCTTGAAGATTATTAGAACAATAACAGAAAGTGATGATAGCAGACTACATGTATGTACAAGTGCATCACAATAAAGGTTCAAAAATGATCTCATTTATTTTCGGTGACAAGTTGAAGTCTCGAACAAGATCCGACACAGCAGCAGAGAACTCGGTAGCTGTCAGCATGGAAATCTCCGATCGAATCCTGTCTTTGAATTCTTCAATCCTTCACGGTTTACTCATATACTACACGCGAGATTTAAGCATTCCCCGTAGCAGTAATACGGGGGTTGAAAAATCAGGATATCTCGCTGCCCATATCCACGACCAATGACTCTTTTTGGTGGAAAATGCTAGAACAACACTTGTGTCCTCCTAGAATAATGCGGCGGTGCACCGTCATGCTGAAAATGACTGAGTTCATCCTTCGCTTTCTTCTTAGGTCACATGATCGGAGAGCATAGCACGGCTACTGCCACCAATGACAATGCCATCGAAGAAAAACTGAGCTAGATGATAGGTTTCTGAGAATGCCATCCATAAACAAACCTTCGATGAACGAAAACTTTCTGTTATCGAAGCATGTGGATTGTGGTAAGCCCGTATATTGTACCTGTTGACTGCACAATATAGGCTAAGAAAGGGCTCATCACTCCATAACACGTTGCTCAACATACCAGGATTTTGTAACATCCAATTCGCTTTGGAATATATATGATTTTATCACTTTCTGCTATTGTTCTACAGATCTTCAAAAAAGCTGCTAGTGTCCCTGATACGCCGTCCTATGCAAAATGTTGCGTAATAAGAAAAGAACAGCTGATTTATCTTTTACGCTACTTTTGGTCAGCCCTGCATGCGTTGTTCATTATTACATGCATTATGCAATTATTATTCATTTCTTAATTAAAATTCATTATTTCTTCATGCATTTTTATGCAATATACTCGATATATTTTTTGATAAACAAATAACTAAGCTGATATAGTAATCATCCATCACATTGACTATATAACAATGAAGCAATCGATGGCTGTGGCAGCATCTAGTATCACTGCTTTTGTTAACAAAAAATGTTTGATTAAACCATCTATACGTGACATCCATCACATCTATATAATTTAATTTTGCATAGACTCACTTCTCAGGACATTGAGATTGAAGATTCTATTTGGAATTAGGGCGTCATTGTGTAATTTCTCCTTGTTTGTCATTCTCAATGTAGTAAACATGTTGACCATTGACATGAAGTTCATTTGTTTCACGCTGTCTAAGCAAGATAATAGAGCTTCATTTAGCAAGATAGTGCAACTTCCCGGCGAAATCAAGCATAATAAACGAAAAAATGAGTCACATTCAAACAATCATTATCCTGATTAAAACATTTTTTAATCAAACTACATTTGTATATTCAATGCGATCAATCCTTCTTGTCAAATATATTCTTGAACAAACATGCCGAAAATTATTTAGAAAATCATCCTGAAATTTTCTCACTAGGTACTCGCCATATATGCATGATTAATGGCGATTCATCATTGGTCACGTGGAAGTCACATGTGTGTACATACATGTATGTGACCAAATGTGACCGATGTGACGGATATGCGTCGAGCACATTATTGATTTAATGGGGCAATAATTCATTGATATCAAGCTATGATGTCCTTGAGTTTTATCAGGGACTCCAATGTCTTCTGACTCTGGATACAGACATTAATGAAGCGACCTGTCTATGAAATGATTCAAATCCAAGATATCTACTTGTCGATGAAATGACCCTGTGAACTACAATTATATACAGAGTCGCGTAAGTGGCTCGTAGCTCAATTGGTTAGAGCACAGGTCTAGTTAACCTTGGTCGTAGGTTCGAATCCTACCAGCCGCACATCTTTTGCATGGCAATCTGATCTATCGTGTATTTAATCTCATTGTTGTTAATTGCCTTCACGACATGGCTTAAGATGCTTTGGTGGACAATCGATCCCCGCTACTTGCCTTAATGTCGGCGGTCACAATTGTGACGTGTTATTTATTCATGATTATTATTGCCTTGACAACTGATGTGTGGTGGTAAGGGTTTGATCCTGCAAATTGACAGAGTCGCGTAAGTGGCTCGTAGCTCAATTGGCTAGAGCACAGGTCTAGTTAACCTTGGTCGTAGGTTCGAATCCTACCAGCCGCACATCTTTTGCATGGCAATCTGATCTATCGTGTATTAAATTTCATTGTTATTAATTGCTTTCACGACATGGCTTAAGATGCTTTGGTGGACAATCGATCCCCGCTACTTGCCTTAATGTCGGCGGTCACAATTGTGGCGTGTTATTTATTCATGATTATTATTGCCTTGACAACTGATGTGTGGTGGTGAGGGTTTGATCCTGCCAATTGACAGAGTCGCGTAAGTGGCTCGTATCTCAATTGGTTAGAGCACAGGTCTAGTTAACCTTGGTCGTAGGTTCGAATCCTACCAGCCGCACATCTTTTGCATGGCAATCTGATCTATCGTGTATTTAATTTCATTGTTGTTAATTGGGCACTACTGCAGTTTAGTGCACCCTCTATGAAAGAGACGGAAACGCGCCTACTGCAGTTTACTGCACCCTAAAACAACGGCGCATTCTCCCGCAAACGATGACTACGCACATTACACCGAAGCGCGCGCTCGGTGTAATGTGCGAAGACGAAGACGAAGACACACGAAGACACAAAGACACTCATTTATAACTATAGGGAAGAACGAACGGCATTCATTCTGTTGATTAAATTTTCAGACATATGCAGTTGTTTTCTCACATGCATTTTAGGGTGCACTAAACTGCAGTAGGGGTAAAAGAGGGTGCACTAAACTGCAGTAGTGCCGTTAATTGCCTTCACGACATGGCTTAAGATGCTTTGGTGGACAATCGATCCCCGCTACTTGCCTTAATGTCGGCGGTCACAATTGTGACGTGTTATTTATTCATTGATTATTATTGCCTTGACAACTGATGTGTGGTGGTGAGGGTTTGATCTTGCCAATTGACAGAGTCGCGTAAGTGGCTCGTAGCTCAATTGGCTAGAGCACAGGTCTAGTTAACCTTGGTCGTAGGTTCGAATCCTACCAGCCGCACATCTTTTGCATGGCAGTCTGATCTATCGTGTATTTAATCTCATTGTTGTTAATATATATATATATACGATGTTTTAAAAAAAGAATGACACGGTCAATAAATAAGATCCTATAGTTGCTGGACTGCATAGTCGAATGTCTCTTTTATGAGTCCGATGTTATAGAGGAAGATTCGCTCAAACTAAATGTACGATATACACGTATAAACATAGGCACTTACTTTCTTTAACTCAGCATAATTCAGAGGAACTAGATAAAGCTATACTTGGACATTTATAGCTATGATTACATTATCGTATCATGTATTACTGATTTTTGATGCGAAAATCACCTCATCGGTTCCCTAGTGGACAAAGATGTTTAGTAATTGAAAAAAATTGTCGAACGGAAATTCAAAAAATGTGTCTAATTGCTAAAAAGCACAAGCTTTGATGATATCTAACGTAGAAGTGCAGATGCATAATCTATTTCCATGGCTTTACGGCGAATCGGCTTTACGACATTCATTCTAGAATTAATTGTCTAGTCAGTTAAAATAGCATTGCAACATTGTACGAATATGAGAACATATTTTTTTATGACGCAAACATTGCGAACCGTTTCTTGAAAATTATCCTTCAAATCATTATTCAAAGCGGCTGACAGAACGTTGAATATCATTAAAAGTTGGCGGTGATAAAGAAGTTTAGGTGCTTGGGATGCTTAGAATAAACGTTGCAACGCATGAGGAAAATTTATTAATTTTTGTTGTTTTTCTGCTTTGTCATGAAAAAGGTTCAAGGACACAACTATTTGGAGGTGCATTAGTAAGTTTTGGTAATAAGTCAATTAATTACTAAATTCACGGCTGTTTTTGCTCGAAGATTCTAATTGTAGCTTAAGTTTGTCTCCTCGGAACTCTTGCTTATCTCATGCTTGGAATCTTTAAATCTAATAATATAATCTATGCGTGCGTGTCAGGGCATTGACACCTAGATGTTCATGTTTAGGGAAAATCATATCTTAACCATCAATATTTAATGATGCTAACGTTCGTTATGATAGAAATGATAACAAATTCAAAAATCGCCCGGGAACAACTTTGATCACATTTACGGAATCGACTCTAATGTATGAGTACCTCAAACGGGAAGTCCAATTCAAATGAAATTTGGTCTGCAGCTAAATTATTAATTGTAAACCTATAATTAACTTATATATGAAACTTTTTGGCAATCGGTTGAGTTTGACAGCATAGATACTTTGTGTTTTGGATGAATTTCTTAATTACGAGGAGATAAGCCTGGTTGTCAATTTTCATTGACAGCTGGGGATCGAATGTGCAATAAACTCATTCGCAAGGTCACCTATGCACAGCTAAAGTCATTCATTGCAAACTGTTGTTCGACAAAAAGCATCCTAGCCCTATGCATCACGCAGCTCTTATCCGGTCAAGAAGTCGCTAACGTTTACCAGAAATGTTGTTAACTACGCACTGTAATCAGATTTCGCCGTCAACTTTGATATTACTTCAATACTCTCTTGTTCCTGAGCTCTATGTATGCGAGTCCCATCGTTTGCATGCCAATAAAGACTTTGTTATTATCAATGCATTTGTCGCTCAAACAATCTCATTCATCTTCAATGGAGAAGTATCAGTTATATGAAATGATTTTTGACAATGAGAAAAAGTTCCTTCAAATAGATACTTTGTAGAGGAACAGCTAAACCAAGAACGATACTTACTTCATCTTCCACTGAGATATTTCTCCAGCTGTTTTCAAGGTGTACACTGGAGTGAAATCAGCAAGGTAGGACACAGATTTCGTTGTGTGATGAGCGTACTATTGATTGACAGATGAACGAATGAAGTCATAATGAAGGCACGAAAACTATGACAAGGAATAGCTATTCACAAAAGACAATGGGTACAAAATATATAAATTCCAAAATAAAGCGTAAGACAATGCTGTTTTCACTAGAGGGAGGAATAAAATTAGCAATAAAATGAAGTAATAAATTAAAAGCCAATAAATGAAAAAATTAACAAGCAAAAAATGTTTTTCATTTTTGCTTATTTTTTCATTTATTGACATTTTATAAAAGAAAAATAAAGAGAAATTGTCTATTGAGGATTACATTACTTGTCAGATTATTTATCTATTTTCTGTTTTATTAACTAAATACACAATTATATTCATCGTTCTATCATAATGTTAAGATATATGTTCTAGCTTCTTTTCGACATTATATTAAATTATAGAATGTTCCATCTGAAGACATCAAAGATTTACATCAGAAGAAAGTAAACAAGTGGCATGTAAAAATATTGTTGACAGATCCAGAGAACTGATCAATGTACCTTTCATTGAAGCATACTGCACTTCATGGCTAATACGGTTAACACAGCAGTGTCATTGAGAACATCAGTTAGAAAACATACGATTATGAGTAGAACAACGAGTAACATGCTTACTGGCATTTAGCACTGGTGTGTGAGTTTTTAATGCCTTCAATTGATGAGTGCCGAAGGGTGAAGGAATTGTTGAAACAGATAACCTCCCAAGCGATTTTACAGTTTATGCTGATTATTGTCAATGTTCGACAGTTTTCAGAAAGATAGTGCAACATTGATTTGATCTTTTTGTTATTTCAGAAATAAAATATAATAAAAGTTTACACATGTCATTTTTTCAATTTCGGAAAAAACTTTGATTTATGCTAAATAAAAGAACGACTTTATAACAAATTTAAAGGAGAATGTGCATGCAAAAATTATAATTCCTTTTATTGTATTATTGGAACAATTCAGAAAGTCAAAGCATTGGTCAAGTCAATTGCGCAGAATTGCATGCAAGAATGAAGTTGCACCAAACTTAGTATGTAGAATTTCTAATACTGAGAGATTCTAGAAATCTGTGTGACTGAACCCGAAAAATCCTGATCTCGGATTTATGATAAGAGAGATATCTCGACCCGACCACAGAATTTCCTACCCGAACAGGACCCGAACCCTAACTTTCTGGTAGCATCGTTCATCTTTGGCAGCAACGCAATCTAGCAAATGTCAAGTTTAAGAGGAAGTTAAGAAAAGTATCTTTAAAATCAGTGGCACAGGCCTGGGCTCGATTCCCACTTTGATGATATTGGAGGGTGATCATTGTAGTCTCCATGAAGGTCAAGCATCAGTTGTTGGAGCCAATTGGACAGTGATTGTCATCTGAGTCTGTAGGTCAGGGGCACGCAAATTCCGGCGCGTGTCACCTTTTCTCTCCGACCCTGAAATTGTCTATCTATTGACATTGCATCTAGCCCGACATACATGTGTTTGAGTTGCCTTTTGAAATCCCCGAAATTCTATTTCAATTCTTAATCGACACATGAAACACGTTCATCCAGAGACTATAGGATTGACTCCACTGTTAAACAAAATGGTCCGCATTCATAGGTCCGGAGAGTTACTATATATGGACTATGTGGTCCGTATTTAACAAGGGTTCGTATTACTATGGAGACCATTTTGAAGGTCCAAAGGGGTTCGTGACTTGTAGGGGGAAATGATTTAAAGATCTATGGGCCGGTTAAATGGTCCTACTACTTTCTACTTGCCTTGAGATATCTGCCCATTCCATACTAATCCCACTTTCCACTACTTTGCCAGGAGGACAAGTTGGTTTGCAATTCCTCGGTTGATTTGTCAATTTATCTAAAATACTTTGAAAAATTTTTGCAACTAACATTACCAATGAAGATAATAACTTTTAATTACTTCTACAGATTTTTTCAATTCTAATAATCATTTGATAATTATGTACTTTATCCATAATAAAATGAACCTCAGACGACTTTGTCTGTCATTTCGATTTCCAAAGGAGGTATATTGAAACCTGTGAAATATGCTCACAACACTACTTATAAGTTCATGGGACCCGTTTTGCCAGTGAAGTAAGGATTTTATCCAAATGCTATACAGAAGTGCATCTTTCTAGCAATTTTTCTTTGCATTATTCTACATAATCACTTATTTTCTAAAAAAACACAAAAAATATACTTAAGAATATGCTTCAGATAAATTTCGGACCCTTGTTATACGGACCCTTTTCTATCCTTAATGCGGATCATCTTGCCTAACAGTGCACTCGTTGCGAGTAAACCTAAGATGCCAACTGTTTGTGATGCAGTTGAGTTGTAGCCACTGTAAGGTAGATGAATCGCTTCATGGATGTGCACGATATGAATTTGTCAAAAAAAGAGAAAATATGATTTGCCTACTGTCATCATAGAAGCCGTCATTTCAACAGAAGGTATCGGTATTTTGTTGGTTCGATGAAGCAACTTCAACTTTCATAGTGCGAGCTCTGCTGACGTTTTCTTCCTAAATTCGCGCACGAGCGTCATGCTAATTTAATGTGCTGATTGTCACCCAACATCAGTTAAACGACAATTCTTTAAGGTATACTTCCAGTCATTTTACAAGTTTCGAAGGATCAAGCATCACAAAATTCCATTTGTTTTTGTAGATCTATGTGCTTCCGAGCTTGATACACTCAATACCGTAATGACCTAACATTCATTCAATCACTCAAAATGAGATTTGTCATTTTCATGATTTTGATTCCACTTTTAAGGCAAGCGTGTTGCACGTAAAATAAGCTGTGAATGTATTTTTGTAATCAAGATAGTCTGTTTGTTTTTCTGCAACAATAACATCGGTTGTCATGACATTTTCATTATATTTAAGAGTAATTCGTACAAGCTGCTGGCTATGAGGAATATCACATCTCTGCCCTCTCTTGAAGATGTCTGCCCTAAAAGTGCAGTCAAAATCATAAAAATGAAATCTCAGTTTGAGTGATTGAATGAATGTTAGATCATTGCGTTATTAAGTACATCATGTATAGAAGCACATGGATCTACTTGTACATAAACAAATGGAATTTTGCGATGTTTGATACTCCGAAACTTGCAAGACGACTGGAAGTGTAGTTTGAAGAACTGTCGTTTTCTTGATGTTGGGTGACAATCTACAAATTAAAAACATCAAGAAGCTTGTGCGCGAATTTAGGAAGAAAATGTCAACTGTCACATACATGTCACATCACATGACATGTTTGAAATGCTGCATTGTTAAATGAACACACTGTAGACCGTTGACTGACAATTGACAGACATTTATCCTACAAAATCTATTTTGTCGGTCATTGTTAATTCTTGTAGGATGATTGCCACTGAACACCTACAATATCTGTCAAAAAGCGACAATATGAATAGCAATGAACTGCTTAAATTTTATCAAAAATGTTGGTAATTAATTAAATTATGTCAAAATAAGTCATGGTTTTGTCACACAATAATGCAGATTGCCCAAAAGTCAAGCAATCACTAATCGAAAAAATCAATCAATATGCAACAGTTTTTGTTTAACTAATTTGCACACAAAGCATCTGTTCAATGTCGGTGGAGAACCTACAAATTCGTCGGATATCGCATGATATTGGAGGTGACAATCGTCGATTGATTTTTTCAGTAATTTTGTAGGGTAATTGTCGGTCTACGGTTTAAAGTGCAGTTAGAAATCGATATTAGCATGGAAACAGTTGTATCTTTTTATCATGTCCCAGAAAGTGCCGATGGAATTACGTTGTGCCACGCAAATCATGTTTATATAGTTTATTGAAGGTAATTGGATTAGTAAATAATACCCATCATCAATGCCACTGAAAAGGATACAAATTTCCTTATATGCATGTATCTTGCACAATGTATATGAAATATATTCTCTAAAGACCCATTATGTACGAGACAGCCCTGGCATAAGTTTGGTGATTAAGTTCATTTGAAACGTATTGTTCGCGTAATCGGTCTAGTCTTCGTTTAAAGCAACATACTTCGTCTTTCTCCTTTTTGTTGGTGCTCCAAAATCCAGTTGACTCATCTTGATGTTTGACATTTTCTGCTCCTCAAAGAATGAATGCGTGATCTTGAAGATATTTGGATGGGCACTTCCCACGTCATCTTTCAGTTTCCGATGCCATCCCTCCAAATGATTTGTAGTTCGAATATCACTGTTGTAGTGATTCCATACTGAAGTAGAAAAATAAGCCTTCTCTATATATTTTGACATTGAGATTATCGACATATACGTTATTGATATTTTTGATCAAAAAGTGAAGGTATTTGTATTTTGACCATATAGGTATTCTTCTAACTGCTTTTCAAAATATCTCCAAGGCCTATCTTTAAAAATGTTATATAAAAAAACTGTCACTTACCAGGAACATGAAAAGGTGCAGTTGCGTTATCAATCCAATAAGAAGAAGACACGTATAGCCAACCAAATCATCCATCTTTGGGATATTCATTGACTATAAGAGCTTCAATGAAGAGCTTTTACAAAAGTGGCATTTTGCTTCTCCTATTATTTCCAGCCAAAAATCCTCCACCTCATGACTCGGTAAATGATAGTGCAGGATTAATCGCGTCTATTTTTGGAATTCAATGTCATCTTGATAAGTTGATGCGAGGCTAAGTTCTTGAATATGTCTCCATATACATTGGCAGAAACGAAACAAGCAGCCTTTCATTTCACTCGATGCATTGTGAGCAGCTTCCTCGAAATTAAGCATGACTCGTCTTGGATTGAGTACTAACCCGCTTCTTGCCATAACTTGGTCAATTTCAGAAATAGCAGTTTTGTATGTCTCCTTAGATTTACTTGGTAGAAGCAAATTCACCAGTGGAAGTATAGTCCTTTTATAGAATGCATGGATAGTGTAAATTTGTCGGAACATTTTGGGCTGCATAAAATGATCCGTCACCAAGTACTGTTTCGGCATTAGCTAAAACATTGAGGAATTTCTCTGCTGCGAAACGCAATACCTTGTTATTCAGTGAAGTATTGATGATCAAAAGTTTTCTCCGTCAATTTGTTGTAAATCTTCCGGAATTTCTTCAAGGAAATGTGGCAGTAGTGGCAACATCGACCTCTTAGATCGATAGATGGTTGCTCTTACATTCTCATACGTTGGGAGCACTCCAACTAAGTCATTGTAGGATTCAGCAGATCCTCCTATATTCTCTGCACGGTTTTACTGGCTTCTCGCTTTGCCCTTTCTCTCAAAGTTGTTTTCATCTTATAAGCAACACTGTCGATGACGTCGGGTGGGTGGTAATGGTCTTTTGCCGAAACTATATCTTCTTCTTTGGTTATCAACGTTGCAGGGCATTTAATACATTTCCAAAGTTTTCTAGTATTGGTCAATGACTTGGAGTAATGATTTACGGTAATTTAATTGATCACCCAGACTAATATTTAAAGTCATTGGTATTGGTGGACTTTGTGCAACAATATCTACAGTCCCTTTCATAAAAAGTGGATCATCCTAAAATTTGACTAAATAAAACATAAGTATGATACAGAAAGCATTTTTCATGTTATTTCATGTCCCTAATATATTTAAATGTCCTTATATAATCTGATAAGCTATGATACAGTAACGGTTCCTAAGAAGCTAATATTTTGTGGCCCTACCCTTATTGTCAATGACATTACCAATTCGTCTAGGCATTGATTCGATGATATCGTTGATTTTTGACTGATCTAACTTTCTCCACTCTTTTTTTAACAGTGACGTAAGTTGTGATACGCTATCTGTAGGTAGCAGTGAACGACGAACGTTTCTTTTTAGAATACTCCATACATTTTCTATGGGATTCAGATCAGGAGAACGAGCGGCCAAGACAATGTCCTAAGCCCTAATTGAGACTTGCATAAGTTGACTCTACTACTCCTGTGACACGTAGCATTATCATCCATAAATAACCAAGTCGATGGATCACCAAGTTGATCTGTCATTTGGCCAATGTTCATTCGTAAAACATTCACATAGCGTTCAGAATTCATGGTTCCTTGCTGTATGTGAAGTTCAGAGCGGCCATTGGTCCAAATGCCAGACCAAATCAGTAGAGTCGCACCACCTTGTACCCGGGGACGATGTAAATGTCTCGGAATTTCCTGATCAGATCTTATCCATAATCTCAATCGACCATCACTATCCTTCAGACGGACTGATGCCTCATCAGACCAGACAACCCGATCCCATTGATTTCGCCAGTTACAATGACTCATTGCCCATCTGAGACGTCTTTTTGTATGCTGATCTGATAATTCGATCTGAGAGGGCCTCTTACAGCTCTTGAAATTCGACTCAATAAGTCTTCTACGAATAGTGGACTTAGAAATAGACGAGTCTAGTGCAGCCATCTCAGTTAACGAGAGACTTGGATCAACTTTAACAAATCTCAAAATTAGGCGGTCTCTACGTTTGGATGTTTTGCGTGGACGGCCAGAGCCTTCTTTACGACAGAGTCGAAAATCATCATTATGCCATCGATGCACATTTGTGTAAGGGACATTTAGTCGCTTGCTTGTAGCTCGCAAAGAAAAACTGAGTTCTAGCAAGGCTGACACTTTGCCTTTTGTGAATGCGATCTCGTTATTATTCATTTGTGCTTTGTATTGTTTTCAACCGGTAAGAGATAGATTTCTAGCTGAAAGCAATCAGGAGTGCTGCCAACACCACCGCAACGAAGTCAGGAAGCTATGGAACATGAAGTCCAGTTAATCACATGTAGCAGTTACATTATTGTTGATGAATAATGGTGCTATACTGGCTCTGATTGACCGATTTTCTTTATTTTTGTTTTGCTTGATAGCTTTTGGCTTGTAGAACAACATATTACATAACAAAGGAAACAAATGTAATTTTATAAGAGTGAGGTATGATTTTGTGTAATATTGCTAAATGAAGATCAATTTATCTACTACTTTTTTATCTATAACAGGAAAACAACTCAATATACATGCTTGAAATTTCCAAAAATGATATTAGTAAGCACAACTGACATATCTTCCAAATTTCAGAGAAATTCGTTCAAGTTTGGCGGAGTTAGACAAAGTTGAAGCTAAGGCGATGTTTAAGGGTGATCCATTTTTTATGGAACAATCTGTATATGGAGGCGATCATCGGTTACAAGACGCTTGTTGGAAATGGTGCATCCGCACACAAGACTCAAATCACGCACTCAATCCATTAAGAAGATGCAATGGATCTGTTCCTCTTCTCAGCGCCTGGCACGCTAAGGAATGGAGAAGGAGGAGGTCTCAGTCCAATCACAGATTGCACAGTTTCATCAAGGAGCTGAAACATCATCCTCCCGGCTGTGACCTGCAAAGACTCCAATGGGTCCTGTTGAATCACTTTCGATCTGAACATAGGAGATTCGCAGTCTCTAGGTATCGAGTTGTCATCAAATGATTTCTGCAGATGTGTGACCCACAAACAAAAGTAAGAATGTGCTGCATTGCCATGTAATTGGCTTGTTTAATGAACTAGCAAGCATCGACTGTGACATGCGAAACTGACTCTTGTGACTGACGTATCTATTTGACTTTGCCTTTCTTATGTACAGTTCACAAGATACATATATATATATATATATATATATATTTATCAAATCTCAACAGATGTAACCACCACGAGACATGTTTCGGCCTGTTGGGCCTCATCAGTCGTGGGTAGGTTTGAACCAGCGACGTTGGAGCTAGAGGACGTGCAAGCACCCTCCTCTAACAAGGCCACCCACCATACCATCTGTTTGCGCGAATAGCCAAATCTCAACAGATGTAAAACACACGAGACATGTTTCGGCCTGTTGGGCCTCATCAGTCGTGGGTAGGTTTGAACCAGCGACGTTGGAGCTAGAGGACGTGCAAGCATACCCTCTAACCACAAGGCCACCGGACCATCTGTTGAGAGCGCGAATTAGCCAGGAAGGCACTGCTTTAACGCAGGCACGTGGAGGGCGGACTGCTTTCTGCAATCACTTAATACCGCATCCGAGATTGAGGCGCTTCACGCAGGCGCTACTCATTACATGTTTAGACAAGTAACCTGGCAATTTATAAATTTATCAAATCTCAACAGATGTAACCACCACGAGACATGTTTCGGCCTGTTGGGCCTCATCAGTCGTGGGTAGGTTTGAACCAGCGACGTTGGAGCTAGAGGACGTGCAAGCATACCCTCTAACCACAAGGCCACCGGACCATCTGTTGAGAGCGCGAATTAGCCAGGAAGGCACTGCTTTAACGCAGGCACGTGGAGGGCGGACTGCTTTCTGCAATCACTTAATACCGCATCCGAGATTGAGGCGCTTCACGCAGGCGCTACTCATTACATGTTTAGACAAGTAACCTGGCAATTTATAAATTTATCAAATCTCAACAGATGTAACCACCACGAGACATGTTTCGGCCTGTTGGGCCTCATCAGTCGTGGGTAGGTTTGAACCAGCGACGTTGGAGCTAGAGGACGTGCAAGCATACCCTCTAACCACAAGGCCACCGGACCATCTGTTGAGAGCGCGAATTAGCCAGGAAGGCACTGCTTTAACGCAGGCACGTGGAGGGCGGACTGCTTTCTGCAATCACTTAATACCGCATCCGAGATTGAGGCGCTTCACGCAGGCGCTACTCATTACATGTTTAGACAAGTAACCTGGCAATTTATAAATTTATCAAATCTCAACAGATGTAACCACCACGAGACATGTTTCGGCCTGTTGGGCCTCATCAGTCGTGGGTAGGTTTGAACCAGCGACGTTGGAGCTAGAGGACGTGCAAGCATACCCTCTAACCACATCCGGTTAGAGGTGGCCTTGTGGTTAGAGGGTATGCTTGCACACGTCTGCTCCAACGCAGGCTGTTCAAACCTAATACCGACTGATGAGGAGGCCCCACAGGCGAAAAACATGTCTGTGGGTGGCTGCGCGCTTGATGAACTGTTTAGAATTTATAACTACTTGTCTAAACATGTAATGAAATTGCCTCAGATGTAACCACCAATCTCATGGTTTCGGTTCGGTGGGCTGAAAGCAGTCCGGTAGGTTTGCAGCTGCGTTAAGCGCAAAGCAGTGCCTTCCTTTCGCGCTCTCAAGATGTTCAGGTGGCCCGGTGGGTTAGGGTGTGCTTGCACGTCCTCTAGATGCAACGTTCGCTGGTTCAAACCTTGTGGTTCTGAGGGTATGCCAAGCCGCAACATGTCTCCAAGAAACCTGTTCTCGTGGTGGTACATCTGTTGAGATTTGATAAATTTATAAATTGCCAGGTTACTTGTCTAAACATGTAATGAGTAGCGCCTGCGTGAAGCGCCTCAATCTCGGATGCGGTATTAAGTGATTGCAGAAAGCAGTCCGCCCTCCACGTGCCTGCGTTAAAGCAGTGCCTTCCTGGCTAATTCGCGCTCTCAACAGATGGTCCGGTGGCCTTGTGGTTAGAGGGTATGCTTGCACGTCCTCTAGCTCCAACGTCGCTGGTTCAAACCTACCCACGACTGATGAGGCCCAACAGGCCGAAACATGTCTCGTGGTGGTTACATCTGTTGAGATTTGATAAATTTATAAATTGCCAGGTTACTTGTCTAAACATGTAATGAGTAGCGCCTGCGTGAAGCGCCTCAATCTCGGATGCGGTATTAAGTGATTGCAGAAAGCAGTCCGCCCTCCACGTGCCTGCGTTAAAGCAGTGCCTTCCTGGCTAATTCGCGCTCTCAACAGATGGTCCGGTGGCCTTGTGGTTAGAGGGTATGCTTGCACGTCCTCTAGCTCCAACGTCGCTGGTTCAAACCTACCCACGACTGATGAGGCCCAACAGGCCGAAACATGTCTCGTGGTGGTTACATCTGTTGAGATTTGATAAATTTATAAATTGCCAGGTTACTTGTCTAAATATATATATATATATATATATATATATACAGTAAAATTCGCATATATCGGCTTCGGCTATATCAGCGGTTCGTCTATATCGGCGGTTTCTTTTTGTCCCGGCAGAATTTCCTATCTTTTCCATATAATCGAGTTCGCTTATATCGGCTTCGGCTATATCGGCGATTCGCCTATATCGGCGCATTTTCGCTGTCCCTGACAGAAAAAATTCGTTTATAACGGCGGATTTCCTGGAAATCCTCAAGCGATGTGTTTTGCCTAGAAGAGTCGCTATGACAGTATATGTGGACGTAGATTCTGTTAGGACTATCCGATTCTAACTATTCTAGTGGCATGTGAAAATTTAGATCTTCTACAATTCATCTCGATCATGTTTGGGGGTTTGATCAAAATTGTAGAATCTAGCAGCCGAGGAAAGATAAGTAGGCTTGCCACTGTATCTCACTGATAATTCTCACATAATTAGTCTTTCATTCGACGTGATGATTGCATTGTTAACGCCTTCATCTACGATGCTATTGTCAGACCTGACTTAGTGACTGTTGCGTCATCAAAGGAGCACAAGCTACCGTCGAAAACATTGTTGAGTTCGATGCATGTCCTCTCTCTAGACAGAAAGCGGCTCGCCACCCCATCCATCTCTATGGTTTCGCCTGCACGTGACTCTTAGCAGCGTCTTGATTGACTTAGATTGTCTTGATTTATGCATACTCTTCTTTGTTTTGTGCTTCATATAGCAGGTAAGCATGTAGGCATGAAGAAGCTTCAATCTTCTTGATTCAAAAAGCATAATCAGTTTTTGACAAACATAGTGATATCCGGTTTGCGATACTTACGTTGCAAGCATCAGTTCAGAAACGAACAATTTTTAGATATCTATTGATTACATAGACACAATTACGTGTACATGTACTGTACATGTTGGACAATAAGTCAATATGTACATGTATTTAAGTATAGCAACGCAATAATTCATGAGTCAATACACGCATATACATTGTATGATGCATGGCATGATCTCAGAGCTCGTGTAGATTTCACAAAACTTCAAAATTCAGGGAGTTCGCATATATCGGCGGTTCGCGCATATCGGCGGTTTTCGTCTGTCCCTTGAGGCGCCGATATATGCGAATTCTACTGTATATATATATATATATATATATATATATATGAAAAACTAGAACCCAAATAGTCAAATCAAAAACAATTGATGCACGAGCGCTTTCATTTCAATCAATCTTCAGGTGCATTCAAAAATACATGTATATATATATATATATATATATATATATATACATGTGTTCGCGATCTTCATGTGGATTTTTGTTAGTAATATTAGGGTGAATACCACTGCGCAATGAACAAAGTTGTTATGGACAAATGAACTACATGCAAATAGGCCTGCACTCGACGAAAAGGTGAACCATCAATGAATAAGTTTGAGTTTTGTTTCATTAGATACAGAATCAATCACATGGAATGGAGCGCATTGGTTGCTTCGGTGGACGTTAGCCATGCTTTTCTGTGTTGTATGTAACATTTGCCATCTGGTCTCTTCCTAGAGGTGACTGAGATTGCTTCAGTTGCCACTTTTAAGATAACATGATCGTGAGAATGTCACACGTAGTGAAAATTCCGAAATCGACAGACAGACAGACCCTTTAGCAAGGGCATCGATTCTTTGGAAAAGCTGATTGTGAAAACTCCTTCCAAGGCTCCGAGAAAATGTGTGGATGATCACAAGGCGCGAGGACTTTCGGTTGTCAAGGTGGTAAATATCGTTGCAGCTTTCGAAGATGATTCCATCAAGAAGGGTTGATTGAACAAGAAGTCGAATTTTCTCTGTTTCCCGAAAGCAATGTACTCAAGGAAGGGTTATCAAACATTTGAAGCATACAGTTTTACAGTAAGCTATTTGAAACCTTAAGTTATTCGTAATGGACTAATTTTATCTTTTGATGATTGAAAGTTTAACATATAGGATTCTATATTGTATCTTCAATATCAGTTTTAGTGATCAGGCAACATTCGCAATTTGAATGTCAACCTCACGAACTCACTTGACCTCACTTGATTGACACGAAACCGAGACAATCACCTTTGACAATTTGTTGTTCTGTGGTCTCATATTACATGTACCTTATGATTGGATAAGTTGCCAGGTAATGGAGGAAGCAGTCAATGTAGAACGGCACAAAGGCATTTTGTTGTACAAAGTATTTCCAGTCAAGACACGGCTATGAAATCGAACACGGATGCACCAATAGGTTGGGACAGGGTGAACTCCAGACATCAAAATTGAATAATCGTTTGATTGATCGGGAAAAGCCGACTCCCTTTTCTCCAAAAAGCATAGACGTTCCACTGTTGAACTACTGGGTGTGGAGCCAGTCGCGAAATGGTGTTTGATATACACCGTACCTAAAAGACATTTGCATGAATTGAAACGAAAGCTAACATTATTAATTGGACAACATAAACACAGATTAAGTAAGGAAGGGGTTAATTAATCATCGTGCTTGAAAGCACTTTGTCATGCGCCATGAGCTTTGCATATTCTGTGATATAAGTTACATGGAACTCGTTTTCAGTGGACTTCGACTTTTGGTTATTTAAACATTGTAAAGACCTATGTAATATTGCATGATAACAACTTGTAAAAATCCGCAAGAAGATCATGAACACCCTGTATATATATATATATGCCAGGTATATATATACATAATAGTATACATAGTATACATAGTATACATAAGTATACATATATATACTTAGACAAGTTACCTGGCAATTGATAAATTTATCAAATCTCAACAGATGTAACCACCACGAGACATGTTTCGGCCTGTTGGGCCTCATCAAGGCCTGTTAGCCTTGTGGTTAGAGAGTATGCTTGCACGTCCTCTAGCTCCAACATCGCTGGTTCAAACCTACCCACGACTGATGAGGCCCAACAGGCCGAAACATGTCTCGTAGTGGTTACATCTGTTGGGATTTGATAAATATATATATATATATATACAGGGTGATTCAAAAGTCGCTGCATAAAAGAAATGTTTATATCTCGGTAAGTACGAACGATATCAGCCTGCTTCTTTCTGGTTTGAGTTACTCAGGGTATGCGATATGTTGGACAGACATCCAGAGTGGTATCAAAGCGCATTTCGGAACATATTCGCAACATACGATTGTATCAAAGATATCCTACATCTGTGTCTGCTAATTTTTCTGGAAATTGCAACATTTCCCATTTTTCTTTTACGTTACTAGAGCACTGTCCAAACCGGAGTGTTTATTCCAAACAAAAGCAAGAGACTGATAAAAGAAAATGCTTGAATTAAGCGTCTTTGTACTTTACATCTTAGTGGTCTTAACCAAGAATTGAATCCCTGTAAAGATATGCACTTGATTTTGCCATACAGTGTGTGTAGTCAGATAGTTCCACAATGACATCTTGTTCTTCCTGAAGAGTTGGGACCGTCATGGCACGGTGTGAGGACCCTAGGGTTGATCGTCTATATTTATGTACACAAATATATATATTCATTTACACATACACATTATACACATACACGAAGAAGACATCTGACCAACTTTATTATAATTTCATGACTTACCGAGAAATAAACATTGAATAAACACATGTATGATGCCATTGGTTAACAAACTGGACAAGATTATATATTTTTCATTATGGCTTAAACGCGCTTATCAGATACGTCATTTGTATTTATTTGCTTCTGCAATCTGCTGGTGTGGTTGCTGAGGAAACTTATTTCAGTTGATTAAACAGATTTTCATATCATTTGCAAATAACGCAATGTAAATTAATACGAGTGTTCGTGGGGTCATTAATTATATCAAGTGTTGCAACAATTGCATCGTTTATTGCTGAAGGCGAGAGACATGCTTTACATGAACTTTTTCCTCTGCGTATGTTCTTTGCAACCGTAGAAAGACATGCTTTACAGTGTCATAGACCGGTTGCTAAGATGGAGAGATATTGCATCATTCAATCATATTCTTTACAGTGCTATTGCTAACAGTCTTCTTCCTTTCAACATTGTTTTTTATCTTTTTTTCCTTTGCTTTATGCAGTCTTTTCGCCAACTCTCTAGAAAGCACTCGCGGAACTATGTTCGATTTCTGCATCATGAAAAACTTGCTCAGCATGGAAAGCTTCCCAAAGAATCTGACTCCATGAGGAACCTGATATCATCATTTATACTATTGGCTCCGACGTACTGCATAAAGCAGTGGTCAAGAGAATATATTCAAATTGCAGTGGATTTAAGGGCTGTCACACTGGTGAGCATTTAAAGGCTACCCTAGCCCTAAAAGTCTAATGCATGATCATCATCCTAAATCTGAAAATTTCTCAATTTTTGTAGTTCGAAGCATAGTTGAATATCGAAGCATTGAATAATCATATTTGAATCTGCTTTGATTGAAGTCAATACAGCATGCTGTTCAATGAAAGGATCGGATCAGATTTAATGCTGTGCCATGCCTCTCGAACTTTTTCTTGTAGAACGAGAGATACTGACACTTTCTTCCTAAATTCGAGCACAAAAGGCTCAATAGCATGGATTTGTAGATCTTGAAGCACTGAATACAAAAATCATAGTCTTAAGTGTCGCAGCCAGTCGTTTTCGGTTATAGGTAAGGTTAAAGGATTCCCATTGGAATCCAATTGTAAAATTCAAGAAATATCCATGGATTGTGAAACACTTGTCAATTTTCGTACATTTTCTTTTGCAGAAAAGAAACCATTTATCAGGATGCCATGAAATGTGAAACATGATTGAGTTCAGAACATCAACTTCGATGTAAAAGTTGAAGTGAGTCACACGATTCAGTATTTGATATTTGAGAGCCTCTACAAAATGAGTAAAATCGCCAAAATTAAGTCAAAACATGAAATTTACTCATTTTGTAGAGGCTCTCAAATAATTTTGTATTCAGTGCTTCAAGATCTACAAATCCATGCTATTGAGCCTTTTGTGCTCGAATTTAGGAAGAAAGTGTCAGTAGCTCCCGGAGTATTGACACACAAATCTGCTGCTACTTTGATTTCTTGCTTCAATATCTGACAGTCTCACCAAGACATGAATTAGCTGATTCAAAATTTGTCATTCATCGTAATAATTGCATAATAATACCTGCGGATGGTCGTAGGGCTCATGCTCCTAGTGACAGCATGAGTGCAGTACTCAGTCAAGGGTGTAGTGGCGTTCTTAAATGCATTTGCTCCATGCACCGCCGCTGAGTTGCCTAGGCTATACAAAGGTGGAAAATATCCTATTTTCCTAGACTAACTGTCTCAACAGCGAAATTCTATGAAGCACATGCATACGGTAATGGTTTGGGGCATCATGACAATTCAAAGTGCTGGAAAAAATGCGAATGCTCGATTTGGAAAAGGCAGCATCTCAACGTCTTTCCTGCCGGATCAAGCGGGTCACGGATCAATAGGCTGATAAGTTCATACTGTGTTGAAAATATTATAACTAAATCTTGGAAGGTACAGGCACATCTCCAGCTCACGCATTAAAGGTTTAATCGTGCACAACCTTCGTAAAACCTTGCTTTCGACTTTACATGTCCTAGATATCAACTTTCTGTAAGGCTTATCACAGTTGGTGTGCAGCGCGTGGCCCGTCGCCACATTATGGGTGGCCCACATTTTTCTAAAGTGGTAGTGAATTAGTGATGTAAAATTGGCCTACTCCAATTTCAACCCTTAAAAAGTGCCTCTGTGGATTAATTATTTTCTTTATAATTTGCAAAAACAATTAAAATCAATTAATGCATTCATCCTCATCGGCATCAGATACAGTAAAATAAAACGTTCAAAGGAACATCAATAATTATGTTTGATTAAAAATCGACGGGTACCCAATGCGGTAGACTGCTCTGTCATTATGTCCCTGTGCAACTACAAAAACATTTGACCCACTTTACATCAAATGATGTGATATAGTTTCATGTTCCAATTTCAGAAATATGCTCATTTGAACATGTGTTAAAAGGTGTGTGGGCTAAAGGATTTCGACAGTTTTCTGATGCAGACTTACTGTTAACCGATGCTTAACCTGTGCGGATGGATGTTAACCGTGATTATTAGAAGCCAGATGCACGTTGTCACTTTGCTTCCTAGGCCTATCATGCACATGCTTTTTGTTTTTTATTCTCTTCTACTCTTCTTTATCTCGATAGAAGATTCGACTGAAGGCCCTTCTTGCACTATATTTAAGCACAGGCATGCAATACCAGTTCAGTCAAGTTCCTGAGATCATTGGTGCTAAAACATCTGCATTGACTTATAGAGAAAAAATCTTCATCTTGTAGAGAAAACAGTCCCTTGAGGACATATAAAAAATATAAGAAATCTAGGAACATCCTGAACTTTCCAGTTGAAGTCGTGAGTCTTTTTGAAAGATAATGACCGTCATTGGGCCTCAGCAATGCTCTCTTGTTTGAGCAGTATACTCTCTTGGAATATGCATAGAAATTCAAGCATCTACATGTATATCAAAAACACGTTTACATACTTATCTACGGATAACCTGGAATGTGCATTAGAAGATGTAAATTGATGCAGATCTGTCCATAGTAGGGGATTAATCTTGATGCATTTCTATCGGCATGACTCGCATACATAACGTAGAATGATTGTATTATAAGTCAGACTCTTTTTCTGCGAGAGTAAGCTGAGGCAGACACAGATTTATAAAAGTATGGTCTATTCCAAAAATCTTCCGGATGATAGCTACTAGCCCTTTTAGTCTCGACAAACGACTGAGTCTCTCACGTCCAAATGAGGCTGCGTGTCCTCTCAGCACTTTCATATGGCTTGCAGTGAATCATGTGGCCTAGTTGAGTTGATAGACACCATGCCTTGATATCCAAATGAGACTTGCTTTCTATGAATGTACTGCATACTTGGCACCATGTCGACTATAATGTAGTTCAACCGGAAAGCATATGAACCCCGAAATCCGAAACGTATGAGAGTACATGACTGTGTAACATTGTGTATATATATATGCATTTTGTGGTTTTATTTATCTGACTTTGTGATTCATCTCCAGATTTTATTTGGGCATTTGTGATATTTTCATGCGACAATAAAACCCTCTGAATTTGAAGAGAGAGAGAGAGAGTGTGTGTGTGCGTGTGTGTGTGAATGTGAAAAGGCAGGTGAGTGAGTGAGCGAGGGTGAGGCTTCAGTAGCAAATAACAAACACATCCGTTTGACTTTATTACTTCAAAGCTTATAATTTGAAATATTTTGATGATTAAGACAGATTTCAACTTTCACGAATGTGTCCAAATAAGCGAGATCGGTCAAAAATGTCATTTTCGAAGCACATGATTGATTTTTCGCATCAGAGTGAGTTCAAATAATGTTCCAATGCCTCCAGATGTTTAAATTCAGGTATGCAAACTCCCAATATTAACTTCTATCAAGAATTCAATATTAACAAGATGCTAGCTATGTTTGAATGCAAATATTCAGAAAATTTTCCTCATTCTAATTCGACATCTGCTGTTTCTTTAGTTTCAAGATATCAAAAAATTGTAAATGAGAACTATTTCATTCTTGAATTTCTAAACGAAGCTATCTTGCAGTAATATCATATGTCTATCATTGTAGGCTTTTGTGGCAGGTGGGAGTTCAGTCAGTTTCTCTCTGAGACTGAGCTGTAAGAAAAATGAAATTAAATTGCATTCTTTTCATGAGATTTGATGCAGCTCATTCAAATAGACAATTAAGAAACTGGTACAATGTGACATAAGGAATTTCATCAGAATTTGTCTTTAATCCATGCGTGAGCTGTTGTTTTAAGATTTTCAATAGATGGAAAGAAATTTAAAAAGCACCAATTTCGTTTTGAAACAATAATAATGTTTCAGGGCATTTAGCCTCAAATTGATTTATGACACAGATATAATAATGAGAAGAAATTCGCAGGAATTCTTTCCACAATCTGTAGCAATCGAAACATGCTAAAATATGCCCTTAGGATGAAAGTTGCACTAGGGATTGCGATCACAGGACTAATTAAGCACTTTTTTGCATTTTTTAACTTGTTTGCGAAGGGAAACTCAGTGCGTTTTTCAATAGTATCGATATCCTGCAATATTTTCTAGCTATTACCATTAACGGATCCATGATTGACTTCCGATGATATGCAATATTAAAGTTAGAACCAGCGGACATGCACACTGAAAAAATACCATGCCATTGCGCAGAATGTCAAATGAGCAGCGGCTTGCAATGGATTGTACAATTAGTACCTTCGATTATACAGTATAATATGCATATATATATATATATATATATATATAATATATTATACAGTATATACATCAAATTCCTTTTCAAAATTTTATCAGCAGTATAATGACGCTGATAATGGAATAATAGAAAGCTGATATTGCAGTTACATTGGGAGAGCGGTGAATTACCGTTTCTTACGGTATACTTTATGCGATATCTGATGACAATTGGTAGAGACAAAAATGAATTCAGTTATTTGGTGTCACAGTGCAATAAACGGAGAACCAAATAATACAGTACTAAGTAATGCACAATCCTACCCTCTCCTATATTGAAAATATATAAAGAAAGTTGAACATCAACTGCTAAATACACACCAGATTTCATGACATACTTCGGACTTAAGAAAAGATATACTCTGCTCTAGGTACACAATGAAAGCAAATAAAATTCTGCCTAAAACAAATCCAATAGCCGAAGAACAAATCTGAACGTATGATATCCTAACTACTGAAGTATTGAAGTATGCCGATCTTCAAGATTTTAAAATCGAAGCCAGAGGTAGTGTTATCAAGGGTCTAGAAACACGGCATCATAGCCGAAAAAGGAATTTATTAAAGCAAAATTAAATTGTGCAGTCACGACACACAGCCAAAAAACAAATCAAATAATGCAATTAATGCTAAGTCTATTAAGACAATTCATGTCCAAACTATCAGGAAGCGAAAATGTTGGCCTCGATGTGATACAAAGTATATTTATTAGAGTAAACTGTGACGGGCCTTCGGCGTCCTGTGCCTTCTGAGGTCGTGTAGCGTTGTTATCTATGTTATCGGTGGTGGAACGCTATACTATCGACCTCAGAAGGCGCAGGACGCCGAAGGCCTGTCACACTTTGCTTTAAGAAATATATTTTATATCACTTCGAAGCCAACATTTTCTTTCTCCAGGAGTTTGTACATGAATTGTCTTAATGAAAACGGAAAATTATCCCGCTGCCTGGTCAATTATGCGAAAATCTATCAATTATTCATACATGTACGTGTATGTGAACTAAATACATGTATACATGGTGGCGTACGTAAACCGCCGGATTTTAAACTTTTGTTACTCCTCAAATATTCATCCGATCGTCATGAAATTTCGACTCATACTAGTTTGGAGTATAGGATTTATGATGACTATACCTGTTGCACTGAGCATTGTCAGAAAATTCTGATTCTATTGACCGAATGACATGTAGTAAAATTGACATACCAACAATGCATCTTAACATGTAAAATTTAGTGATAAACTTTTCCCTTTATTTCCCCCACGTCTTTATCAATAATGACCAAAACGAATTAAGGTAAATGTCATAGAAAACATTTATTAAATGAAAAACATAAGAAAAAAGTGTTAGTAGTCATCGAACTTCAACGTGTCCTCCTCCATTCGCGAGGACGGATTCGAGTCGCTTTTGGTAGGCCAGAGCAGTTTCTCGACACATCTCAGTTGTCACTTCTTGAAATGCTTGTATGATGCGGTCCTTCAGGTCTTGCATGAATGTTGGCCGTGTATGGTAAACCTTGGACTTGGCAAAACCCCACAAGAAGAAATCGCAAGGCGTCAGGTCAGGTGAACGCAGTGGTCAGGGCATGTTAGGAGATCCACGTCCCATCCATCTGTTAGGCATCTTCTTGTTCAACCACTCACGCGCAGGAGGTCCCCAGTGTGGAGGTGCACCATCCTACATGAATATGATGCTCCTGCCTCTTCTGTCCGACTGCACCGCTGGCCAAAATTCCTGTAGCATCTTGAGATACCGATCCTTGTTGACGGAGGTGTCGAAGAAGAACGGTCCGTAGATACCTGATTGGCTGATTGCCGCCCAGACGGTGGTGCGTGGCGAGTGCATAGACTCTTGCTTGATCCAGTGAGGGTTCTGATTGGCCCAATAACAAAAATTGTGGCGATTCACACCACCATCCAGATGGAAGTGAGCTTCATCGGACCAGGTTAGTTCCACTAAATGGCTCGGGTTGGCTTGGATGCGCTGTAGCTCCTGTCGTGCGAACTCCAATCGGTTTTCCAGATCTTCTTCGTGCAATTGGTGCACCACCTGTGCCTTGCACGGATGCCATCCATAGTCATGGAGGATGTGCTGGATAGTGCGACGACTCACTTGAAGGGCATTAGATGCACGACGGGTAGATGTGTTTGGGTCCTCCTCGAAGTGCTGCACAACTCGTTCCACATTCTGCTCCGTTCGTTCAGAAGATGACCGGTCCCGCTTGACAGTCACCACACTACCACTGGTCAACAGGTTTGTATGCCACCGCTTTATGGTACGGGCATCCGTGCTCTCGCGTTCTTGCCATACTCTGAACGATAAAGCCTTTGTACCTCCACTGGACTCTTGAGCCATTCGTACCAAGCCGCACATTTTGCTCGTTCTGCAATCGAATAATCATCCATTCTTCTATGTTCGATTCTTTTCAGATAGTGATTTAATCGTCGAATGGTATTTTATATGACATGGAAGTAACTGAACAATATTCACTTCAAGACTGCGCACAATTCGTTGTG
The DNA here is from genome assembly GCA_907163375.1 of Prostheceraeus crozeri. NCBI lineage: Eukaryota > Metazoa > Platyhelminthes > Polycladida > Euryleptidae > Prostheceraeus > Prostheceraeus crozeri. Next base: position 133,285 of record CAJQUW010014401.1, read on the forward strand.
CAGAATACGATTCATGCTAAGTTAATTAACTTGATCTAGATTTTCGATGTCAACAAAATGAGTACATGTCATTCGGTCAATAGAATCAGAATTTTCTGACAATTCTCAGTACAACAGGTATAATCATCATAGAACCTATACTCCAAGCTAGTTTGAGTCGATATTTCATGACGATCGGATGAATATTTGAGGAGTAATAAAAGTTTAAAATCCGGCGGTTTACGTGCGCCACCCTGTATAACAAAATACCGAACTAGCAAGAAATGCAATAAAGGCTGACTTAACAGTAGAACGAACTAATCAAATGTGTCCAATTCATCATATGAAGCCATAAACTTATGCAAAGTACTAAAGAACACATTGAAATAGATCTAAAGCATTAAACAACTCCCAAAATTTCAATTACATGTCGACTATATGATGTGAAATGTAAGTATCAAAATTGCAAGCTTTAATTCCGAAGATGCCATTTTGTTGCATGAAGTTTGCTCTTTAAGAAATTCCAATAGTTTGTGGATACACATGGGTGCAGTTCACCTTCACTTTTGCGCCATATGTTTGAATATCAACTGCAAATACCAATATTTTCAAAGTACTTTTAAGTGTGACGATATTCAGAATTGAAGCTATACTTCATAGCATTCCATCTCGATGACTTTGTCAAAAAGTGCAAGCCGAGTTGTTTTCGATGTGTAGAAGAAGTAACAGCTGCACTCGAAATAGGAAATCAGACTGAAATATGCGGTTAGCGTAATTGACTCTGATGCATTTTATGAGTTCTCATATCCACAAATTATCGTTGTGCAAACCTTAAGTCAATACAGGAATCGAATGAAATAATTTTCTGTACCAATGTTATTGTAGTACATTCGGATTTGTACTGAAACTATTTGAAATAAATGTTTGTGAACTTTCGTAAATGCATTTGAAATGTCGTAACCAATTTTAAATGTTGTTTATTATTAGAGGCATATTTATATAGTATCAATGGCGATTTTTTGTAGGAAAACTCCAAGTGAAAACAAACAAAACTTTCGAACAATTCAAAGTAAGAAGTTATTTCCATCCACTGCATGACTATCTGCTACGTAAATTCAAATGATATTCAGGATGATGAAAACATTCCTCCGAAAAATTAGTTATAACTCCTTGGTGAATAAGGATTGGGAAAGTATGCCATTTTCAATCAAATGTGCTGTCATCTCATGTCACCCTGGTTCAATTATGCTCCGTATCTTGGGATATTAAATAGCTCGGAATGGAGTTTTACATATTTTTGCCTTCTTCGTTGACTTTTGCACTGATTGCATTCGATCATGCGCTACTCTGAGAACACAGAGAAAAGACTGAGGGAGGGAGAAAGAGAGATAAATTAACTTCGCGAAGAAGGGACAATGCGTAAGAATGCTGTTTATATGATATGTAAGGGAAAAGATTTGAATACAAAAAATGGTTGCTTGTCATCAATAATATTTACTTGAGCAGCAATTACCTTTATTGGATCGTCGATCATGGATAATATTCACCAGTCATTCTAAAACTGCGATCAGCGGGTCAGGTATGACCCTAAAATGTTTTTCGACACTGAATGTTAAATGTGTAAGATTACAAACTGTTGTGCTTTCATTATCTCAATTTGATGAAATCTTGTACATAATTAAACCAAGCAGGCATGCAGGAACGATTTCATGGAAGGGACAGGGGTGACTTAAAGTTTAGATGTCACAAAACACGTTTTATGCGGGTAATGGAGGCATACTACTCATGGCACACTACACTCGCGGAAAATATGTTCGTCTTGGATGAAACTGATCTTTCCATAATGGTATGATGAAAGACAACAGAAAATGAAGAATGAAATGACAGAAGAAAGGAAAGAAAGAGGACAACTAAGTCAAAACATTTGTCGATCGCCATAGGAGTACATAAATGCAACTTAATTTGCATTACTGACATGAAAAAAACTGAAGATGGTGCGTATATAAATATATCGATCATGATGGTATTTAAAAAGAGAGGAGTAGTTATGCATGTACATAGAAATAATTATAATAATGCATTCACGAATCAATGCGGACGCCCACTGACCGTCGGTTGGATAGTTCAACGACGTTTGGAGTCCTTCAGGGATCTCAAGCTGTTAAATGCTATAATGTAGGTCTCTGGTCTCACATATCTTATGGAATCGACTACGTTTTAGATTTATAGACAAAGGAATCGGATTTATTTATTCCCTATAGAACAAAAGCGATGCATTTATCGGAGTGCGTCACTGCATTGTCATAACATTACTTATCACACTTCACACCGCCGTCTCCATTGTCACCACAGCTCGTGTTGGCTTGGTCGATGAGCTTTGCCATTCTCTCCGACATTGCTGTCAGTCTTGCTAATGTCTATCATCCTCCGCGACTGCGCTTTGAGTCCTGCCAACTTTTACCCACTTCACCGACTCCGCTTTGCCTCTTGTGCATATTTTATTGATCCAAATGCATTTGCGCCAAAGCAGTTCTTTGTGAATAACTCTGATACGCTTGTGAGTCATTGCTATATTGATGTTTCATCACATTTGTACTTGGTAAGAATTTTAGTACTTCTGTGAATTTAAGTTCGATAATTTTAGTACTCTTTCATTCAGTACTCATATTGGAACTTAATTAGGACTTCATGATCAAAAAGTACTTCTTGATCAATCAAAAATCACCTTCTTCTTCACAGAAAATATTCTAAACATTCTTAAGCATACTTTTCAATTCATGCTTCATTTGTTAGTTCATCAAATGGCATATGTTTGATGAAAAAAATCAGAGTCAAACAGTTCTTGAATATATCTTCACTTATGTTCAATACAAATGACCTTTAGGCGTATAGACTCTTCCCAATTCTAAAAGCATGGTATTGTTATTCTCTCGTGAATGGGGAATGCGTTTGATTATTATTCAAAAGATAAATTGCGTTTGCATATTTCCATGTGGGAATGTGGTTGCATTTTTAGTGAAAACGTCAACATTGTGCAAATACATACTTTCGATTCAACTTTTATTTTCAAAAAATGTAGCATCAAAATCGCTATGTAGATGTGTAGGTCAAAGGATTCCGTGTCCGACTATAACCAGGCGTTGAAGTCGACGCGGAGGGTGCTGAAAGTTATTTGAAAGTTTGCATTTGTATACTACTAGACGCTCAATTTGTCGAGAATGTCATATACAACTTAGCAAATTTCAAGTTAATTGAATAATTATTTAGCATGACATTTCCGAAATTGTGCAATTTCATGATGTGAGTAATCCTCTGAAATGTCTTTATCTGCACATTTGATTCCAAATCTGAAATTTTCAAAACTTCTCTTAACAAATATAATGAAAGTAATGATGCTGTTAGAGCTTCCTCGAGTTGCTGATGTTATTAGAGAGTCCATTATTTCATTAATTCATAATGCAGCTAGAGTTGTTATTAAAATTATAAGAGAAGAGTAACACTTAGTTTCTGACACAGATCTCCGAATTATTTTGGCAGTTGGTACATGCCGCTTCCCGAAGATTTTAGTCACCGACCGACCTTTGAGATGGCACCTCGAACACACGTAAAAGCAAAATGACAAGAAGACATGTATCAGGGGTTTTTTCAGACAACAATCGGAGCAAAATCCCCTCGTCCTTCCTAAAATCAAGTCCCTACAGCATAATTTATTGCATCTATCCGGCCAATGTGCACCACCATCATTTCAATACATTGCAGCTGAAAAGATTACCTGAAGTTTTTAGTGTGGACAGTAAGTCAAAGTCATGAAAATTTAATGAATAGAACAAACTTATACTTGATAGGCTGGCAAAGAATGCACATAGGCGCTTCACAGCAAGAACTTAGTGCATTCCATGTTCATAAAAGGTAATTCATTCAATGATGACCATGATTTCTTGAAAGTCAGTGATAAGACCGATCGCTACTATTGAAATCGGAAAATCGTTTGTAGAATCTTTTACAGGCATGCTGCAATATCATGCTGTTCAGGAGGGTTTGCAATGGATAATGAAGTTTAGTCTTGCACGAATTGAGAATGAAAATCTGTGGTCACAAGATCAACCTTTATTACTTTATTTCATGCGGTATACAGGCCTTGTTTATTGTCAATTCTTATTGACATTAAAGCATTCGACATCTCTCGAGTGGATGATACTCTGTGTGTAATTTTAGGTCAAGCGGAATATACATGTACATAAGATGCTATTTGAAGATGTACTAGACAGAGAAGCTCTGAGTTAGATCCGGTGCTTGAGTCCTCTATATTGACTTCAGTAGCAAAGATCTCTGATTACTATGGCACAAACGAATATTATGCAGGTGATGTGAAATTCTCATGAGCAGTTGGTAAACAATTTTGTGAACAGGCGGTAGGCATATTGAGAGCTGCAAGTTCGTTAGCGGATTTTTTTATCAAAGATGATCAAAAAACTTAAAAATGCATCACAACTTCCCCAATTATAAGGTATCTGATGATATCTCTATAAACCTATAAACAGTCTATAAACAACGGAGTATTCGCAACCACGACAAAGCATATTCTAATATATTTTCTCCGCTTCTGCATCTATTATCACAGAAGTAAACGTATGGTCTAGACTAGATTTTGTCTATGAAAATGTATTTCATTATTTGTAAGCATCTATTGATTCAACTTTCAATATGGAAATTGCGATGTTAGAAGCAAACAATGAAATGTTATGATGACTACTGGAATAACGTAACAATAAAACAGGAACAGCAAACATCAAAGCGAGTATTTGAATTGCGAAATTTCGCAACAATAAATCAAGAAATGAATCATAACATTTGAGCTAAGAAATCAATGAAGGGGAATATCCATAACGACGATGGATAATGAAGCATCAAGTTTATGGAACAAATCTTCAAAGCTGAAGAAGAAATCGCTTTTTCGGAAAGCTGAGGATGAAATTTGGAAAATTAGGAAGAAGAAGAATTAGGAAAATCACGAATCATTGAAAAAGAAACTACATACTCATGTTAATCAAATGTCATTTTCAAAAATAGAAACAGCGAAATCAAACACACCGAATAATGCTATTACCAGAATATTCAGTACTTCACTATATAACTAGAAGCAAGAGCATTAGCAATTGAGGAATTGCCGAAGTGTGCTTTCATGGCAGTTGCCTGTTGTCAATCGTCGGAGCTAACTATCCATGATTTCACCAAAGTTCTTGAACTTCCTGTGCATTCGAGTAACATTACAATAATCAACAATTATTATCCATCTTGCGGTCTATCTTAAATATGATAACCAATGCGAGACATGGATCAGGGTTCTGCGTGTCTCATCAAGGTGACAATTATCGCATTAGCTACATATGAATTTGTACAAAAATCGCAGCCATCAATGCTTTAATTTATCGAGACAAAATTCTTTGTAGCAATCATGATTTTTTATAAAAAATTATGGAGATGTTTTGCTTATCAAATCTCAACAGATGTAACCCCCACGACACATGTTTTGGGTTGGTGGGCCATATTGGGCGTAGGTAGAACCAACGACGTTGATGACGATATATGACGTGCAAGCATAGCCTCATAACCACAAGGCCACCAGACCAACCTCTTCAAAATTCGAGACAGTTCCTATGCTTGTTCGAAACTATTCTACTTGAAAAAGAAATATGTGTATAAGAGGACATAAAGCTGCTTATGTTGTCAATTGCATCCTACTGCAAAAACACAAGTTTGCCACGTTTTTAAATATATTCAAAGCTTATTACATCTTTCCCTACAGTGGCGGTGACGTGACGCGTTTTTTCTGTGGCCCCTTGGAGCGAAGCTGTCTGACCAACGATGTTGTGACCTTTAGTTTTAGAGCATTTTCAAATGTCTATATTGGAAGGTGAAATTTAAGACCTACGAGTATATTGGAAAGTACTTTTTAAGTCTGTAATTTGCTACTCTTTGCAATAATGGTCTGCGATACTTTTCAACGAAATGTATCGATTTTCATTAGGAGAATTGTCTTTTATGAATATGAGTCCATATTTCGTAATGATCTGTTATACCATAGACATTGACTAAATTGATGGAAATTCAAATGCTATGTAAATAATACTTATTCAATTCCTTAGCATTAATGGTCCAAAAAAGTAGTCATTTTTTAGTGTTTTCTTAATCATTTGAATTGTTGTTTATCTACTAGTCCTCCTTTTTTATAATCACGTTTGAATTTACTTGGAACCAGTGTTTCGGAACCGAAGTCGCCCGAAGCTGTGGTAGATAGTCGCAGCCGTAGCCGTGGCAGCTGGACAATGGCTCCGAAACCCTGCTTGGAATTGTAGAACATAATTTCACAGATGCATTGCAATGGTTGCTTTTGAAGGAAAATCTTTCACACTCCGTATAGTACTGTGGTAGGTCCTATTCCTTTCCGAAATCAAACTTATCATTATGATTCTGCGCTCATAAATATTATATCATTGCATTTAACCAGCTTGGCATCGCAAATAGCAATCAGTTCCGCAATTTATGTTCAAATTTAATAAAATTTCAAAATTTTTAAAAAATGTTCAAAATTGTTGTTTATAAAATTTGAATTGCTAATTGACATCGATGCGCGATAGAGCGCGGTGTGGACAAGGGTAAAAGATCTAGCGCTCCCTCTAGCAAAAATTCGTAATCTTGAAGCCACTGAGGCTCCCGTCATTCCTCATAAAGGAAAGGTTGAATTTTCTCCGATATTGAACATTTCAATTCTTCGATTTCTCTTTTATTAGTAAAATGCTGTAACAAGGCATCAAAGTTATTCTTTCAATAACTTGTATACTGACCTCCAGCTGCGAAAAACCTCTCAATTCGAGCTGACATATGATGCTCGCTGGTCCTGATGACGTCGTTGCAGTGATGAGCATGATTTAAAAACTAACGACTCGACTCGGATTTCCTTTGAATCTCAACTTTCGCAATCGATTTTTAAGGCAACCCTATAAGTTCTCATTAGGGTTTAAATCGAAACCATTTCCCGAGCATAGTAACTCGTGCAAACTCATGAAAGTCTTGACTGTTCAAGCTGTGTGGTAAGGTGCCAAGTGATGAGTGGTGAGCCCAATTCGTTCCTTTGAAATATTTTCCTGCCTGGGGAACCGCACGATGTTGCAGCACATTCAGATACTGGTCAGCGTAATTGGACCCTCGCAGACACAAAGTCGCTCCATTCCTTAGAAGCTTGTGTCCCAAAAACAAAGAGTTTGAGGCGATGTTTAAAGTGCAGCTGCATTAGACTCAGCTGCAATGCTCTGCTGCATTAGCATACTGAGCTGCTCCTACCCTGATATGGGTTCCCTCGACGACCAGCGATTGAATTGCGTCTTCTGATGACAATTCTCTGCCAACTGCACCTTTTGAAGAATCCAAAAACAGCGATAATGTTTCATGTCGATTTGAACGTGTTCTTTCTTTTTAGTTACAATTCATCTTATTTGTCCAAAAACTCATTATTAGAGATGTGTCGAAGATTCAATTGACTTGGATAACGTCAATAATGGCTGTAATAACTTGCTAGTGATGATTGAAAATCGAAATTTTTAATCGATAGTGACACGAAAGCAACATTACGATGCATGATTCAAATGACTTAAATAGAAAGTTGATAGTGAAAATATGTCGAGGAACTGCAAACTTAGACGGTTTCATTAACGAATGCCTATAGGGCCTAATAGGGCCGGGACTAGCAGGGTCTAACAGGCCTCCCAAGATCAAAATATTGTTACAAATTATCAGTTATAGAATGGAAATTATGAAAACTTGTTGCTAATTACATAGTACTTATTTGTAGAGCAAAATGACGTTATGAAAATACAGAGTTATCAAACTCTGTCACGTTCTGTTCGAGGAGTATTCAATGATTTGAGTAGAACCCTTCTCTTCTTCTTCTTCCTCAGTCATTGTCAATCCACTGCTGGATGAAGGCCTCCACATGAGTTCCCAAGTTGTCCTGTTCTGGGCTGCTCGAATTCAGTTGGCTCCTCCTACCGTCTTGAATGATATTATCCACCCAACGAGTCTTCTGTCTTCCTTTCCGTCTCTTTCCGTCTCTAGGATACTATTCTGTCACATCATTTGTCCAACGTCCGTCCTTCTGCCGTACAACATGCCGCGCCCATCTTCACTTTTGTTTTGCTGCCTCTTTAACACATCTTTGACTCCAGTTCTTTGTCTTATCCAGGTGTTCCTCTTCTTGTCTCTTCCTGAAATTTTCAGCATCGATCTTTCCATCGCTCGCTGTGTAGTGCTTAATTTCATATTTTGCTTCTTTGTTGTCCACCACGTCTCGCTTCCGTATATCAACATCGGTAGAATGCATTGGACGAAAGCCTTCCTTTTTAGGCATATTGGGAGGTCGCTTTTGAATACTACATCGCCTCTGCTGAATTTCTGCTTCCGCTCCTTCTGTCATGCTCATCACTTGGCCCAAGTATACGTATCGATCCACCTCCTCTATCTCTACGCCATTTATCATAATTCGGCACGGTGTCATGAATTTGCTTCTCATTACCTTAGTTTTCTCGGCATTGAGTTTCAATCCACTTAAGCTGCTTGAATCTGAGATTTCATCAATCATTTCTTCTGCGTCTTCCATTTTTTGGCGAATAATATGATGTCGTCTGCAAACTTGAGGTGGCTAAGGTATCTGCCACTGATTGATACACCCTTTTGGCTCCAATCTAACTTCTTGAATATCTCCTTCAGAAGGGCCGTGACCAGCTTCGGTGCCTTACTCCTCTTTTAATGTCAAAAGGTTTACTTTCGTCTTCCATTCTTATCACTGACTTTGCTTCATTGTAGAGTTTTTTTAATATATCTATGTATTGGATATCAACTCCTTGTTTCTCTAGAGCTTTGAATACACATCCATTTTTTTACAAAGTCAAGTGCTTTTTCAAAGTCAATGAAGCCAATAGAGAGTGGTTGGTGGTACTCACTCGCTTTCTCGATCAGCTGGCTCACAGTATAAATGTGGTCTCGTAGAATAAATTTGAGTAGAACCCAATTCCACCTTAATAGCATAAAGGAAGACTTATACTAGTAAGGTATTGAAAAGTAGTCTTGATTATTTTACAAGAATCATATCGACTGATTATGTGCACGCTGTAAAAGGCGATGCGACGGGAGAAACATCATCGAAAAATGTGTGACATTTTGCAGACTCTGCATGCATGCATGCTACGTAAAATTATAGCCTTTTTGAGGATTGGTATGAGAAAAGCTTAGTAGCAAAGTGATAAAATTGAATTACCGAACCATCGAAGCATAAATATCACCACTTTACCAAAAAGGTGCTGATGCTTCTACATTTCAAATATTAAATCTCAAACTAAGGTTACACGACAATTGAGGTATCAGGCTGCTCGCCTCCTTGTCCCAAAATAGGATTTCCTATGGTTTTACTTGCAAAGTTTTAACGACGCACGATTTGATAACGGTTTTTCTGAGTCTGCGAGTTAAACACAGAAAGTATCAAAAACAATCACAGGAGTTTATTGAATATCATTGCAATTGTAAATTATTTGTTTATTCTACTCTCTGGCACCGCCGCTGACAATACCAGCAGCCGATTGGTGGCAACATAGAAATCTTAATGAAGGGCGGATAGAGCTTTCATTGAATGACGTTACAACACACCCTTGAAAAGTATCAAATTAATTATCAAAAACAGAATAATAATGATCATAAATTTTTTTCTTGAATTAATACCCCAATATTAAGAATCGTGAGGCTTAATACATAATAACATAAACATAAATTAACATATATATAAATGAGCAATAACAAAGAAAGAAACAATCAAATGAATCGATGAAGTTCAACTTTCATAGAGATTTTCGGAACGAATATGCCTTTCACTCCGTCAATCAACTTGCTTTTGCTACTCAATGCATTGATTTTGAACCTAGGAATCAGGACACTTTCAAATTGCTCAAATTACATGTAGGTACGGTACGAATTTTTACAGACTGAAGTGATGACAAGGCATGAAACTTTTGAATTGCCATCGTCGAAAATCACGCATGATTTGTCATCACGTTTGATCTTTTGCTTGATATATGAAGCATCACATGTCATTATCGGGGTTCATTTAATTCCTCGTATGCTTTCATTATTATTTTGAATATCCTAAATAAACGAAGAATGAAATAAAATAAAGGAACAAAGTTTGTGTTCATATTCAGCTGTACTAGATGTGCTTATTTGTATTCTTTAATACAGAGCATTCGTTTTAGTGTATGCATGGCAAAAAAGTATACAATTTTCAGGCGATATTATATTGCAATAAAAAACCGGTTAATGTCAACAAACCTGACACCGGATGAAAATCAATGGCACGAAATTATGTGGGTGGGCTAAAATGATGTGGACCGGTAGGGTCAAGAACTTAGAAAAATAGCGTCCGACAGTTACTTTGAGCATTCAACAAGCTCCTTGATGATAATGTTAGCTCATTGCGTGATTAATTAACTTCTGAAAATGAAGCAAGCTGCATGCACTTCGCTGCTCGAAAATTTCAGCCTTGGTGAAATCATCACCCACAAAATGTGGGCATAATTTAATAAAAGTAATTCCGCTTTGCATCAGAAGAATCAGAGCTCTTGGAATACTTATTTGTTATGTAACTTTTTCAGGGTTAAAGCGAAATTAATTGTGTCACCGATGCCATAGTCCTTGCCCTTCATCAGGGGTTAGTGAATTTAACTTGTCATACTTATTACATTTTCACTTATAAATTGGCTGCAATATCAATCAAGCTGAAATACTAAACTCTTGGAGGTCAGGTTTGTCCTATTTCCTAAAAGCAAAATGACACATAGTCAGTTCCAAGAAAATTTTGCGATTGATCAGTTGAAAGCCGATATTCGATTTGAAATAGATAGCACAGCTTTTCAGTCATGGTAATGGCTCTATACTAAGAAGGCTAGTATAAAGGAGTAAAGTAGTATAAGTGTATAAAGTAGTAGTAATATACTAGTATAAACTAGTATAAGCCTCATACATAAAGGCTCTATATGTTTAATGTAATAAGACACCAGATGGTACATAAGGCTGGAGTTACATAGAACGTCACGTTTCACGTTTGACGTGTCACGCTTCACGTTTCACGACTCATCGCTTCACGCTTTGCGACTCACGATTCACATAGGCATCACGTCATTTCCTTTTCACGCCGGTTGTTATTTTATCACTGTTGTGTATGCGAAATGGACGTCTCTCCTGATGAAGCTATTGTCATCTATTTGATTCTTCGCAAACGAAGAAACAGACGACGGAAGCGAGCTGTATGGGCGCGCGAGCATTTTCTGCTGAGACCGAAACTTGGAGAGTTTTTTCGGACCTACAGAAGTCTGAAAGACAACCCTGATCCAGACCTATTTTTCAACTACATGCGAATGTCGTACGAAAGTTTTGCTGAGCTCCTATCCTTGGTTCGCCCTCATCTGACACCCAAAGGATCAAATTGGAGAACACCCATCTCAGCTGAGGAGAAATTGGTTTTGACTCTTCGGTGAGTAAGCTTTGATATTTCTAATATAGGCTTTGCACTAGCGCAATGTGTGATTAATTGCCTTTAACAAAATTTTCCATGTAGTTAACAAAATCACTTATCAGCAATTTTGTGCAAGACATTCGAACTTTTTTGACACTTGTGACTGTAGGCCTAATGCATGTGATATTTGATGGACCACAAACTACAAACTTTGGTTGATGAAATTTTTGAGACAATTGGCATAAAATTCTATATGTAAGCAGAATCCCTCTTTGAGCATTTAATTGAGATCTTCATAATATTATGATTTTAATTTCCTAATTTTTCACAGCAAGGACAATGCAACTCCACTTGGAATTCAAAGAACAAATTAATCCAAAAATATTTATTGCAGCTGAACTCGACAAAACTGAACTGGACAAAATCACTAAAAACTTGATTGATCGCGCAAAAGTTTTAACACGTTTATTTGAAAGTCAATATATGTGTCATCAGGCAAGCTTTGTACTTGAGAGAGGAGTGATTTGAGGAACATCAGACGTGGCGATTCTTGATTCTTGTCTTCCAAGCTTTTCGTCAGAGCCTTTACAAGCGATCCTCCTCACTCACTTCTCTATGTCGTTTCTTACCTCTCTTGTTCAGAGGACTTTCTGTGACACCAAGGACCGAGGCACTCCGTGACTGCAAAAAACTGGGATCCATTTGAGAAGCAGCAAGCTCAAGAGTGTCAAAATTTGACAGATCCTGAAGCACGAAAGAACTGGTTAAAGGTAATTGCTCAGATTCAACATCAGACGGATCACTCGCTATACTGCATGACGTATGTCGCTTGCTCTTTGAGCTCTTAAGAAAATTCATGGCTTTCTCGAACTTCCATGCTGCCGCTGACGCCGCACTTCCAAAGCGCTTTTCCTTGCGTTTTAGGGCATTGCAATAGCCTCTTTGTAGCTGGTTCCAGACAACCTTCGCCTCTGTGCCTGAATGTAGAAACCTATAGTTAAGTCCGTATCAGAAACAATGTTTACTTTATGTCACATACAACTGCCTGAATTGCATGTCTAATTGTCAATCATAGCATCTGGCATTCTGCGCAAAAGTTCTACCAACTGAGTTACCATCTCGTCTGGATGGCGCTCGCTTTAAAGCCTTCCTTGTTAGCAACTTTGTTTTTAGATGGCTATACAAGGACTTGAACTACAATTTATATGGCCAAATGGCACTTGACTTTCACTTTCCGAATATCTAAATACAGTAGAATTGTGTGAAGAACCAAGCGCTCTGATCAACTGAGATACTGTCATAGTTATAGGCCCTACATGTACTTAATCATATCATTTCACATTTTCAGACATCTTGCAACTGGATCATCGTTTTCCTCCATGAGCGTTCCCTTTCACACTTCTCCAGCATCCATTGGTCAACATGTCACAGAAACTTGCCAGGTGCTATGGGAAATTCTGAAGCCGTCACCGATGCCGCTGCCTACCGCAGAAGAATGGAAGACAATTGGACAGCGCTTCGACCAACTGTGGGATTACCCCTTCACCATCGGGGCACTTGATGGAAGACACATTTCTATCCTCAATCCTGCCAAAAGTGGCTCACTCTTTTATAATTGCAAAGGATTTCCGAGCATTGTGCTGTTGGCTTTGAGCGATGCAGACTCGTGCTTTATTCTAACAGACTGCGGTCAATACGGAAGGGTCAGTGATGCGGGAGTTTTTAACGCTTCCAAGCTTTCGTCTCATTTAGAAGATAGTAGGTTGAACATTCCCACTGAAGCTTTCAAATTGGGTGAAAACTCGGATGGCATCCCATTTGTTATTGTGGGGGATGAGGGTTTCCCTTGAAGAAGTATCTTATGAGGCCGTTCTCTTCAAAGACTCTTAATGACCAGACAAGAATTTATAATTATAGGCATTCACGCTGCAGACGTACAGTTGAATGCGCTTTTGGCATACTCAGTAAGAAGTTTGAAATATTCCAACGGCCAATGCGTGTGGGTCCAGATAAATCCATAATCCTCACCAACGCTGCTCTCGTTTTGCACAACTTTGTTAGACGAAGAGATGAACTCCTGAACTCCTGCCATACAGTATGAAGACAGCAAAGCACCATCCGGGATGAAACCCTTGAAGACAATTACTGGTCGAACTTCCAATGATGGGAGGTGAAATCCGCCAGAAGATATGCAACTTTTTTAACAGCCGAGATGGCAGTGTCTCTTGGCAGAACGGACATGTTTTCCGAAATGTTGATCACTGAAGCATTTTGCATTTTTCAACTTTCATGTTTTGAATAGCAGAATAACATCTCGAATTGATTCTGATGGCAAATATACATTTGTTGATTGAAATCAGCTAGCTCTACACATTCATGATTAGAAGAAGTGTACATGTAGACAATTTTTGTACATTCGTTAAATGGATGTGGGAATGCATGACCATACATGAGGTATCAAATGAAAATGATGAATGTGTCGGCTTAATAAAATCAAAATTTTTCTCCTATATATTCTGAATCAACATTCAAAAACATTCAGCTACATGAGCATATACATGTACATGCATTTTGTACGCGGTATGAGTTCGACATAGTGTACATTTCCTCCATGTATGATGCTTTGCGACAAATTTAGGCGAATATATCGAAATCAAAGCAAACCATCACTTACCGTCAGGAGCGGGGAGGCGCTGATCAATTGCCTCCCACACTTGCTTCCGCTGGTCCTTGTTCTTATAATCGGGATGTGTAGGATCCCACAGCAGCTCATTTTCCTGCACGTGGGCACACAACTCTTCCTTGTAAGCGTCCATTTTTTCACGATCAGCAAATACAGATGAAAGCCTGTACTGCTTCAAATTGTCCCCATTATAAAACATCATCCAATCACATTTCAGTCTGCGATGCTGACATACAATCTTTTCTTTTTCACGTCACTTTTAATGGTCGGAATCATTCTTCCTTTCACGCGTGAAACAGGAATGGCAGAGTGAAGACACGTGGAAAGTGACACATGAAACTCTATGTAAACGATTTCTATTCTGGCAATGCATCCATTTTTCCCTTCACGCGTGACCAGTGAAAAATGAAAAGTGAAACGTGAAACGTGACGTTCTATGTAACTCCAGCCTAAGAAACTACTCTATCATTGTATATAAAATGACAAACACACTACAAATTACAAATGACTAAGTTTTGCAAAAAGAAGACATCTGAAATCATTAATAAGAATCATTTGGTGATGGCTGATCAAAAGCTATTAATGAATTATTAAAAGTAATTCATTCCGTCAGATTATTGTGCTAGGAGTCACAGCTTAAGAATTCTATACCCCTAGCAGCATTTTATGAAACATGTATTCGTCAAGATAGTTTCCACAATGTAGCACTTTTTCATTCATAAATCTCAGCCAAGTCTGCAAATTAAATTCGTCAAAACCGCAATGAATAAATGCGATCTTCATTGACAAGTTTTAGCTAATCACTTTTAAGCTCTTCTATTACCTATAGAGACAGTTGAGCGTGACCTTAGTGATCTGCTCGCAATTTTGCTTGAGTTGAAACTATTCGAAATAATACGAAAGCAAAACTCTATCTCGATTGAAAAGGAAGCTTTTCAAAACCATTAATTGCCTTTTCAAACTGAATCAAGTAGATCCAAAGAGTTGAGCAGACTTGAGAAAATTAAATGGTTGGGCAAAATGAGTAAGATCGTGATCGAGAAATACAAAAGCCAAGTGCTACGGAAGGAAAGGTGATAGACAATGAACGTTTACATGAGCTAGCTAAGTTTCTAAAGGATGTGAGAATATTTTGAGAAGAAAAAATCGATTGTTAACCTATTGTATATTTCAAACGAAATTAACTCTTGGTATGAATAGACAGCAGACTCTCAGAAAGACAATATCTCACCGACATATTACTTTCACTAAAAGAAGACTCTCTTAAATCTCCTTAATATCTTCTATAGAATGTGATTGAAAGCAAGAGTAATTGTCTATCAACAGAAACCTTACAAATGAATTACGAAGTTGGAGCTTCGCAGATGCACTCATTTGACTGAGTCGATTGCCAGGAAATGCAACTTAATATTGGGTTTGTCATGGTGAAATTGAAATAGTGCATGTCTTAATCCACTGATGTTCTACAACATGTCCTACAGTTTAGAGTTGATATTTTGCACATTTGCATGCGGTACGCTTAGTCCTCCAATAAATCAATGTTCGAACCTATGTCGGATAAGTTGCTTCGATACCTGGAAAATTTATTAGGTACTGCTAATTCAAATTATGTAATTCAGTAGTGTGTTATTTAAGAGCATGTACTGCTGTTTAACATCACTATCTTTGTGAACAGAGGATATAATGGCACTCACATTGTGTTAAATTATGCTCCACTTACAGCAATTTCTACTCATTTCTCACTGATTATTCTTCTTATCTCTGCCTCTTCTACCACTTGTCTTGGAAATCTATGAACCCGAGAGCGACAAACATGAATTAATAGATGAACATGAAAAACACTAAATTACAAAACCAGCACATTTCATAGAATTATAATCATTGTAAATGCTTGATCCTATGTTTTAGCTGAAGTGGCCTGATCGCCAAAATGATATTATACATGTATTTTTAAGAATAAACTCATCTTCATTTCATAATTTAAGTGTGCGTCGATGATTTTTGCTTCATCGTACAGCAATTTAGAAGACAATTATTTAATTCAGGTGATTTTCTCAAAAAATCCTGTTTTTTGTTACCACATCGAAAAAAGTCAGTTGCAAACGCGACACACACAATTTTTTGCGGCGTCTTAAAATATTTGAATGAGGTATAAAAAGACGTTATTGAGAGATAGAAACCTCCGAAAGGTAGAAACCTCCGAACCTGCTCGTCCTTCGTCCTCAACAGGAAAATTCAGGCACATTCAGACAATTACTAATCTCATAAGCGCCCGTGTATTCAATTTTTCATTGATATATTGCATGATAACTTAACATTGAGTTATCAAAGTAATAAACCTCATAAAACAGCGACCAGATTTTCAAGGTGCACTTCGGAGATGTTGGCTAAGTGGAAATAATTGCAACTGAGTATAAATGGATTTTTCCCGTTATTTTTATCAAGCATATCAGTCTTAAACATGATATGCTTGACGACGAACCGCCTTAACATGAACACGGTCACAGCTCAATTTTTGAAAAGATGATACTTTGGAAATTTTGGCTGGAGAGCTACGAAATGCATATATTATTATAATTGCACAAATTAACACTAGAAGGACCGACCGGTCATTTTTGACCGCTGCCAAACTGCGAAGTGTTATAGCTTCTATGATATTCGATATTCCGACTTAGTTTGTCTTGACTTTTCTTGAATATGTAGTGGCTCCATATTAGTCGCATCACTATTTGATTGGACCTATCACTTTCTTTGTTTTATGTGTGTCGACCTACAAGGACCGGACCGGTCAAAAATGACCGCTTATTAATATCGCTTAGAATCTTTGTACTTTGAATTCAATTTTCGAATAGAAATTGAAATAGGCGTGTCTCAAACCAGATTGCTGCATTGTTAAAAGTGAGTGAAATGTATCGCATGAGTAATGATTTTCACATGGACAGGTCAACCATGGGCCACGCATCATTCATTATACCTTTGACTTCTATTTTATTATACCTGAACCATGGCAATTCATTTCCGAAAATCCCTCATATTCACAATTTCATGAAAATGCGATATGCAGAAACACGTACTGAACATCATTTCTTGCTTATATTTTGCACAAATTCCTTTGGTATGCCAACAATCGACATTGATCTTCAAACAAGCAACCAAGAACCATGGAGAGGAGATGATGAATAAGTTCATGGAATTCATTAGTCAGTGACTGTGTAGATATCATGACTGTTTCATTGGCAACCGCATGGCCAACGGTGATCGAAGCAATGAGTAGCCAAGAAGGCTCATCGCTAGTCAGATACTGACTGAGTTGCAAAGAATCGATTGGAATGATTCGAACGACGACGAAGACAAACAAAATAGTGACTAGCATGCGGACTACTCTGACAGTGACAGTGAAATTGATCGCGAAACAATTAAACTTCTGTAGCATCACGTTCAAGGACTGAATGGATATTTGTTATTATGATTTCGAACATGAACAAGTGCCTGCAGGCAAAAGCTTTCGGCAATGATCGGATCCAGCGTCGTGCTTGATCAAGAATTTGATTAGCATCCAAAAAGGATTCCTGAAACGATTACATGTTACGACACTGCAAAATGTGGAGCTGTTGTTTTCGACCAGATGTCGAGTTGCCATTCATGCAAAACTGGTAGTCGGCGTTTGCCAATGGCGATGCTTTCAACCTCATTGATATGGCGGTAATAAATTCATCGACACTATTTCGAAAGACAGCTACATACGATGGATCACAGCGACAGCATGTACTACTTGTATGTATTTCAAGACAATGTACAGACAGAGACAAAGCAGAAGTGGGCCTACCGCAAACGCATTGCAGTCGATTCAAGAATCGCGAGAATGTTGGCATTGGCGGAGAAAATGACAGTATTGCTATTCAAATAAATCTGTAACATAATGCGGAATGTGCAAAAAAAGTTGCTGCGGAATGGTAGAAAAAGAGGCAGTTTGTCATGTTTCATTGCTACTGAAGTGAAGTAGTTTACATTGTTCCACTTTTTAGCCTATTCTTTACAAGTCGATTGGATGTTCAAAAGAAACTTTCATGTAAACTACCTAATTTCTGTGGTAGTCGACTTTGATGGAATCTTTTTAATCATCAAACTATCATTATTTTTTCAATTTCTAGTAATCACATCATCATACATGATGATTGCATGTACATGTCATATTATGCAACACTGGATTAGATGTGATATCATGACATCGGACATAATGGGTAATGACTAAAATAATAACTGATGGAATAATATAAGTGAATGATTATAATTGAGTGGATGAAAATAGTTTAATTAACTACTAAAGATATGCCGGTCAATTTTGACCACTTTGGTCCTTCTAGGTAGTGAAATTTCTTGGTCCTTCTAGTGTTAAATTCTATGGTTTTGGAGGATCAATCAAATCACTATCTGATCCTGATAATACTTCCTTGACGTCGAATCATAGCCATAATCCGATGATCCAATAAATGATATTGCAATATCACAATGACAATCGGAAGTAGTATGACATAAGAAAGAATTACTCGGCAATGCACATGACGTACTGAGATCCAGACGTGAAAGTAAGCCGGGTGGTCAATGGGCTGGGCTTGGATCTGGTACTTTGCATTTTTTAACAGAACCATTAGTTTACTTTTATTCTTGTGAAGACGAGAGGGTCAATAAATCAATTTGAATGCTATTATTGGGAAGTATTCTGATACAAATCACATGGTGTTGAGGTCTTGATGAATGCATACACACATTCCAGCTGGTTTATTGCTGACATGCATGCAAAACAAAAGCAGCCCTCATCGTGATCTAGAAGTAATGAAATATAAAAGTAAAACTAAACAAGCGCAAATCGTGGAATTTGAATATCTTGACGTTTTTCTCGTGTTAGAATACATAACACAGTATAATAAGTTGTCAAATTACAGCTATCAGTTACTAAAGTTAGGAAGATATAGGCCTATAGATAATGTTGACTGGAGATTTTCAATGACGCAAGTCGGACAATTTGACGCAGAAAACCATTTTTACCAACTGAATTCGTCACTTCAGATACGTGACGTGACGCAAGTCGGTCTTTATGACGCAAATGGTATATTAGACGCAAGAAGTATATTTGACTCAAGCTGAAGTAAATGAAAATTGAAGTCAGACTTTTTGACGCAGTTCGTATATTTGACTCAAAATCATGAAATAAATTCTGAAAACTTCCTGACGCGTCCGAACAATTTGACGCATTTGGTATATTTGACTCAAAAACGATCGATAATGCAATGCGGTATATTCATATCTAAATATACGGACAGAAGTTCTCTCAACAATTTTATGTATCGAATAAAGCGCTTATCTCAAAAGAATAAGCTAATATGGAATCAAATAGGCCTATATCAAATGATGCCCAAGATTTACAATCTAAGTTCAGACAGCGGTTCATGGTAAATTTTGCATCACAGAAATAAGGCGATCATGCTTTCTTCCAATGCAATGTTATCCACTGCTAGAATTATTTGTCAAGATAATTTGCTTTATTAAGTTTCAATGATCATCACACTATAAATGAGCTAATCGCAGGGGCAATTTTCTGTCATCTGGAACATTCATCGTAATCGAAATATAATTTGCAGAATGTTCGAATCGATCAATTACAAAATTGCCATCTCATGTCAAGTAATGAGACCGAAAAGTTGACACTCTGTTTGTCAGGAGGGCAACGACATGGCCTGAATAGTAGGCCTTGCCTACATTCTTTGGTTTATTCACAGGATCGTCAAGTAGGCAAGTCATTCCTTGAAAATGCATGAAACTGAAGGAAGGACTTGTGGAATTGAAACTGAGAAATTGTTTAGGTCTAATTTTTGGAAGGTGAATTTAGCAAGGAAGTGGAAGGGAGCACAGTATGGAAGTTACAATATCCGAAAGCAATGGACCTATTGTCAATAAGATCTTTGTAAAGCGATATAACAGCAGAGCATTTATAGGCCTCACACCAAGTGAGGAAAAACTTGACAACAATAATAAATATGAACAGGACAAAGAACAAGAATAGAAGGATATCAGCAGATGTCACTTCCCTTTCAGACTATGATTTTCAATGATTTTTGTTATTTTCTTGATATTGTTATTTATGAATTGAAGCCAAAATAGGCTACCAAAATTCACTCTAAGCATTCGATAGGGCTCTGAGGTTCTTAAAGATATTTTTATATGCTGGGATTAGAAAATGAGAGAATCTAAAAAAGCAAGAAATCGCAGTGGGCAGCAATGGTATGAATGCACATGTAGACATACGATAATTAGACTTCTAAAATATCTGTCACATGCATGTGCAGATATCATCATTACGAGAAAACATTACTGTCTACTTTCGTCTACATTGTACCATAGTTAAATTAGGCACAATGATGATGCTGAAGCACTGCATGTCGCCTTCTTTAAATCGCACCTCTCCGAGCAAACGGATACCCGATCAGAATCTTATAGTTTCTCCGGATATCCACGGATCTTCACGGCTGAACGGATGCACACCATTATTTCTACGCCAGGAGCCGCTTGGATATCCAGTCTATCACCGCGGACAACAAATTTTTATCCCAAGGAGATCAGTATCTTATAAGCGGATATGTTTGATATCCAACCGATATCTGGTTCGTTGTTTTTGACGGATATCCGTGCTATCGGCTGTGCTTTCTGGTTATCCGCCTGGCATCCCTTTGTTAACAATGGATATGTAGCAATCGCGACTTTGATGTCAGTTTGCTATTAAAACAGAAAAGTTATCAGTTAGCCAAACTGCTGTATTATTATCCAATCTTACAAATTTTCACCGATATGACGGCCTGTTCACGTAAAAAGGATTTTCAAATTACATCTTACATAAAAATCAAAATATCAATGTCTGATAAGTTGAACATTCATCTTTGTTATTGAGGCTTGGCTTCATAGATTTTATTAATATGGCCTCTCTGAAACGTAGGTTAATGTTGTTTGTATCAAACGCTATGATTTTGACTGTAAACGGGAAAGCTATGTTAGGAGAGCAACTTAGGTGATGTTTGAGTACACTTGAGTCTTTGTTTGTGGCATGTTCTTTAATGCGTGTATGGAGTGAACGGACTGTACTCCCGATATGATTGCTTTTACACGTTTTGCATGTTATTTCATACAATACCATAGCTCTCAAACAGATATTGTTGTCAGCAATAACGCACTGATTCAATTTACACTTATGTTTGGAATGTGATTTTCTCAAAGCCATTCGTAAATAGAAAATCACATTACAAACATAAGTGTAAATTGAATCAGTGCGTTATTGCTGACAACAATATCTGTTTGAGAGCTATGGTATTGTATGAAATAACATGCAAAACGTGTAAAAGCAATCATATCGGGAGTACAGTCCGTTCACTCCATACACGCATTAAAGAACATGCCACAAACAAAGACTCAAGTGTACTCAAACATCACCTAAGTTGCTCTCCTAACATAGCTTTCCCGTTTACAGTCAAAATCATAGCGTTTGATACAAACAACATTAACCTACGTTTCAGAGAGGCCATATTAATAAAATCTATGAAGCCAAGCCTCAATAACAAAGATGAATGTTCAACTTATCAGACATTGATATTTTGATTTTTATGTAAGATGTAATTTGAAAATCCTTTTTACGTGAACAGGCCGTCATATCGGTGAAAATTTGTAAGATTGGATAATAATACAGCAGTTTGGCTAACTGATGACTTTTTTGATTTAATTTAAAAATGCTGCTTAAAGAAAATTATATCTCATTATTGAATATCAGTTTGCTCTCCCTACGCTGTCATCTAGTATTTGATTTCGATATTCGTTGGTTATACATTCGATGCGTGAAGCTATCCGCAAATGATGAACAATCCAAAAACCAACTAATCCTCAGACCGGACAGAAAATTGTAATCTATACAATCCGGGGATCCACTGGCTTCTGGCACAGTTTTTGACTGAAAGCCGAATGACGATTCTCATCTTACCTACTTGCACGTACACACAACTAAAAACATTCATTCAAGCAATTCATGCAGTAACAGAAAAAACAGACAAAAATAACAGAGATGCCGACAAGCCTCAAGCAACGTAATTTTTAATCCAGTGGATACAGCAGCGCATCCATGAGGATTCAAAACTACCGACTTTAAGGTATACATGAAAAATTACTGAAAATACTTGTATTTTTCAACATTAGGAGGCTTGCCAAATCTGAATGTGAATAGCCTCACAGACAGATTTGCGTGCATAGAAAATGATCTGAAGAAACTGCATATAAAAAATCTTTGTCCTATTGCATCGAAATGTGTTTTTCTTTGATCGTATCTGACAAGATAAGGAACCGGATAGAACTCGACAGATGCGCAGCTTCGTGGTAGGCTTATTTCATTCTGTAAAAGTCTCATTTTCGGCATTGTTCCTAGCAGAATCTCGTTGTGGCTGTTTGACTATTTCTGTGGAACTAGTGATCTTTGAACTCGTGCGATCAGGCCATAGCAATGGATTAGGCCTATTCATGTATTCGACTGCTCTGTGTCACTCGAAAGGAAGTAACACTGAAGACGCGTAGCGCCAGACGATTTAGGCTGATCATTTGAAAAGTATATGCAGTGTTACTGAACTAAAAATCTATGACATCAAAAATCTAAGATTTTGATCTGTAAATGACTGAAATCAATGATAATTTTCTACAGAGCCCATGCAGCTCAGAACATTAAAGCATGTCAAGCTTGAGATATCGACTAATCATAATTGTGAAACATAGGAATCTCCTTAATGCCATTTTCAATGGGAACGAGAAGATGGATGGTGAAATGCTCCTACCTCAATGGTATCACACAGCAAATTAGACGGTCTTAATCACTTAATCATGCAATAAAGGCCGTCTAATTTGGAATTGGAGCTATATAAACGACTTTCATAGAAAAATGACATGTGAAATATTGGCGGACAACCCTATACTAACAATGAAATCGATGACATACCACCCGGCCGTAATGGAATGGCAAAAAGAATGTTTAGGCTCACATAATAGGGTCCAGTAGTTGAAATGATTCCGAGTTTTATTTAAGTAAACCTTCTTCAGAGAATTGTCGTGTGGCATGCACTTCTACTCCTCTATAGTAAAATTGTCAATTCGAAGATGAAGCAAGACAAAAAATCCTTATAACGTTATGTTTCTGGCAACTTCTGCAAAAGATTTTGACCAATTATTGTAAGGGTAGAATTATTTAACCCACTGCGTAAATAACTATGCTTGTCTCTACTGACTTTCTGTTGATTGTTTTTAGCTTTTTTGCCCCTTAAGAAGCGTGAATACACGAAACGTCGGTCCTGTAGGCCTACACAGTTTTATTACAATTTTATAGCCAATAAATTCTTTAAGAAGATACCTCAACGTACTTTTGGTTCATCGTCTGTTTGCGACAATCGTATTCATCAAATAAAGTGTGAATTCCAAAAACAATAATTAGTATTATAGGTAGTTATTTATAGTACTTTATTATAGTAGTTCTATATTAGTATTACAGTATCATAGAACAATGATAGTAGTATTATTAGTTCTCCAACGTTATCAAAATGTTGCCATTAATTCAGGCCTCCCCAGCCAAAATACAAATTTTTCTAGGCTTTTAGGTTTTCAAAAATCTCTCGAAATCTGCACGAGCGAGATCAAACAAAAATGGGAGACGTTAATTTGGGACGGCAGAAAATGGGAAGCATCATCAGCAAAGCTATAGCGAAGGATGTAAGCCTAATACAATCCATGAAGACTGGAAACAAATGGAATAAGATGAAAAGCAAGTAGGCCTATACATGTAGTCTACCAACTACGTTCAACTAGAATACTGCAGGTACTATGGTACTGTCACAAATCGGAATTCCCAGCTAACACACGTAAGTACAAATCTACTTGATGCACCACACTATCCCGAAGAAGGATTCTTCAGATGCCCTCACCGAAATGCCCTCAAGCACAGTCTATTAATCAGGACTTTCGACTTTGATGCTCAGAGAAATTGATGAGCCAGTCGCTGCAGTGTCGATTTCATCCCTCTAGATGAATTTTGATAACTATGAAGCAATGGGAAAAATTCTCCTAACAAATTATACTTTGGTGTAAATAACGAATCCTTTTTAAGAGATGAAAGAAGAAATAGAGACGGCTGATGATACCGTAGTACATGAAAAAGTACATGCATAGGCTATACCCTCATTCAAGCTAAAATTCAAACCACAAGCCATATCCATTATTATTACAATGACATGAGACAAGTCATTGCTCAAAATGATGTATCTTTCAATACGACCGAATTTTAATTTCGACCGAAAGTCTGAGTGCTTTATTGTCTTAGAGTATGATAATAAAGCACTCTATTTGATTTAAAGCATATATATTTACCATTTGAAAGCAGTGCTATTTTTTCTCTTAGAAAATATAACACCGGTGAGGAAAATAAAGTTCAGTTATCCTAGATCCACATTTGTCTCAAGTTAAATGATGTACATCTGTGATTTACGGCAACTCCAATTTCACAGTCCTAGATATATTTCAAGCATTGCACCATTTATATTCAATATTATTCTCCTGGTGTCTGCTTTTTGATTTGTAATCAAATTATGTGCTACTCTGAGAGGTAGGCAAAACACTTCTATGCTTTCGACAGCAAAATGCAGCTTCAAAATCTGTTTCACGGCAGGCCTATGTGAAATGGAGAAGATCCTTTTCAAGAACTCATACCTAAAGTGCTGCTTCGTTCCTATGCCGCTAGTTGACTGCTTCTTGACAAGCATCCTTCCTTTCGGTCCATATTTCTCTACAACCAAGTTTGTGTATCATACGCATCAGGCTAATTGTACTACATAAATCGATGAATTAATTTATAGATTATTTGCTGGTGTTAACGATGACTTTACTGTGTTTTATAAGCTCACTGCTATATAGCCGTTTTTCATTTGAAGCAAAATATAAATTTATAGTGGAAATGTATTATAGTATGAAATTATTTTCTTTTCCGTTCCTGCAAATGCGAATATACATGTACCTATTTGACACTATGCATATAAGGCTTATATTCGTAGCAGTAGGATGTTGACAATTTTATGTTGCACTTAAATTCCAATGAACAGACAGGCGAAACATGCCCATACACGCTTTCCAAAAGTTATATGTAATTGAAGCAACTGCAAAAACGTGAATTGTGGTAAACGCCATTATAGAAATGACACTATTTTATAGCATGCAGCTACGGACTTTCAATTGAGATATTGTTGAAATTTTGTTTCATAAGCATTAGAATGATAAGGTGGACCGGGGCAAGCTGTTAACAAAGTGACCTTGTAGAGAAGAATGTCGAATAAAAGCACCTTAATTGACAGAGATGTCCCCTAGCTTTGTTAAAGTATAGGCCTTAATATTCAATTCATAGCACTATTTGTAAATTGCAGATAGAATCTATGTTTTTCGTAGTGAGTAAAAAGTAAAATCACTTTTTTACTTTTTTGCCCACAGTATTACTGTATGCGTATCAATTCATCATCTCAAACTAAAGGGTCATTTTCACAGTTTTCTGCTTGAGGCTCATGTGTGCTCTTAAGATTGCAGTTTTGTCATTTTTTCATGATTTGTATTGATTTTAGCTGTAGAGGATTTTGCTATGGGAATGCAAATATTGTGAAAAATTCACAAGTGTGACGTGGCAAAATTCTTTCCCTGAAGAAGCGTTTTTTCAAGGTGACAAATAAGTGGAGATTGGATTCGCGCACGAGTCGACACTGAGAATTAGGCCTAGCTTAAAATGTCACACTTGTGACTACAGAACATTTAAGAAATCGTATGAGACTTACAGGGCAGTTTTACTACCCGTTTGTTTATTTTCTGCACCCAGAAACTATAAAAATATTTTTATATTTTTTAGACCATTGAATATTGATACTTTGAGAACTTCTGCCAAATTATGGTTACATTATTGTGTAAGGTGACCATTTGATCAAGATGAATAATTCTAGGATTTGTATGGCAACTTGCCCTGAGCATGTTGACGCAGTTTTCATTTTCTGTTTTTGCTGCATTTGTGCAAAATTTCTGCATGTCGCTAAGTGACGACTAAAAATTGCTAAGAGTTATTTGCCAAATCTGTCTAGTGCTCTATCATCAGTGTCTAACATATATTGGAAAAAATTAGTTTCTCGATTTAATATGATGCATTTATGCAAGACAGGCGGTCACCCTACTATATAGTCATGGAATTCGGCACCTTGAAATTTACCCACTTCAATTAGATTATGGTAGCCTATTTATTGACTATCTTGAATAATAAATTCTAAGGGGACCTCGTCAACCAGTCCCTCTGATTCTACCAGGCCATATTTGCATGCAAGCCTAAACTATATGAAGAGGTATAGACGTTCTGTAACTTACTCTGTGATGGTTGATCGCGATTATGAATGCATGATTCTCCCCTCCAACTTAGTATGCAATCGTGAGTCAAATATTCAATATGCGTCAAAACGTCTGACTTGCGTCTAATAGTCCAACGTGTCAGAATACCGTCGTGAGTCAAAAAGTATGACTTGCGTCAGTAAGAACGAAAATCTGGAGTCTCCGAATCCGAAACCGGCGGAAAGTATTGAAAGCATGTATTGAGTACATCTCAGCTAAATTCACCTGTACACCAAATTTGGTGAGATGCGAGCGTGCGGAACAAAGTCCATTTGCGTCAAAATGTCCAACTTGGCGTCATTTTGTCTGACTTGCGTCATCTACTGACTATAAGGGCGCGTTTTTTGCCGCACCGGATGCTCTTGCAAATTTTGAAAAAAGAAATTTCTCCTCTTAGACTTTTTAATTGAATATGCCTATCGCTTGATTATCAACTTCCAAAAATTATATAATGTACAGCATGCGCAGCTTGCGACGAAAATCTAGTTCAAGTTCATAAAGTTCATGGATTCAAAGATTAGATATTGAGAAAATCAAACAAGAATTTACACGTATGTACGACTATATTGTGCTCGCAATAGTGTATATCATACAGGATGAATCAAAATTAGTCATGAATGATAAAATAGCCTTTCCTTAGTTGCTTTAGCTGGGTGACCATGTGCAGACCATGGTAATTATTTAATTTGCTTTATTAACCTCAGCCTCCTCTTAGGCCATCATCAGAAGCAGAGCAATCAGAGAAGCTACTCTCTTCAGAGAAGGAGAGCGAAATTAAAATAAGATAATCTTCATTGCCTCACAGTATGATAAATCGGTGAGCACATTACAAACATCGATGACAATATTTGTAGAATGAAAGCAGACTAAAACGCAATGGTCATTTCATTCGTAAATAAAACCGCTTACAAAATTTGATAAGGAAATTATTTAGAAAAAATTAAATCTCTATAATAAATAGTTAAAGACTATGATTGCCAATGACCTTAGTAAATCCTAAGTCATTATCCTATTTAGTTGGAATCATGGATGCGGAGTCGGAGTCCCGGAGTCTCATCATTTTTGCTGGAGTCGGAGTCCCATCAAATGATAGACCCGAAATATAATACAAGTAAATTCTTTAGTCATTCTTTAGAAGTTAGGCAGCAGTGCATAGCTGTCACTGACTTGATGTCAATTTTCTCCGTCAAACAAAAGTACAGCTACAGCAGTGTATGCAAAGCTTGTAATAAGGGAATGAACCGTGATAGTGAACCAGATTTTTTTCACTCGGTGATTTAGTAGAGAAGACAAGCCTTCCTAGTCTCGATCACACCTACGCACCAAATGTCAGAGACAAAACTGAAATACTAGTTTGTTTGAGAACATTACCCTCACGCTAATCGTGATCGTGTGTGATTTCTCCTCCAAAGCGCATATTAAAGTCGAAAGTGTACTCATATTTTTTGGAGAAGGATGGGGGATTTTCCTGCCTGGTAGAGACTGGAGAAAAACCGTGTGCAGCACACCGTGTGATAAACTTTCATCGAAAATGATTGATAATTGGTGCAACAATGATCTCTAAAAATAGGTTCAGGTAAAGCCTATATAATGATCTATGATGTAGGTTGACATTTTTAAAAAAACTAGGCTTTATAAAATTGCCACCGGAGTCGGAGTCCTATCAAAATGATAGGACTCCGCATCCCTGGTTGGAATTATAGAGTAAGTATATAGTAGGTAGTGTCGACTGAAAGAAGTATCTGTATACATTGAAAATTTTTTAACAAAAGATTCAGCTTTTGTGGAGATTACGTTCCAGTGGTCCAAAAAAATATTTGGTCACTTTTTAAGAAGCTAAATTTTTGCAAATTTTTCCTGGGTTTATACACTATTGACATGAACCTATTTTATTATGAATTATGTATTATGAAACTTGTTGGATATCACAAGAAATGAGCATTTAATAACCAGTATCTTAATGAAGCGGAAATTAAGCTGATTATCAAGGGAATTAATTTCATGGACCACATAATAATGCAAGTCTTCATGAAAAAGTTGAGATCTTATTGAGTTTTTTGGCTGAGATTTCATGTTTTTAATTCAATTTTCATCGGCATGATTTTATGATTGACTGAATTTATGTTTCATTTCTTGAATCTGAATTATAATGTGGACCCATTGACATCTTTAAAGTTAATTATGATCATTGTCCTTGATCAAATTTGCTTTACCAGTTGCAGGTTGCTTGTGATATGATCACGTTTAAGAAAATACCCTTGAGGCTAAGCAATAATAGTAATAGCAACCCATTGAATTGCTAATTTAGCAAACGTTACCACTCCAAAGTTGTCATGACACGGAGGATTTGCAAAATGCTATTATTCCTTCTGTATTGCTATCATGATCAGTCAATTCCGTGGAAATTTCTCCAAAAGTGCAAAAATTTGCAAATCTCACATGTCGGTACTGGGTCTCAACTCGCGTTCATTTAATGAAACGAAGCTGTCTACACATTGGGGATTCAGTTAATACTGAGTTGCTACTCTACCTAACATAAGGTTGGGATCATCTCCACAATTGATTTTCACCTCTTCCATTCCTTGGGTCGTCATTACTTATGTTAGAAAATTACACAATTAAGAAGGTAATCAAGGGAATTTCAAGCATCATAAATCCATGTTTGTCAATCTCATTACTTCAGATGCTTTACAAGTGAATCCAAGATTGAACCCTTTCATCACATTGAAAATAGAACGTTTTCATTTTTCCTGTTATCTACATATAATAGTGTTCAATTGCATGGTAGTGCATTATCTTGTACTCTTAGAACGGCAAGTTTGCTATATGGCAGCTTGATTCAATCTCGCCAGAATTGAGTACTACATGCAGGCATTTTCGAAGAAGAACTTAGGGGAAACCCATGCTGATAAGATTAATGAGCTTCGAAAATTGAATCACAGCACTATTCTACAAGCATATTGCAAGTTACAAGTCGAGGAAGCTTGACCAAATGATGGTATGCTTTCTTAATGCAAATTGGGGAACATTTTGCTGTGATTGAATCATTTCCATGGTTTTCAATCTACGTACGTGTTCATCACAAGTCTCAAATAATCTCATGGAACCGGATCTTGGGATTTTTCGTCAGTTCCGGCGGTTTCCGTTCCGGTTCCGCATCCATGATTATAAGTTATCATTTTGCTTTAACTAAAAATCGAGACAAGATATGCAAAGGGTCATCAGCGTGAAATCGTTGAGTCCGGATGAAGTATATGAAAAAAAGTTAGAAAGAGACCTCATCGTGCTGAAAAGCGCAATCACGAAATCGTCTGTACGCGTCAGTTGTAAAACATGAATTATGGCATAAATTATAACGGAAAACTTTTTCAGTGATAGCTTGGTGTCATACTAGAGGTTTTGCCAGTATTTTTCTAAAATCCACAATATGGTGCTTTGGATTTTAAAGCAGGGAATTGTCTCTGACATATGAACCAATTAGGACGCTTTGCGATATGATGGCAAACTATAGGAGGCCGAATTGAAAGAATCATGGTGATACATTCCAAAACTGGTCATGTTTTCACCGTTCATGTTAGCTTCATTTGGATTTTGTCTGTTTATGAATGCCAAACATATCTATTTCCAATTACTATTATTTGTATTGTAAAGCGCACATAATTTCCCTAGTTACATTTCCCTATTCTGTGAGCATAAGTGACATCATCATTAATGATGGATTTGCCGGATGAATATAAAATATAAACACGTTAGTACCTACCGACAAAGGGCTCTTCTGAATTGCTGTTGCCGTAGATTTCCTATCTACATCTAGAAGAGAGTTCCAATTCTCTGGTTGATATAAATTATTTAAAGATTTTCCATCTATAACGTCTATCTAGTCTTGCCTCCATAATACAAGCTAAACCTTGTATGTACCTATTAATCATCAGCACATCGTTTGTCTGTCTATGTTTTTAAGATATAAATATATTCTCTCTTTGGTCACACAAGACAAAAAGTAACACTTTGAAGACAGAAATCACTTAATCAAGGAGTTTCGGAAATTCAAACTCTCATCAAGGATTTTAGGTGCAAACACATTCTCCACAATTCAAAGAGAAACATGTCTTAAACAATAGCTCATTCTGTATAGTATTACTTACATCACCATGGCAACGTCTATTCTAAAGATGAGAAATCCCCGAAAATTGAAGCATGAGGTATATGTCCGTATTTTCAAGCTTCTGCGTAGATCGTGTGCATCGAATGACTAATATACCTGTGACATACGAGTACAGATAGCTTGTGCTTGAAGATACATAGAAAATTTTTATGTTTCAAATATTTTGGAAATGGGATATAATAGCAGATGGTTGTCATGCGGAATACATGTAGATTCAAACAAAATTCTTCATTTCCCAAAAATTATTTCTGAGTTTTAAGCACCTCCATCAAGCAAACTTACCTTCCACTTTTGAAATCGAATTTACGGCGGTGGTTGCCATCATCTGTCAATCATATTGAAAATCATCGCTAGCATTCAGTCATGAACACTAATGGATTACATTTTTTCTATCATCAATCACCAATTATCACTATGATATTTCCGACAACACGAAATATTGAAGTTGCATGCGATGATCTCAGATCATAGTTGGGACATGCAGCAATTATACTGTTGTTGATGTTATCAAATGTTGATGTTGTATGTGAAATTATACAGATTGCTAGGCACGGAGCGACTAATTATGCACTAACAAAGGAAACCACCCTCACAATTCAAAGCAAAGCTTGCTTATACTTAGCAGTGTTGTCAAAAATTAATTGCATTGCATTTAATTTCATTGCTACTATCAAGAAATTCCAATTAATTGGTGTCATCGCATGATTTCAATGAATTGATTGTTGTCAGTCAGCAATTGCAATCAATTGACTCAACCGATTCATTGCATTGTAACCAAATCGGCTCGACCAGCTCATTCTCTTCAGATTCTATTTCGTAGGAGGAATTTTTTCCCCAATATCAATGACACTTATCAATAATACCTGTTGTGTTTGATTTCTTTTTTTATTCGACCCAATTCATGTCTGTTTTTAAAAGCTTTATGACACTGACTAAGAAAATATTAATCATGCTTGCATCACACTGCATGTATTGTATTGATATCCTTCAAACTTTGAATCAAATGCGCTTTTGCTGTACCGCACTTTTATCAATTTTTTACATGTAAGACACGATGACAGATAATTGCAATTAATTCATTGATGACACCGATTTATTGCAATTACATGGTTTCTGCCACAGAATAATCATGATTTTTGATTGCTTATTGTATTAAGTTCCGTGTGAACTCTTGTATTAATTTGCTTGTTTGTTGCTATAAGCTGCGTAAAGCCATCCAGAGTACAACATGGAAGTAATAATATCAAAGAAGAGCTCCTTCTTTGTAGGATTTTCAATGAGATTGGCGAATTTCATAATAACACTTTCACGCAACGCCACAACCCTTTGTTCACTTTTCCCTGTGTATGTTTCCAAATGATGCGGATAGTCGGCAGAGGAGCAGAGGGTCTACCACATGGTGACCGCAATGCTAGATCGTAACCAGCATATTTATTTTTAGAATTGAAATTCTTTATTGTTTTCGGGGAAGCAAATTTTTTCTACTGAATTCGCAACATCGATGTCATCAAAACGCATCAATGCGCAAATAAAATTAATTCGGTCAATTGTCTTGGAAATTCTTCATTTCACATTCAATCAACACATGCACCCAAAAATCCACATGTATGGTGTTGTTGGTGTTGACTTCTGATTGGCGGAATGGCGTGAATGGTAATAAACATCTTCATTCCATTTTTTTCCATGAAAACCATTTGCTTGATTCACTATATAGGTGAGCTATGCATGCATGTAGGTAAGCTGTTATTCAGTTATCCAACCCCAAAGACTTTTTGCAGTATAGCAATGAGTAAATTAGCTGATCATCATTTTTAATGAATGAGATTCTTCTCTTAATTTCGACATGATGCGTGTAATATACCACGGTCACTCATTTCTGCTTTGCGTTGGGGTCAGGCATTGCTGCGTGTTCCAGGAAGGTCAATCAAACTTCCCTATCAGACAAGACGGTTTCAGCGCAATTTCCTGCACCTCAACGTTGATTATCTGGCGAACATCTCGCGGTTAGCATTGATTGAGCGAATAAAAGCAATATACATGTATGTTATATTCGTCCGAACTACATGTGGTGATGGATGCAAACAATAACTTTTTTTACTAATAGGAGAGCTAAAAGTTCAATTAGAGTTCATGACATGAGCATTGAGCGACATCTTGTCGATCATCTAATGTCTATCATTTTCCAACAAATGTCAAAATTAATAATTAAAATCCACTGAGCAAGTGAATCGATCATTCTGAAATCTTTCCGTCAACTTTTTCAACCACAATGTTGTACTTTGATTACAGTGCGTCGATCATGCGATAAATAAGAAGATTGCTTTTATTGTTCTTTGAAGTTATCCCAAAAGGGAATAAAAGCAATTGTCATCGTCTAGTTTGTTAGATAGAAGCAGCTCATACAATAAATTAAATGCTTGTGCTTACAAAATGTAATCTGCTATGACATAGTAGCAAAAACTTATCTTAATCATAATCATCTTTCCCTTCAACTCATTTGTCTGATCAATAGCATCATTAACGGAGCACAATTAAATTAATACAATTATTTTATATTTGTAATAAAAAACTTAATACTCCTATGCAGGGTTACCGTGTTGCTGAAGTTTTGCACATACTAGTCGCCACCACCAATTAAATTCACGCACTATTTTTAATATTCTTCATTCTAGTCAGTGCACTTTTGCATGTATAATTAGATCATTTATCTACTTTCGATCTTCTTAATTACATTTGGTAGTGTTTGTTACATTCGGACGATAGCAACAACTGACATTTTAGCCTGCATGTAAATTCATGAAATGCTTGATTTCAAAACGGACTGTCGAAAATGGCTAGAGCTGAAAGTAGTAAGCAAAACTCCACTTCTGGACCGCGCAAGATGGCGGCCACCGCTGCGTCCCCCCCCCTCTGGCACGGCAGAGTGTCGTGGTCGGCCGCCGTGGTGCTTCGTGTCTGAGTCCCCCCCCCTCTGGAACGACAGAGGTTGTGGTCTGTCGTGGTGTGCCGGCCAGGTGGGTCCACGTTCACAACATGTTCGCTGACGTCCCCCCCCCCTCTGCAACGACAGAGTGTGAGACTCGGGTGAGTTGGTCCGACCGCCTGGTTGACGTGGGCGACCGTCTAGGTTGACGTGGGCGACCGCCAGGATTAGTCTTGAGGCTATAGTGTGTGATGTTTTTGGTGTGTAGCGTCCAAACGAAGCATCGGATGAGAAAACGGAGGCCAGATTCGGAATCTACGTGAAATTTTGGGTTAGGAAGGATGTTTCCAGTGAAATCGGAGAAAAAAATTTTCGGCTGACGTCCCCCCCCCTGGACAGCTTGCTTCCAGTGGACGGATTTTGTCGTGCGATAGCTCGTTTGAAAGCTAAGAGTGAGACAAATTCAGTGAAAGAATCGGCTTGTTCGTATCTGCCTTCGTTTAGATGTGAGACGCCATTTAAGATTTTGGGACATTGGTGAAAAACGACAGAGTTAGAATTTGGGACGTTTTGGGCTGTAGCTTCAAAACGAACTATCGGATTGGTAAACGGATGCCAGATTTGGAATCAACTTGATGTTATTGTCCAATGAGGATCATCATCCAATGAGAATCAAGCATTTCTTTATAAATAGCGAGCCTTCCACAGTGAGAATCATTCCATCGTTGAATCACACGAGTGACGGACGCACATTTTCTCTCTCTCTAGTTCCCTGTTCTATTATCCAACTAAAATGGTAAGTCGCTACTTCCCTCCCTCTCCTCCCTTGAACGTAAACTTAATACAATCTTTTTTCATTTTCAGGCATCTACTCCATCTGCTGCACTAGTAGGACAAAATGGCGGTCAAACGTTACAAGGTTCGCTACGGTCAGATCATCTACAACTGAGGCCAGTGGAAGAAACATCCAAGGTACATAATCCTACACCGCTACAGCGTAAATTTAAACAAGCCTTGCGTTATGATGATCATAGCGTAGTACTCCAAACGGGAATGCTCCCTTCCACGGATGTCAAGATAATGCACAATCAGTATGGGGACTACATACTGATCCCCGTGAGTCCATACATTCGCCACCAACTTGATATTATTGAGGAGTACGTGACATTAAATATGGACATTCCTACTCCTCTTGCTCAAGAGTGGAAGGCGAGAGATGACAAGGATACTCCCTATAGAAAGATTTGGGATGGTAATCACATTTGCCTACCGGTATCACATTGGTGTACTTACTATAAGAAGGAGGGAGATCATTCAATACCCATCAGATGTGATGAGCTCGGAGAAGGTACTTGGGATATCCTTTTCAAAGTGAATGGGCTATATTATGGTCGACACAAGGATAATAAAATAGCCTCTCTCTCCATGCATATGGAATCCATCCTATATATTCCGAAACCACCCAACGTGGACGACATAATTGATCAAATCCTTAACAGCAGTGGTACGAAGCGCAAGTCGGAGAAGAATGCTACATCAAAACGCAAATCAAAGAAGGAGAATTGCTAGTCCTTTCCTAACTCTACCCTATGACAATTCGCTTATGTGCTTTGAGTGTCGTAGACGTGGTCTTATTAGATACATTTTACTTCTTCGTTGCCATCATATCATTTGTGTATTTTGTCGTGAAAAGCATCGATGTAATTCTTCATTTTGTAATATGTTATAGAACGTTTCCTTAGATGTGTAAATTTCCGTTTTAGGCTTCTATCATCATTTTTATGGATTGTGAGGGTGAACCTGTACAGGAGCTCAGTGCTATTGCTATGAACAATTGGACATATCAGATTGTTAGTGTCTATCATCAACATGCCAACTGCGATCCCAATGTTGATCAATGGGCGAGAAAACACATTCATGGACTTAATCTGAAATATTTGCAAGACTATGGCTTTTCTTGTGAGAGTGCTCTTCTTATTGACTTTAAACGATGGTTAGCTGCTTTCAATGTTATACGCATCTTTTGTAATAATCCTGGTAAGGAGAGGAAAGTATTTCCCAATCTAATCATTGATGATATTTTGCTCCCACCTTGGGATAGTAGAGTGAATCAACATTATCATGAAGTCACAAAACGTTTTAAGGATTTGTGTGTTCCTTTTTTGTCTGTTCGTTGTAGTAGCTACGTTCATAACCAATGCTTCTTTCCTCCTTACCTCAACACTGCCAAAGTCCTGTATGGTTATCATTGCTCGCTGTATGATAGTTACCAGCTGTATCTATTTTATCTCTTTCAAACCATTGATTTATAATGCATGCTTGTTACCATTATTCAATAAATGTTACTATGAGAAGAGTTGTTGTTTTCATGTAATGGATGGGTTAGATAAAGGGCGATCATGTCTTTCTCAAACGACTGCGGAACATTACGTTTTCATAGGCAAAGTTTAAAAGGAGCTGTTCAAGATTATGTGATAAAATTTCATAAAGATGAGACCGACATCGAAGCAGTGGTCGATGATGCTAGCACTCTATTTCTAGAGTTAATGAATACATTCTCTGATAGCATTATCATGGCGCGATTAGTTGCGAAAATTAAGTTTAGTCATTTTGGAAAGGAAGAGGTGGAAAGTCGCTCTTTCCATTTTGCTTCTTATTCAATGGAAGTGGTAGATCACCCCCAAGAATTTTTTAAAAGACATATGATAAAAATTGCTGAACGTCTTAACGCATTTAACCATCATGGTAGCAGTCTAGTGATTGAAGCGATTTCAGATATTCACATTCAACTTTCCATAAAGAAAAATTGAAAATGCAGTGGTACTTGATTGTAGCACAACTGGTTTTCGAGCTATGTCTGCTCACTCTCGAAGTATATTCCTTCTGTACATGCGTCTATTATTTAGAAAAGGCTAGCAAATTCATATCTTCAAAAAGACTTGCTATAGACATCAGTAACGGTGAAACTATGTGTTGCGATGTATGTAAGCGAAAGGATGGAAATGAAAAGCGCATCTTCAAGAGATGTAAGCATGCTTTTTGTCAACGCTGTTTCATACGTAATTGCATTCAACTTTGCCAATGTAACCACTGTGACATTGCTCATTTCGAGTGTCACTTATGTCGCAATAGTTAGTACCTATGCAAATGTGGTAAAGATAGGTTTTAGCAAAGACTAACACGGAAAATGGCGAAACGTAAAATGACGAAACGTAAAAGTCAAAAGTTTTCTTCAGCCATTCAAGCTCTCCGACGAATGAAAGCAAATCAGCGATACAATGCTATACGACATGCTAACGATAAATTCATTTGTGAAATTATTTCTCATGTGAGGAAGTTGAGGACGAAGAAATTAGCGCCAAAACAACGAAAGTTACTTAAGCGATATGCTACGAAATTGCGTTTCATCTCCAATCCTAAAGTCGCCCTTCAAAGAAAGAGGAAAACTCTAACACAAAAGGGCGGTTTCCTTTCAGCAATACTTCCAATGATAGCTCCTGCCGTGGGCAACCTATTGGGAAATATCTTTGGCTCTAAGCGTTAATTATGCAAATGTTGAGTCTCAAAGTAATAAAATGGATTTCAGACTTCAATGTGATAAAGTTCTGACTGTATCAGGTCCATCTCATGCAGGTAAAACTGTTTTCACGCTGAATTTATTGGATAAAAGAAGGGAGTTGTTTAAGGAACCTATCAATCGAGTGATTTGGTGTTATGGTATTTATCAACCGTCGCTGTTTCAGGAATTACAAAGTCGCAACTTTATTCGACATGAAGGAATTATTCCAGTGGATAAACTTCAGTCTAATGATGTTGTTGTATTGGATGATTTATTAAAAGAAAGTAAGAATTCAAAAGATGTTACAGATATGTTCACTCGCGCAGCACACCATAAAAGGTGTTTTATCATCTATATTACACAAAATTTGTTTCCTGATGGAAAAGAAGCTCGTACACGAAACCTGAATACACACTATTATGCTATTTTCAAGAATCCGCGAGATAAAAGTCAATTTGAAATTTTAGCGCGACAAGTTGCACCCAGAGGATCAAAAGCCTTAATTGAAATTTTTCAAGCAGCTACTGAAAAACCATACGGTTACTTATTCATTGACTTTACGCAAGAGTGTCCGGAAGAATTTAGATTTCGAAGTGATATTTTGAAAACTCCCATGATTATCTACAAACTATGAGTTCTTATTCTCGCATGATTGTTATTCCTCAGGATGAATATGTACAATTGACTGCCATGCAGCAAGTAAAGCAACCTCTTGCAAATCAAATGTATAGGAAAGAAATAGATTATCAGCAAAATGTTCACATCAAAGATCCACATCGTGCTGTATTATTACAATCGGAAACTGTTGAGCAATTGAAAAACTTGAAGAATAAGATGCGTGACTCTGTATCGACTGCTACACCTTTAGCATCTCGCGCACATGCCATATCTCTTTTCAACAGTATTGAACCCCATCTCAATGTAAATGATAGAGGAGAAATCATTACAGATGAAAATAAAGTGATTGATGCTTCACGTTATGAAGACTTGATTCAGTATGCGACACGTAGAAAGCGCCGTCAGGGCTATGTTCCACCTGGTTGGTCATACTTTCTTAAACTATTGAAAAAGCATAATGTGCCAAAATTTGCTTTAAATAATGAGACATTGAAAGAACTTGATTCAACAGTGGCTACTACTCCAATGCTTCAGGCGATGAAAATGCCAACAAATTGGTTTAAGACGTCACCTGCTACATCCCCTCCCACACTCACTAAGCAAAAAAGGGGAAGAACTCGACGTAGATCTGTATCGCCACTAAAACTGGTAAAAGGAAAACGTAAAACAGCTCCTCCCAGGAAATACATGTTCTCAGACTATTAATATGAAGCAGATGTGTTGCTTGCCATGTAATGAGCCGCCAGAGGTGAATGTCGTTGTCACTTGCACTTGCTGCGCCAGCTCTCATAATGAAACCCCTAAGCAATGTGAACACGATCGCAAAACCGCTAAAGCTAAATGCTGCAGTTGTTGTAAATGTAGAAAGGGAAGAAAACAAAAAGATGAGAAGGAGGAAAAAGAGTCAGCCGTCATCGACTGAACGTTTGAAGTCAATCTATTATGATGTAAAACATCCGGCAGGATTTGCATCTATCAAGAAATTATCAAAAGCGAGTGGTCTTCCACAATCACAAGTGAAACGATGGTTAAAGGGTCAGGCTACCTATACACTCCACAAACAAGCGAAAAAGAAGTACCGCACCCGCCATTATATTGTTCATGACATCGATGAACAGTGGCAAGCAGATTTGTGCGATGTTGCCTCCATTTCAAAACATAACTCGGGCAATAATTTTATTTTAACCGTCATTGATATTTTCTCGCGTTATGCGTGGGCTCAACCTTTAAAAACTAAAGAAGGGAAAGGAGTAGCAAAAGCATTTTTCGAAAAACAATTTTTCGAGAAGGTCGCATTCCAAAAAGAATTCAGAGTGATCAAGGAAAAGAGTTTGAAAATCAGCATGTGACAAGATTATTTGAGAGGCATGACATTGAGTTGTTTAGTGTAAAGAGCGCTTATAAAGCTGCACTCGTTGAACGTTTTAATCGCACATTAAAAAATCGTTTGTGGCGACATTTTACTGCCAACTTGACACAAAATTGGACAAAGGTTCTACAAGATACACTCCATGCCTACAATCACTCTATCCATCGTTCTATTGGACTCAGACCAGTAGATGTAAATGCTGACAATGTAGATAAAGTGCGCGAATCATTCCAACGTAAACGCACTCATGTGAAAAGTGATGTGAAAATTGGCGATAAAGTTCGTATCTCAAAAGTGAAAAGTGTTTTTGCTAAAGGGTACCTCCCGAATTGGACAGAGGAGGTATTTACAGTATCAAGGATTAATCAAAAAGACTCTCCGACCACCTACAAGTTGAAAGATTACGATAATGAAGAAATTGAGGGTAGCTTTTACCGCGATGAGATTGAGGTAGTCACTGAAAGTGAAACATATTTGGTAGAGAAAATCATTCGATGTAAAAAACGGCAAGGTGAAGAATGGTGTCTTGTTAAATGGACTGGTTATCCTTCAAGTATGAACTCTTGGATGCGTCGTGCCGACATCTTTCATCTAAGTGATCGACAGTGATTCATGCAAAGTTGTAACTAACAATGTTTAGGGTTTGAGCTATGAATCCAACTGCCTCATTTTATTCACGACCCTCCTACGTAAGTGGTGGAGGACAAATTTACATCGGTGCTCGCCGCCAACGTGGAGGTAGCATACTTGGTGCACTGAAATCTGTTGTAGCACCTCTCATATCCAATGTCGGTAGATCTTTAAAACGAAATGTTTTAAGTAATGCCGTTGGCTTTGCTGGTGATGTTGCTAGTGATCTTTCCAGAGGTAGAAGTTTTAAGAGCAGTTTGTTGAATCGTGGGAAGGAACGCGGTTTAAAAACATTGAAGCAGACCATTGCTGGTGTTACTCAAGGAAAGAAATCACCTAAACGAATGAGAAAAGGAAGGAGGAAACATCGCGGAGCTGGTAAGGTGCGATCTTCAGTCAAAAGGCATTCACGCAAACGTCGCAGAGGCTCTAATCATTCATCAGGCGCTAAACGACGACGCTGCTATAACTTCTAATCATGGAGTGTAAAACTTCCGGTTTTTGTTTATTCGATCAACAAGCCATACAGACAGATATTCTTAGTTCAAGTATTGTAGATTATCATCCTCGAACAGCTGAGAATGCTGGCCCCATTGAATTTGTTATTCCTGGTGGTAGTGATGACTACATAGATTTGAGTTATGCGATGCTTGATTTGAGGTTTAGAATTCAGCAAGCAGATGGAACTGCTATTGACGATGCACATAAAGTTGGACTGAACAATTTACCATTGACTACATTACTTCGCGATGTTTCTCTAACGATTGGAGAGCAGCAGGTGGAAGGTGGTCAAAGCGATTATCCCTATAAATCATATTTCACTCATGTATCGCAGTTTCATCCAGCAGCACAAAAAAGTCATATGGAAGCCATGGGATGGTACAGAGATGAAGCAGGAAAATTTGATGTTGAAACAAACAGTGGCTTTGTAAAGCGATCTGCTATGATTAAAGATAGTAGAGTATGTCAGCTATATGGTCCGCTGAATTTAGACTTCTTTAGACAGTCAAAGTTTTTACTCTGTAATACCAGCATGCGACTCAAGCTGACATTGAATAAGCCTGAATTTGCGCTGAATGCATTTGCTAAAGTTGACAATTTTAGAATTCATGTGGAAGATATTGCACTTTACATTCGTCGAGTAGTACCGAATCCAAGTGTCATTAGAGGGCATGCTGAAGGTCTTAACCGCCAAAATGCCATTTACCCCGTTCAGCATACAAAGCTTCTCACCTTTACAATTCCGAAAGATCAAAAGAGTTTCATGAAAGATGGCCTCTTTCCATCGGAAGCACCGAAGCTCCTCATGGTGGCAATGGTTGAAAATGATGCATTTAATGGTAATATAAAGAAGAATCCTTTCAATTTTAAACACAATCAGTTAAGTGAAATTGCTTTACGTGTTAATGGTGTGAGTCATCCTGGTCCACCCTACAAACCAGATTTTGCTTCGGATCAATTTATTCGCAGTTATGTTGATTTTATGGATGTCTTTGGCTTTTACAATACGGATGATACCAACGGACTGACTATGAAAGAGTTTAAGAGTGGATATACTA
This sequence comes from Prostheceraeus crozeri, assembly GCA_907163375.1. Taxonomy (NCBI): domain Eukaryota; kingdom Metazoa; phylum Platyhelminthes; order Polycladida; family Euryleptidae; genus Prostheceraeus; species Prostheceraeus crozeri. The sequence goes on from CAJQUW010014401.1 coordinate 174,801, forward strand.
TTTATGCATTTGATTTGACTGCTGACAGCGATATTAGTGCACCCTATCGTCAAGCGAACGTGCCTCATAATATTCGTTTGGATTTGACGTTCAAAAGAACACTACCTGAGACGATCAATGTATTAATTTATGCAGTCTTCGATTCAAATATTGAAATTACAAAGTATCGTGACGTGATTCTTCAGTATAATCGTTAATGAGTTGGTTGACTGCTGACGATATTAAGACTAAAGTGCAGCGTAATGCAGACGAAGCGACGTTGAAAGCTTTCGATAATGTCTATTCACTCGATACCTTACCACCTGCAGTAAATCACTATCCCATCTTTATTGTGCTAAACACTCATTCACAGAATTTAGGCGGTGAGCATTGGAAAGCGATCTTTATTGGAGAAGACCGACGTGGTGAACTATTTGACTCTCTTGCTCAACCTCCAAATATACCAACACAGCAGTGGTTGAGAAAACATACGCGTCAATATCAGCGAAATGAACGCATACTACAACATCCACTTTCATCAACGTGTGGTGCTTTTGTACTGTACTTCATCTTAAAACGTTTACATGTATCTCGATTTGCATCTGTTATTCAAAACTTTTCATGTAATCCATCCTCTAATGAAAAAATGATTTGTAAGTTCTATCATGATTTGAAATAAAAACATCATGTTGGAAAAATTGTTTTTTATTTTACAATCCGCTGGGTACGTACATACTCAATGAGATAGTCTAGGATCATATTTGCTTGTTCATGAGATTTTAGTCCAGTAATGATCACTTTACTATTATGAAAGATTGCCACATGCACAGGCAACCAACAACTAATGAGAGCTGCAGGAAAAAGTTCGGGTTCATAACACAAACTGTAACTGCTGGTACGAATCTTCAAAAATGATAGACTGTCACTCAATTGAGTAGAGATCACCATATTGTCCACAGTCAGATTCGACATCACACACCTCTCCCTCTTCCATATCCGACGTAGTAGTCTCTGTAGCTCTAAGCGCATTGACTGCGCCGATGAATGAGAAAGGGCGCCGAGAATCTGTACAGTCCCATTTGGGAAGAGTTGAAGATTCCGCGAATTGTTCATCTTCACCACTAACATTTGAGGACGGCCCGGGTAATACTTGCTGTTTGGAAGCTGTTGGCGTAATGTTGTGAGATCGATTTTGGTGTAGAGTCTGAAGCGACGGAGAATGTTGACGATGGTGTAGCGATGGCGCTTCATGATGAAAGAATGAGTAAATTGAGCGATGTACCTTCCTTTTATACTTTTCCCAACTACCTTGATGAAATGTGAAGTTAGTATGAAGTTGGGAATGATAGAGTTGAATTCGCCGATTGTTGACGCGCAGCCAGATGCGATTTCCAATACGTGAATGTCTTTTCATATAGAAGTATTTCAAGTCCTTCATGATATGATGTAGAGATTGAAAATGACGATAAGATAAAACAAACTCTCTTCTCACATTTCCAGTTGAATCTTTGAAATAGACGTTTCGATCATGATCCGTTTCAATACGTTGTAGGGAATCTAATTTCCAACTCATGGTGCGTGGTAATCATATCTGATTAAGATTTGCATAGTAGGGCGATGAACTCACGACGAATAAATGTCATGATGGAGCGATGTATGCATCTTCTATACTTCTCCCAATTGTATTTGCGAAATGAGAAACAGTTTGCGGAATGAGAATGGTAGATTTGAATTTCATTTCTGTAATGTTGAAGCCAAACTTGATCACCCAAGGAGATGAATCTTAATGTTTCAAAATATTCCAAATCCCTCATGATATCATTGAGGTTGACAAATTGTCGCCATGTTAATGTAATTCCTCTTGATGTATGACCATGAGAATTTTTGAAATGTACGTTTCCATCACGATCAACTCTGATATATTGTAGAGAGTCCAAAATCCAAGTCTTCATGATGTTATGCAAAGTTGCAGATTAGCAATATAAAAATGTCGTTTTATCATATTTTGCTTAGCAATGCGGCTACAAAGAGATTTACTAGCAATCGAGCCGCACTCTTTTCTACTCCCATTGATCATGCACAACAGCTAAATGGGAATTGGGAAGTGGGTGTCACTCAACTTGTTTATAGCAACTGTGTCTATACTTTTGATCATGAGGTGATGACTATTAATATGAGGCGTACAGCTGCTTATCAATGTGAAAAGGGGTGCCGAGTATACATTCCACAGTGGCCAAAGAAAGATCTCTTATCATGTAAAAAGTTTATATATGATTTCTTGAATAAAGCGTGTAAACATATTGTCCAATTTACTCCGCACAATGATGATTATAATTATGTACATCATGTAGTTGAGAAAGATTGGATTGTTGGTTTAAGTCCAAGTTTAAGAAATGATTTAGGCTACCTCGCTAGCGCCTTAACAAGCTATGATAATTTTAACGTTAATTACCACATAAGTGGTCATAAGCAGTTAATATATCGAGAGGAAGCTTATTATGTAGATCTTATTCCAAGAAATGAGAAGACGTTGGTGAAGAAGATTGTGATTAAGCCAAGAAAGACAAACATGACTCCTGAAACATTATTGAAGAAATTTAATTATCTCCTTCGAGTTGATGACAAACAAGTGGCAACATTGACTTATATTAAATCATCTAATCATATTGCAATAAGTAAATTAAATGATGATGATCTAGTATTAGTTTGTTCAAAAGATTTTCATCAGTTCTTACGACATCGTTCTGCAGCTGTTCATGGAAAATCTGATATGCAACATTTACCATGTGAAAGGTCAAATCAATTTGATACAGAATGGGCCGTATCTTTATACAGAAAGTGTGTAGAGCCTTTTGGTGGTTTCTTACATGAAACAAGAGTGTTGATGCCTCGCATTATTACTTCGGTTAAATTGGTTGTAGATTATTTAAATGAAGTGATTAATGAGCAACATATTTCATTTTCTGAAAAAGAAGGTACTTTGTCTCTCACTATAAATGGAAAAGGTATTGAACTAATTATGGATAAAACTCTAATGGACATTTTGGGTTTTGATCAAAATATCTTTAAAAGTGGTACTGTAACCAAAGCTAGCGCAGACATGTCGCTATCGCGTCGTATTAACTATTTTCAGATATATTCCAATATTGGTGAAGATGTACGTGTGGGAGATGTTGAAGCTCCATTGCTAGCAATGATACCATACCAGCCAAAAAGCTGCAGTATTTTATCTGAGCATACTTTCAAGAAAGTGCATTATACAAAGCTGAAATCAAACTACATCCCACAAATTGATATTGCCATTTATGATGATGCTGGTGCGTTGATTCCTTTTCATAAAGATGCTGTGACAAGTATTACACTCCATTTCCGAATGAAGAGTTAATGCAAAAGTATGCTAATATATTTTTCCAATGTGAATAATATGGAAAGTGAAAATAAGGACTCGTTTCTAATCTACTTGCCCAGTAATGCTTCTATGAATAAATTTCCCAAAAATAAACCATCAGACTATCGAGTAGAATTAAATCGGCCACTGCATTTAGAAGGTGAATGGGAAGTTGGCGTTTCTAGTATTTGCTATGATAGCAATATTCAGAATGTGAATGATTTGGAAGAAATGATATTGACTCCTCGCACCCATGATGGAATAACGATGAATAATGCATTTCAGTTCCCATACAATTTAACATCAGATGGAAAGTGGAACTATGAATGGATTCAGATAAAATCAGATTCTTATGAGCCATTTGGGAATGAGAAAATTATTAAGGCATTCAACAGTGGTAATACTTCCATCATGAAGAATAAAAATCAGAAAGCTTATGAGTTTACTATCTATCATTGGAGTGGGAGACAGTTCCTCCGCTTTCATTCTTTTACTAAAGGTCTTACGCTGAGGTTGGATAGTGAATTCTATCCACATCTTGGTTTTGGTCATGGACTACATCTAACGTCAATTGCTACTGCAAATGTTAAAAAAGTTTATTCAACTCGAATCAACAAATTTCATTATAGATTTAAAATATTTGATGAAGATGTTGTAGAATGCGAAGAACGCATCATTTTGAAAAAGCGTGGTGTTCAACCTTTATCACTTATTGAGTTAGTAAAACGATGGAATGAGACTGTGGGTAAGAAGTATGGAGAGAAAATTATGGCGGACAAAAATAAGTTGGTTATTCAGAAATATAATGACAAACTTACAGTTTATTTCTCTCCAACCTTGCGTCATTTTGTAAGACATTATACGCCTATTATTGGAAGCGGTGTGGTGTATGGTTCTCATGAATATCACACTAAAGCTGATTCAGTTAATGATGAATGGTGGGTGGACATCTATGGCGATCGCATCAAGAAAATTTACCAGTCTTATGAAGAATCTAAAGTTGCTATCAATATAATGCCGCGTCTATATCATACAGTTGAAAGCTTCATTCATGTAGTAAATCCTTATATACAACAGAAGTTGAAGCATGTGATGAAAAGTAAATATGATGTAAAGACACACCACATTTCGTTTTCAATTGAAAAACAACGCGTTGTTCTGAAACTGGGTGATGACATTCAATGTCAATTGAGTAAAAATTTGAAAAAACTCTTTGGCTTTTCAATGCTACAAACTGTGTTTGCTGCTGCGCATACGATTGGTATAGAAACACCAATGACACTTGATAAACATGAACAACACCTTTACATTCAAAGTGATTTGATTTTACCTATTTCTGTTGGCGAGAAAAAAGAATACATTTTACGTGATTTCATTCATGATAAAGACGCTTCATATGGAATAGTCGAGAAGATGTTTGAATCTATTTTCTATCATCCCGTCGTCAAACAAACTATACCCTCTATTGCTATCAAAATTACCAATGGTTTACAAGAGTGTATCCATGTGAAAGATACTAAATCCCTCGTAACTTTAGTGTTTCGGAAAACAAAGTGAAGTCATTGTGATATGTTTATTGAAATAAAAATATGTATATGAAAAAGTCTTTTCACAGTTATAGGGGGAATGGGCTGACTGTAGGCATATATTCACAAGGAAGAAACGATCTCATGCGATACATAAAACAACCATGTATATCTACAAAAAGCAACATCAAAATACTGAGTTAAAGTTGATTATGTCAATACATCTCCTGAATGTGGTAGCGTGAGTTTTATTCTTTTGGGTGGAGGTATGTTTGTGTCAGGATGTCCATGTGGAAGAGATGTGTTATGTCCTATCCAACACCTCTTATCCTCCCATGCTGAAAGTGCTCGTTTCTTGAACGTGTACGTTTTCACAGTATGAACTTGAGATTTTAAGATTGTCATATTGACAAACGTTATAGTTTTATTTTTATAGGCCTTCTTATAGGACCGATGTTTCATTTTATGAACAATGGATTTTGATATACCTTTAGCACGCTTAATACTATCTGCACATTCTTTTAGTTTCATGGAATACATTTTAGGACGGAGGAGAATCATTTCATCTATTTCCTTTCCTGCTGTTTCATCCTTAAAACAACCAAGTTTGGCTTTATTCTGTATGGAATAGAGTGGATGAGTGGGATTGTAGTTAGATGTATCGAAATATTTTTCTAATGACTTACCTACTTCATTAAAATTTAAATCTTTTTGAGTGGTAATTCCTAAAAAGAAACTATCTGTATCACCACCCAGCAAGCGAACCTCTTTTACGAGAGGGCATGGTTTTAATATTTTGTAGAAGAGTTGATACATTTCAAGCTTGGAATAATCTAAAACGGCTTGCCCAATATAGATGGGTTTGCACAACTCAACTTCTGATTTAATCATTTTAACACCTACAAGATCCTCATCGATGATGTCTCTATCAATGAAAAGAGGTGATGAGGTCAATTTGTGATATTTTTGTTCATCAACGACTAGTTTGTAATTCATACGTTTTCTAACATCCTCCATGGTCTTTCCGAATAGACTATTATTCTTATATTTATAAAAATCCTTTTCAAAATTATTTTGGGCGAGTGCACGTTTTTGACTGTTACTATCTATGTAGGGTTTGAGGAAGGCTTTCTGTCTAAATTTGATAATGCGGTGAACTGACTTTAGAAGCATGCCCATTTCTAAATAGAATTTTAATATGCAGAAGTGTACGAGATAATTTTTCTTATCATATTGGGTGAGTAAAAGTTTGCGGCATGGTTTGTACCTTGGCTGTCCACACTCTGTTAAGTTATTATGAAATTGTGACATGAATGGTGAAAACATATCTTCAGTCACTTCGCCAGATTCAGGTGCGAGTGGGAAATCAGCAGTTTTATTTTTAATACTATTTGGATAAATCAAATCCACTTCAAAATAATATCCCCAATCACCTTCATCTGGAATATTCAGTATGTTTGAAGGGTTGGAGTAATACTCAAGCTCATTTTGATTTAACCAACTAAACTCGGAATGAGGTAGTGGTTTAGACAGTGAACTGCCATATAAATTATTTTGGTCATAGTACTTTAGGTGGATATGATCATCACCTACTGTTTCAGATTTTATATGATGTTTATTTACAAATGTGAGACCACCGCGTATTCCGCGCTCAAATATATTATACATCTCCGGGTCTTGTAAGAGATGAATGGTCTCACCAGTCATTTTAAAGGCTGATTTAAAGGACATGGCTGGTAGACTGACAAAGTGGATAGGATCTAATTTGTCTTCTTCTAATGCCACTCGTCGAAACTCCTGAAAGACATCAGCCAGCAAAATGACATCTAATTCTAAGTAAGCGATCATATAATCGCCAAACGTTTTACAATTAAATTTTAACCATGCCTCTTGAGCATGTTCATAGTCCTCTACTGGACAATCTTCACCCGTCAAATCGTTTTTGAATTTGTCAATGGAAGGAAGGGTTGTTTCATTTAGTTTAGACATTGAGCTAAAATACGCATAAGGAAAGACTCCTTTGCGAGTGATTATTTCATCCGTTAAGTTTGGATAGTGTTTCTTCAAAGTTTGACTATGGGGAAGAAACTTGAGATTACGAACGAGAGAAGCTAGTGACGCTGACATGAATTGAAATGAATCTAAAAATTTTATTTCGAAGAAGACTGTCTTATTTTCTTTAGTTTTATCTACTGGTACTTTTGCTGTCATTGCCATGAATTTTTCTCTCGTTTGTGCTATTACATTAAACTGCCACGATTTCATCTGGCTCAACCCTCCTTTTATGAGCATATGACTGTCATAGCCCTTAAAGTTATGAAAAATGACGGGTAGTACACGACGTCTCAACCTAAGTGAAAAATTACATTTGGAGCAGAGTGCGTTTCTAAATTTACCAGTGATGTGATCATGATCACGCACTTTCTTAATTTTATCGTCATCAAACGTTTTATGACATTTAGGACAGGATGTGCAACTTTCAAATTTTTGTTTGTCTTCATCTGACATATGTAGTGACTTACGCTGCAATTGGGAATCATATGATTGTTGAAATTTTGCAGCTTTATCGAGAAATTCTAGAAATTTTGAAATGCAATCTTCACCTTGCCAAGTATGCATTTTGTTTTGTCTATTCCTAAAGTGGTCATGCCATACTTCATAGCAGGATATGGCTGCTGGCTTGTGGATGATATCATCAATGTAGCATTCTATGTCTGCGTAAATGACACGCAGGGGACTTAATTCGTCACCATTATCCCTATGTGAAAATATTTTATCTTTGGGCATGCGTTCCATTTGTAATTTACCTCGCTTGCACCATTCATAGTGAGTTTCAAATTTATCTTTACTCCAAAATGAGCGGATGCAGCGGTCGCATACAAAATGTTCACCTCTTTTAGAGTGCCCCAAGTGAGTGTACAAGCGAGAGATTTTGGGAATACCACAGTAGTGCCATTCCTCGCTATCATCTTGTTTTACTAATAAGAGGTTGACTACACGTTCATAACAAGTTGAACGTGAATTATAGCGGGCACCCTTCAACCCCTTCTCCCACACGTGAACGACAATTTTAATCTTATTATGTTTTTCGAACGTTTCTACATCTTTGATTTTCATGTTGTTACTATCACAACCTTCAAAGTCTAGTTCATCCTCCCACTGTCTATAGCTATAGGTGCGATCTCGATGCGCGTTGATATCATTATAGTGAAGGATGGATAGGACTGCATATTTGAAACACTGTGATTTACAATCAACATTGATGACAGCTTTCTTATTATACAACGTTTTTGGAAGTTTAAATGTGCCTCGAGCTGCATGACTTTCTAATAGGGAAATTTTGAATATGGCTGAGTCCACACCATCAAAAATGAGAGCGCTGTCGCGTTGATTGAATTTATCTACATTTGATTTTAAACATTGAATGTGAAAATTTAGCCAAGACTCGCAGTCTACAACTTCGGTTGCGGAAGAGGAAGGAATATGAAACTGTATTCTCTCCGTCACTTGACCCGTTTGAAAATCTATTTTAATATATTTTAGTTTAAGGTAGATGAGCGCCTTCATTCTAAAATTGTCTAAATTATTGAAGAGCGCTTCGATAATGTTAGAATTTTGAAGGAGCCACCCAGGAAAATCTACAATTTGAGTATTGGACTCCATGCAGTAGTCGCGTACTAAATTATTATGTGAAACATTAATGAGGGAGATGGTAGAGGTACCGTTGGTGTAGTGATCATTTGCATGCGTGTGTTGAAGTCTGTGCGAAGATCGCTGAAAGTGACTATCAAAAGAAAGAGGGCACAAATCGCAAGGAAAGGAGATGTCATCGTCAGAATCAACTTCACCTCCGGAGATTGACACCGCTTTGCGTTGACACACACGTTGTTTGATGTGTCGAAGGAGACTGTGCTTCCTTGTAAACATATGTCCGCAGTCGGCACATTCCCACTCGTTGCCTTGCCGCGAGAGTCCTGAGCTGGAACTCACATCACCTGAAAGAGAAATCATTCTTTCATCTCTGTTCAAGCCTCAGTGTAGTGTTACAACCTACCTTGACTCAATAACTCTAAACTTTCCTCGAGAAGAGAGGGCGTTGGTGATGAAGTTGATGCCTGAAATTGAGGAAGATGCTATTAGTCACACGTTTGAGGGAGATGAGAGGAAATTTTCAACTTACCATTTCAACGAAATCAAGTTTAAGGTTGATACTTCTACAAGATAGAGACTTCACTCAAATAATAGTCAAAGAGAGAGATCGTGCGTTCGTCACTTGTATGATTCACAGATTAAATGAAATGACCTGAATGTCACTTTGCTTATATACTTTCATCCTCTTCATTCATTGGATGTTCATTCTGATTGGCTGCTTGTGTATACTTAAGAATTAGAAAAATGTTAAAGTTATCATTATTCAAAGTCAGCATTTCAAAGACAACATGACAAGTCCTCCAACAACACCAAATACCGCATTGGAGTTCTCCTCTCCATATACATCAGCAAAGGTGCTCGTTACACCAAATGCACCAAGAAAGGCGAAGGTGGAGAAGACATACAATCTCGACAATATACGAAAGTTATCATTATCGGAGGAGGATGAAGAGGAGTTGCCCGACCTAACAGGCATACGGTGGAAATATTTACAATATGATGCCGAAGGGGTGATGGAGATGACCAGCAAGTCGCACTTGCATCAAATATGGGAGTGGTACACCCCTAACTCCCAACCGCGAACCGTGGCGGAGTGGGCGTACATTGAGAAAGTGAGGGACGCTGCAGAAGAACGTTTAAAGCAGCTCAACTGTTTTTGTAATCTATGTGAAGCCAGACTCTGGGACGATATTGACGATGAAGACCTTTTGAAATACATGCCATAATAAATGTTTATTTCGTATTATCTTTGCTTTCATACTGACTTACTTGAATGGGGTTTTAGTGAATAATTTAACCATGTATACTTTTTCATTTGGAAATAGTAGCACGCTTAGTCTAACTTGTAAATCTAAAAACATTTCATATGGACGATGATGGTAGATAAAATAGTGTCAAATAAATTAAGATAGCTTACACTTCTGATACAGGGATAGCAATCGACTGCGATCCATGTGTAAAGAGCTTGTTAGACTATGGATGGGCTTAAGTGGATGATTTAACCATGTATACTTTTTCATTTGGAAATAGTAGCACGCTTAGTCTAACTTGTAAATCTAAAAACATTTCATATGGACGATGATGGTAGATAAAATAGTGTCAAATAAATTAAGATAGCTTACACTTCTGATACAGGGATAGCAATCGACTGCGATCCATGTGTAAAGAGCTTGTTAGACTACGGAAGAGAGAAGTGTGTTATGTTGCGTGTGGCGCGTGAGTGTCCTCCCATTTCATTCCATTCATCAATTCGTCTCATTGATAGAGACAGGTAGAACTCATGGTTCTCATAACGTATGCAATGGAAAGTTTTAGGCAACCTTCGACAGTTGGCTAAATGTCGCCCTGGCGCGAATGCATACTACGTTGAGACAGAGGCAATCACTTGCAAACATGACGCAGAGAGGTTTAACAAGATTGACCATTGCCGAATGTCCCTTGCGGTATACATAGCTACGGGTTTCACCGCCGCCCTTTACAGGAACGCCCGTCGAAAGGAAGTATTACACCGAACTGCATTTGCAACGTTCAAGTTGACTGATAGCAGATTCAACTTAATGATAGTATTCGCCAGTCCGAAGACTGCCCAGGGCAAACCGCGAGGAGGTTCTATCATGTCTTGCCCCATGGTGGCCCTTAAGAGAGCCGATGGTTCGTTCTCGGGAGTAACAAGATGACTATTGGCTTGAATAGTCAATAGGTATGACGGTTAGGTTCTCGTATACCCTATACCGCCTAAGCCGTGGTGGTGCATCTGGCACCTTTCGGATGCGGGTGGTATTTGGAGTCCACACCTCATCCGTCCAAACGATCCTCTTGATCTTCCCCTTCTTCTCATCCTCATCCCACTCGTCGAGGATGACGAACTCGGGAATGCCGTTGTCTTCATCAGTGAAGACGGGAATATTGTCGGCAGATGTCGCTTCCATCGTGACTTCAAATTGAATGAGAAGCGCTACAATCTTCTGGCTTATATAGGGTTTTCAACAATGAATTGCTCAACAGCGAATCAGAATGCTTCAGGGATAGCAATCGACTGCATAATGTTCAAGTTGACTGATAGCAGATTCAACTTAATGATAGTATTCGCCAGTCCGAAGACTGCCCAGGGCAAACCGCGAGGAGGTTCTATCATGTCTTGCCCCATGGTGGCCCTTAAGAGAGCCGATGGTTCGTTCTCGGGAGTAACAAGATGACTATTGGCTTGAATAGTCAATAGGTATGACGGTTAGGTTCTCGTATACCCTATACCGCCTAAGCCGTGGTGGTGCATCTGGCACCTTTCGGATGCGGGTGGTATTTGGAGTCCACACCTCATCCGTCCAAACGATCCTCTTGATCTTCCCCTTCTTCTCATCCTCATCCCACTCGTCGAGGATGACGAACTCGGGAATGCCGTTGTCTTCATCAGTGAAGACGGGAATATTGTCGGCAGATGTCGCTTCCATCGTGACTTCAAATTGAATGAGAAGCGCTACAATCTTCTGGCTTATATAGGGTTTTCAACAATGAATTGCTCAACAGCGAATCAGAATGCTTCAGGGATAGCAATCGACTGCATAATGTTCAAGTTGACTGATAGCAGATTCAACTTAATGATAGTATTCGCCAGTCCGAAGACTGCCCAGGGCAAACCGCGAGGAGGTTCTATCATGTCTTGCCCCATGGTGGCCCTTAAGAGAGCCGATGGTTCGTTCTCGGGAGTCGTCATCCTACAGCCTACCAATTCTGCTGAGAGAGTCAAAGACTCTCTCTTTGGTAGCACTGTCGACTTCCACACTAACTGGCATGTGAGTATAGAGTGGAATGTAGCACCATTCCGTTGGATTGACAGCAGTTGCTGTCATCGGATTGCCAATCCGAGCAAGATTGTTGTGGACTCTGTCTTGCTCCTCTAGCCTGACAAACTCCTCAAATAAATTTCGCGGCCTTATCTGCGGTCCGCGAGGAGAGCTAACTTGACTGTTCGGCGTCTGCATGATTGAAATGAAATGAAATGAGAGGCAGTGGTTTATATACCCCTCTAACGCGACGCAACGTTCAAGTTGACTGATAGCAGATTCAACTTAATGATAGTATTCGCCAGTCCGAAGACTGCCCAGGGCAAACCGCGTGGAGGTTCTATCATGTCTTGCCCCTAGGTGGCCCTTAAGAGAGCCGATGGTTCGTTCTCGGGAGTAAATTGATGGGGTGGTGAAGGCGGGCAAAGATCTGCAATGAAAATGATATGTATTAAAATAGGATATACTATCTTATTTGCTTTTCACTTACCAAGTTAGTCATCCTTAGGTAGTCTCGCGCGTTTCCGAATCGAAAATTTATGCAAGTGACCGCGCATTCGTAAGCTGGCGTGGAGGCATTTTTTCGTGGGATGACCGTTGTAGCATAGGATGGATTCGTCTAAATTCTGGTTTACGAGTACTTCGCCGGCCAAATGATTGTCCCGAATAGGGATGTGAAATTCAAACAAACGATCCTCATTCACACGTTCCCACTCATCCCTCATGCGCTCCAACTTCTCACACGCCTGCCTCTCATCACCCCGCCGAGCCACAGTCCTCTCCAACTCAACATTCCTCGCTCTCAACACACTCATCTCCTTCATCATCTCCTCAAACTTCGCCTCTGCATCTCTCATTCTTCTCTCCGCAGCACTCGCCCTCTTCTCACACGCATCATTCTTCTCTTCCAACTCTCGCGTCTTATTCTTCAAATCAGTCACACAACGCCTCATTCTAATGTTTTCATCCGCCACCTCCTTCGACTTCAAATCCTTCTTTTTCAACTCATCCAACTCCTTCACAACTTCATCCTTCACTTTCTTCAAACTCTCAAACTTATTCACTAACAACTCATGCGCCATCTGCTGCGAAACATGTCTCTTCTCTTCATCCTTCAACCACCTCGCCGACTGCATACGAATCCCACCACTCTTCACTTTTGGGGAAGATGAGCTCTTCGGGGGGTCGGTGATGACGATGTTGGACACCTCCGATGACGAAGAGCTCAACTTCCTCACACGCTTCCTCACACGCTCCCTATCTAAATCCACATCATCCTCATCATCACTCTCAAGCACTCTCTTCCGCTGCTCAATCTCACCCTCCAACGACGCAACCGCTCTCGCCAACTCATCATTCTCAACAACATTCTCAACAACATTCTCAACAACATTCTCAACAACATTCGCAACATTCGCCAACATTCGCTCCCTCTCTTCCACAATCAACTGCGTAAATCTCAAATCAGTCACTAAACCACCACTACAGTCAGCATGCACTCTGTAAAAACGCACCTCATCCTCATCACCCTTCAGCACTCTACACTTTACGCAAGCAACCCTATTCAAGACAATCATGTGGCCGGTGCCCGCCTTCTTCACATGAGCTTTGGCGTCCGCACTGCGATTAACTCGCCCACAAGAGCACATTTTGATGTGATATTTGCGATTTTTGTCATTGGCCATGTTAGATTTTATTGTGAACTGTAAGATAATGAAATTTGTATAAGTTTGGAATCATGTAGTACAGTCATATTCCTAAAGAGTGTAGTGAGTGGCACTCGATCCCGTCGACAGCCCGAAGGCCTTGTACCGATCACTAGGGAAGTGAGAGATCTTCCCCGATACCCGCTCTTTACAGCTGAAGACATCATTGTCACTGCCCCGAAGTGGTAACAGGAACGCCGAGTCAAAGGTAGTGATCAGTAGCTGGGATCTAACCCCTCAAAGCTGCCTTAGACTTAGTTAAATTTCAAATCTGATAGCATATTTGAACTCAGGATACTTGAAAACCTTAGTCTATATGTTAAAACTTTGAAAAAAGTGAAAATTAAGAATTTTTAAAAAATTCCGCATTTTACTACTCATACTACTTTTAAAAAATTTTATCAGTAGTAAAGACACTATCAAACTCTATCATACAAACTTTGAAGTAGCAAGATAGCTTGCCTACTTCAAAAGATAGAGTCCTTTGCACCCGATATCGGGAGCTCAGAGCGACGACCGTCGCTTACCTCGTCTTTCGATGAAGTGATCAGACTTACGTTGTCGGGGGTTTATATATGCTCGGAAGAAAACTTAAAATGGCTCTATCTCCGAAAGTATTCATCGTAGCGACATGCGGCTTGTTGCAAACGATTTGTCTCATCATTCTTTACAATATGACACCTGAACCATTCTCATATGACCACGGGAAGTTGGTCCGCCAGCACATGTCCATGTAACATGCCACAAGTGAAAAAATTCCTAAGTGTGAGAGCTCCAGTGTGGTGAAAATTTTGAAAAATTTAAAACTTCCGAATTTCAACCTGGGACCTTAACCAAAACATTTTTCATCAAATTTCACTGACCTCCCCCCCCCCTCGTTCAGAGAAATTTGATGAAAAATGTTTTGGTGACGGTCCCAGGTCGAAATTCCACACTTTGGAAAATTTTCAAAATTTTACCCATACAAAGTCACTCTGACACTTAGGATTTTTTCAGGTGAGCGAGCTCCGACCTAAAATCTTGTAACCGCTCTAACTTTTGAACGAAGACAGATAGGAACAAGCCGATTCTTTCACTGAATTTGTCTCACTCTTAGCTTTCAAACGAGCTATTGCACGACAAAATCCGTCCACTAGAAGCCAAGATAGAAGCTAGCTGTCCAGGGGGGGGAGGTCAGTGAAATTTGATGAAAAATGTTTTGGTGGCGGTCCCAGGTCGAAATTCCACACTTTGGAAAATTTTCAAAATTTTACCCATACAAAGCCACTCTGACACTTAGGATTTTTTCAGGTGAGCGAGCTCCGACCTAAAATCTTGTAACCGCTCTAACTTGTGAACGAAGACAGATAGGAACAAGCCGATTCTTTCACTGAATTTGTCTCACTCTTAGCTTTCAAACGAGCTATTGCACGACAAAATCCGTCCACTAGAAGCCAAGATAGAAGCTAGCTGTCCAGGGGGGGGGAGGTCAGTGAAATTTGATGAAAAATGTTTTGGTGGCGGACCCAGGTCGAAATTCCACACTTTGGAAAATTTTCAAAATTTTACCCATACAAAGTCACTCTGACACTTAGGATTTTTTCAGGTGAGCGAGCTCCGACCTAAAATCTTGTAACCGCTCTAACTTGTGAACGGCTGGTCCGATTGACTCGCAACAAAAAATGTTGTCGAGCAGTTTTTTCTCCTCTTTCAAACGAGTAGCTGTAAGACAAAATCCGTCCACTAGAACCAAAGTTAGAAGATTGTTGTCGGGGGGGGGGTCAGTGAAATTTGATGAAAAATGTTTTGGTGACGGTCCCAGGTCGAAATTCCACACTTTGGAAAATTTTCAAAATTTTACCCATACAAAGTCACTCTGACACTTAGGATTTTTTCAGGTGAGCGAGCTCCGACCTAAAATCTTGTAACCGCTCTAACTTGTGAACGGCTGGTCCGATTGACTCGCAACAAAAAATGTTGTCGAGCAGTTTTTTCTCCTCTTTCAAACGAGTAGCTGTAAGACAAAATCCGTCCACTAGAACCAAAGTTAGAAGATTGTTGTCGGGGGGGGGGGTCAGTGAAATTTGATGAAAAATGTTTTGGTGACGGTCCCAGGTCGAAATTCCACACTTTGGAAAATTTTCAAAATTTTACCCATACAAAGTCACTCTGACACTTAGGATTTTTCAGGTGAGCGAGCTCCGACCTAAAATCTTGTAACCGCTCTAACTTTTGAACGAAGACAGATACGAACAAGCCGATTCTTTCACTGAGTTTGTCTCACTCTTAGCTTTCAAACAAGCTATCGCACGACAAAATCCGTCCACTGGAAGCAAGCCGTCCAGGGGGGGGGGAGTCAGCCGAAAATTTTTTCTCTGCGATTTCGCTGGAAACATCCTTCCTAACCCAAAATTTCACGTAGATTCCGAATCTGGCCTCCGTTTTCTCATCCGATGCTTCGTTTGGGCGCTACACACCAAAACGTCCCAAATTCTAACTCTGTCGTTTTTCGAAAAATGTTGAAAATTTTTTCTCACCGATTGCCTTGAAACTCACCCTACCGATGCAGAATTTCACGCTGAATCCGAATCTGACCTCCGTTTTCTCATCCGATGCTTCGTTTGGACGCTACACACCAAAAACATCACACACTATAGCCTCAAGACTAATCCTGGCGGTCGCCCACGTCAACCTAGACGGTCGCCCACGTCAACCAGGCGGTCGGACCAACTCACCCGAGTCTCACACTCTGTCGTTGCAGAGGGGGGGGACGTCAGCGAACATGTTGTGAACGTGGACCCACCTGGCCGGCACACCACGACAGACCACAACCTCTATCGTTCCAGAGGGGGGGGGGACTCAGACACGAAGCACCACGGCGGCCGACCACGACACTCTGCCGTGCCAGAGGGGGGGGGGACGCAGCGATGGCCGCCATCTTGCGCGGTCCAGAAGTGGAGTTTTGCTTACTACTGCTGAAAACTGAGAGACCGGTGTTTCTGGATACTTAGTAATTATAACAGAAACCAAAGTCCATTTAATTGGTAGCGCTCTTAATGCTGAAGATAAGATTACAAAGAAAATGCATGTGATTATATCAAACCGATCAGACATTGAAGACATTTTTGCAGATATTCAAAATCCGATCACTTTTTCTAAAGGCTCGCTCTACGAAGTAACCTTAAATTTATGAGGAGATTGCAGTTTAGAAGATAAAGAATTTGATTATCGGAGCCTTTTCCTAAATTTTTAAATTTCTGACAATTTATTCATTTTGTTGATCCAGTCAGGAGCCCGAGAGTCCAAATTTTCAAAACGAAACAATCAGCAAATATTTCTGCAGAGAGAGAAGCCAAAAATGAGACTTTCACAGAATGATATGCATCCTATGACCAATAACTACAAATCTGCGCGTCTGTCCTGCTCTACGTATTTCCTGTAAATGTCAGACAGGATCAAAGAAAAATAATGGGAAGTAGATTGAAATTTACAGTAAAGATGATGTTTTCCATGTTTTCTCCGATATATGTCTTCAAATCATTTCCTATCATGTGTTTGTGTTCCTATCATACTACTGCTGGGTGATGTGTGCTTAAATGTATGACTAAAATCGGCCAAAATGTTCTGTTTAAATGAAGTAGAAGCACAATAGAAGTGTTTAGCGTCATACACAAAGGTATATGAAAATGTGAGATCATGAATTGAAAGCACTCCATGACAAAATTTGTGAATTATGACTCAGAGGAGCATGTTGTTTAATCTGCTTCACTTGGATGCCCCTGCATGCCGGGCAGAACTCGGTAGACGCACAGATTCGTAGCACCCATTGGATGTAAATCATTCCCTGTATTCCCTCATTTTTTCGAATAGTAGCAGCGTTGCTAAAACATGACTGCGGCTATACTATTGAAAGTCCGTAGGAGCGTCCGAGTAGCTTCTCGATACTTGATACCCGATGGTCGGATGCCTGAAATTCGATACCTGATACCGGAAATATTAAGATCACTAGAACTCGAATTCAAAAAAATACTCTCACAGCGCTGTCCACCACCACGTGAGAGACAAGTGCAATGAAATCAATCATGAGTATGCCCCTAAATGACAGCGCAAAAAGGAATGGAAAATATCGTAATCCCAAAAAATACCGTCATCCTCAATTAATCGTGCGATGGAATCAATCGACCGACTTTTTTGCACTGTGATTTCTCAATTAAATTTGCTTGATAAGGAAAAAAATGATGCTTCAATTCACTCCTTCTACGTTTGAGATAATTGCAATGAAAGGGTGCTCGAACCTGAGATCACGTATAGCTAGACATAATTGCCGTGTGACGCGATTTTTCATTCCCATGAAACAGTAAATCTTTATTGGAGCTTTCCCATACCGCAGGAATGTAAAATTGTCATACAATAGCAGAAAACACGTTCGCATAGGTCAGGTACACGATTTTCATGTTGTCAGGTATAGCAGAAACATACATCATAATCATGAATCATACATGTTGTCAAACATAGTAGGTCCCTGTGATATTATATTTCCACATTGAAATCATATGATAACTACTTTGATAATAGCACGCATTAATGCCTGAATACATTTAACATGTATACTATGAACATAACCCGTAACAACTGCACTCTCATCTACGCTGTAGATTTGCTAATCATGAAGATTGCAGAGTACCAGTTCGCATGGGCGTAGAATGGAAGGATGGCATCAGAATTAAACAATGTAAGCACAAAAATTAATTGGCAGTAGTAGACGCTGCGTTATTCTCCCTACATGGGATCGTCACTACGGCTGGGAATGGCCCAAACTAATTAATAATATCTGAAATGGTTGAACAAACTGAAGGATTCCACAACGGGCTGTTTTGTGTCTATCCTGACATTTCGGTGCGGCTGGTAATTGTATAGGTGATATAGTGTCAGTTCGAGAAGTCTTCCGCTAGTTTGGGCCATTCCGAACCATGCTGAAATGCCCTTATGGGGCCAAGAAATTTAATGCTGAAATTGTTCAAGTCTGAGGACATTTTTCTACTACATGTAGATTTGCTAGTGTTTTGCAAACGTTGTAAGTGTAATGGTTTGATTTAATCGATGAGTAATTACGAGTGTGCTTATTTCAAGACTGATAGAAAAAAGGCAAATACCTACAAGCACATTCGATAAGATATGATTGATACAGACCAAAAGAAGCAGAACTGGGAAATAAGGATATTAATAATATGCTTCACATACATAAACTTGCAGTGCTTCTATGATAGCAGATTTGCGGTAGAATCTTAAAATTCGACTATCAAGACTTTCCATGCCTTGCTTGCGACTTTCTGTGTAATCTGATTTATCATGCTTTAATCTCAAACATCTAAAGATAGACTGTCGCATTAATTTGTGTCTAATACTCTCAATTTTAATGAAAATGGTGAAAATTTCAATGAGAAATGGTCTAGAAATTAAAATAATGGAAGTAAGACTAGATGTAAACTTCTAATCATTGAATCTTAGGATACATGTATTAAGAATCACGCGATTTTCGATCGATCGTCTGCTGAGTCACACGATTCGGAATCGCGCCCGCCAATGGAAGAAATGCATATAGCCGCTTCGAAAAATAAGCTATTATTAAATTTGCCAGATAAACAAACTTGAAAATTGTGCCGAAGAAGCAGAATTTTCTACTATTTGTGTTAGTTAAGATCTGAATCATAATGCTATTAATTCAATTTCCTTCGTAACAACTTCCTTCTACGTAAATTGTTTTAACATTCTTGTCAGAAAAGTTTCATCCTATTTAACATTTGATGTGTTTCATCTTAAGTATTAAAATCTATAATATCGTCTAGACAGTGAGCCATGTAAATATAGGAGTAATTTGGTAAAAATTGACTTTTTAAAAATTGTCAAATAATTTTTAAAAATATCTCCGCAGAAACGGAGTCTATTGTCAAAAACGCTTTCACTGTATGCTAAGATGTCTTGAGCTGCCATGCCACTCTACCAACTACTGTGTGTCCCAACTAAATTAAAAAATAACTTAATTAAAAAAATTTAAACCAAAACTGATTTAAAGATGAACTGTGGCGTCTAGAAAAATTGGCTTGTCTCTCTTTTCCGAGGAAGATATTAAATGTTAATGTCTTTCTGATATACTCTGTCCGATCAGCACTTTAGTATCAAGAAAAAGAGCGTTACAACATTGGCGCGAGCTAATTTTCGTCACAATTAATTGTCAATTAGTGGCTGTTAGTGAGTGGTTTTGTGTTGAACTAAAGATTTTCAATTTGCAACTGCGCTTGTTGTGCTTTTGATCTTCCTGTGCATAATTGAGATATATCGATACTAGTCTCAATTCCATTTTGAGTCGTAAACAAATTTTTTTCCAGAATTACCAATTTTATCATCTAAAATCTATATCAACTACACACTAGATGTAAGCAATTCATCATGTGATCCTTTCAGCATTTCTTTACCAGACGGTGTCTCTCATGTAAAAGCTTACAAACTATATTGGAATACTCAATAATCATATTTCTTAATGTCTAATTTCCTCAAGCCTTCTTGATGTTCAATTTAGAGGCATTTGAATAGACATTTGTCACTTATGGAATATACCCTACTGTCATAGTTCTAGTATAGATTGCGGAAAATGCAGATTCGTATTCAACTCGATCAGATCTCCACAATGGATCAAACCAATTAAATCCATTCTTTTGCCGCTTATGTTTCACACATTCTCATCACTTTGATGTTGACCGCACTCATGCTAATGTTGTTTGCTTTTCCTGATATGGATTTCAGCAGTTTTGTTTTGATACATTCACATTAAACTTAATGGGTTTATTTCCGTCTTTGAAAATAAAATTGGGCATACTGATTCACTTAGTAGTAAATTTTAATTTCAGTTTCAATAAACATACGGTTCTTCCTCTTTGATATTTTGATTGTCAAATTTATAGCTTTCATAGAATTTTTTTGCTATATCCAACAATATCCAACAACTGCAGTTTATTAGATAGTGTTTCAATTAAAAATTTTCAAAATGATTCGAACGTGAAGTCAAACCTTGAATCCATACATCTAATGCATTGTTCTGATGCTATTCAAGTAACATAATGGTTAAATCGTACACCAATATTGGCAATAGAATATCATCAATATCATTCTGATTTATTTTAATTTGGCAGTATTGACTTAGGTGGCATGTGTAACAGTTTTTCCAGTCTTTTCAAATGTGTCTAAATGACTGTAGGAAAATGAATGCAGTCAAACGGATATCATTGGTGTGTCTATGTGATCTTTGTCACGCAATTTGTTCTTCATGATTTTAGGGCAGTGTTTCTCAAACTTTCGCGTACCATTTGACAGCCGGAATCTCTGCCGCGTGCCACTATGCATGAAACTTAAATAATTAATTGCAATAATTGTGATAATGATGGACGTTTACTTAAGATAATTAAAATTGGTGCTGTACAGTAGCTATGAAGTTAGGCTACATAGCCTACACTGTATGGCATCTTTACAATCATTGAAAGTTAAGAAGCTGCCATAATAAAATCAAAATCCTATAAATATATTTTCAACTACTCTATAAAGCTATATAATTATCTCCATCATATGCAATTTTACTGATTATGAAAGATTAATAGTTTGTTTGTATCTACGGGTACTTAATATTAATATATCTGAAAAGTTGGAGAAGATAGATAATAAGTAAAAGTGCATCATTTACTCAATTAAATAAATCATGAACAAAAAATTCTGGATGTATAAATTCAAACTGTATTTTTATAAGTATGAGTAGGAAAATCAATGCGGGGAAAATTGTTCGACACACGCATCGGAAGTCATGTTTTGGTTGAGTCAGACGATTCCGGTTCCTGGATTTGACCGGCAAGTATGTGGAAAAGGCCTGCTCACACTCCCGGGTAGAGGGAAATGCGAGCAGATTTGGCACAACCCCTTTGAGCAAGTCGCATATATGAGGATTTCATATTTAGCGAGAAGGTGGACAAAGGCCTGCTTTGAAAAATGTCTTTCACAGTCATCAAACGAGTCACTGCCAAAAACAGCTTAATTGAACTTTCAATTTTCCAAAACAGCAGAAAGTGATTTGGATACTAAACCTGAAAGCGACCGTACCTGAAATTGAAACGTACTACAGTTTGAGAAGCACTGTTTTAGGGAGAAGGCTCCTTCAATGGACCACTTTCTTCAGGGATTCATTGCTTTCTTAAACTATATGAAATGTTGAACGAAAGTCAAATTTTACCATATTGTAGGCTATACCCTTTGCATATAAAATACTGCAACATCAGAATACCGGAATGTGCATGCATTTGCATGTATACATGTATAATTTGCGAGTATGAGACTTCTTTTTCGAATTTGAGTTAATATTGAAAAGCATTTTTTACAGTCGTGTCAACATCTTTGAAGTTTTTGAGTTGCATTTATTGATATAATTTAATAATCATGATTCATAGTGTGGTGAGGATGTCGGTGTCGGTTTAATATGAACCACATGTCTATCATCATGTACCACAACTTAAAAGCAGAAATCAAATGATTGCCTTATCTGTAAGATACTTATTTAGATATAGAAATTGATGCCCAACTTGTACATGATTCAAATGTACTTGAGTGCGTGGTTGTGCCATTTCCGCTAAGCCAGATGAAATAATCATAGCATTGTGCAGTTCATTCAATAATTAATTCATTAATTATAGATACTTTAATTTAAGAGCTTTCTTCGCTAACTGAACAGAAATTCCACTAACTACCGCGCTCTAATATGAACTAGTTTAGAAAGCTTTGCTATTGACCAGTCCAGTCTCGGAAGTCTAATCGGTTTATATTGAGAATTTTATTGTTAAGTAGTGAAATGATGCACGCTACTTTCAGTGTTTTTGTATATGCGAGCATAAACAAGTTCTTTAGCAACAATATTTTAAATTTCATGTCATTTATTTGCAATTACTTGATTTAATGCTTTATGACATAGGCTATCACTATGCTTACTTTGCAAAATAAAATAATAAGGATAAGACGATAGCAGAAAAACTTTTCTCGCTGTCCTGCATGTTGCTTCTTCCATCGGCACCTCAGATGTGGCTGTCACCAAAATAAATTGGAAAATTGATATCATCCACATTAAGCAAATTATTGCAAATGCCGAGCGGGTTATGCCTTGGTACGCAATATAAATCTTCATGTTACGGAGTGGATGTAATGGGATCCCAGAAAGCATTTCCCGTCCCTGATGATGCTATTACAGAAGTTACTATGATGATTTTGACTTTCATTCCAAGAAATAAACAATATTCTCGTCTGATCCGCATGGAAAAACAAAGTCGTCTAATGGATGTGACTCATGAAACCCAAATCACTCACTATTTTTTGAATGTAGGAAATCGCATAAATCTCTCAGATAGATGAAAGTTTACGACATTTCATCCTGTACGTCATGAGTTAGTGATAACATACTGAAGACATTTCCACAACTGTCGTCAACGAATCATGGAAACCATTAAACAAACGTTGGAATAATATACAGTCGATTATATGTGGATAGATTATTCACGACATGCATTTCAATCTTCAAATGAAAAATCAGTTTCTACTCACAACATTGGTCTTCATCTTTTAATCAACCAAATTATGTCTTAAAAAGTGCTCATGATATAATAGCAAGCAAAGAAAGTATGCAATAGAATTCGACCAACATTGAATCTTGATTAACTTTATTTTCAACTAGTCATGCATCTTGCACGTGCGTGCATCTCTCTTTTTTTCTCTCTCTCTCTCTCTCTCTCTCTCTCTCTCTCCTTGTATCTCTCTTTCTTATTTTCTTTCTAGAAAGTTGGTAGGTACAGTCAATGTTGGCAAGATTCTTCGTATACGTGCTGCAGCACATTCAAGAAGGATCATTTTCTCAGTCTTACAGCCGCATTTCATTGATCCAAAAAAGGTGTTAGTTGTAATAATTGCAGGTTGATATGGAACTGATTGAGGACTGAACATAGCGAAACAGATCTTCTTATACTTGCACGTCTTAACGGACAGCTAGAGGTACAGAAGTCTCAAGGCTCCACGTAGTTCGCCTCAGGAGGCACTACCTCTCTCATTAAAGGTTACTCGTTTGACTTGTGAGCATGTGAAGGGTACGGGACCACTCTCATGCAAACATCGATGTGCTTGTGCTGTGTGTCGGCGGGGATGAGCAAAAATAGCCGTGCACAGTCCATTATTTCTTGAAGAAAAGATAAATTCCTTTGGAAAATCTTATCAGTGTAGAAATTATCCATTAACGAGGATATAGATGTATGAATTAACATGCTTGGACTTTTGTACATACTGAACACATTGAACATCATTTAATGTGCAAAATAAGAAGAAAATCTTATCTGAGCGGAAGTGGGTATATCATCGATTGATGGTAATTGAATTCTTTCGTCTGCGAATAATCATTGAGGCATCATCAATATTCACACTGCAGTAAGCTGTGAAAAAATACGTTTATTTGAAGATCAAACGCTGCGGAGACACATAAATAACAAAACCTGTTTAAAGTAATCTGAACACGTTCCCTCTGACGCTTGACATTTAACAATATACGTGCACTGAGGCAAATGACTAATTGCTCATTTTCGATTCTCTATCTTATTATAATGCTAATTGGCTGAATTATGGCTTAAAATGAATCCATCACGAATGATTCGAATCGTCATAATGCATGAAAGTGGAAGGGAACGTTCGGAAAAATTCGTTATCATTTCATGTGACAGACGATTTGTTTGCATGTAATATTTGTTCGGAGACGGACGACTATCCTTTTAATCAAAAATCATTTAATTTTGATCAGAAAATACATAATACATATATTGTTCCGACTACCTCACTTTACAATGTCAGGAAGTTGGAAAGAATTTATTTGCAAAAATAAATTGACGGGCAGTTGATGGCACTTGACTGTCACGAAAGGACAGTCAACTGCCTTGAGAAAGGGTCAGGACCCGAAGCGTTGGCAACTCTGTATCTAAACTTCATTTTTCTTTTATTGTGGCATAAACAGTTCGGGAGAGAATAATTTAGTTTTGAAAATTTCTTGAATATGGTCCTCCCGCCCACTGTCATTACTTAAGCGAAATGTTGGCCATGTAAGCACATAGAGCAACCAAGACCATCTAGCACATAACGGCATCCACATCAAATGTCGATTTATTGTAGATTCTCATCTATGGATGCAGCCTAGAACTGCGCAATTTTATTCAAGCAAATTTCATGCCAAAGTAGGCTACTTGGGTATGACATGGCATGACTTGTATATGTGTTTCAAAAAGGCTAAATCGCATTGACTTCGTTTATGTTATTGATGAGCTTTACTAACATATACATAAGCTATGCAGCATGGTTAGAACCGGCCGCCGACCCGGCCCCGGCCGCAGGGTTTGAAGACCGGCCGGTTAATTTAATTAGACTCAAGTCGACCGTTTACGATATTCAGTCTAAAATAAATTGCTTAGTCAATCATTGTAGCATTAAGGGCATGTAAATGTAGCATAATTTGAGAGTATCTACACGCATGTTTTGTGATATAAATATTGCGAACTGTTCTCTAAATATTTTGCATCTTCCTACATTTGCCTTGACAATGGACGAAGTCCGAAACGTCGGCATTGAATAAATTCTATTATTCATCATTTTCGTGCCTTATTGATCTCTCACTAAACCTATACAGTTAAAAATTATGCTCTTCAAACAGCTAAAAAATGATTGCCTGAAACATATGCATGCAGTTCAAACCCTATTTTATCTTAAATAAAGTTTCAAGAATTGTGTATTCTGGCCTGTATGAATTTAGAAGCATGCGTGTTCCTCAACCTATCTATTGCAAAGCTGTTCCAGATCTTGAATATCTTCACTACATGAACACGTACTAAACTTCAGTGAATCATTTTAAATCAAGTTTTCACGTTGCAGACAAACCCTTTCGTAACATCAGCACAGTCAGTTATCAAATTGTTCACCTCGGAACTTTCGCCGTTTAGAAAACGTTCATGATATTGGAACTTAGAATTGGTTGACCGCTTAAGGCTTTCTTGTGAAGGCTTTAGATATACGCATATGTAGGTACGGGATATAGACTTACGCATAAATTTTAATTGTATCAATGTTATTATTACATCAATGCCCGTTTGGGTCATTATTTTGATTATCTGTTTTCAACTTACTTGATTGACTTTGAAAATGCAAAACATTATCAAAAATTACAAAGTAGCCCTGCTCATTAGATTAGTAAATAAGTCATAACGCATATTACTGCTCATCGCACAAAACATGATATCAAAGTGCAAATAATTGCATTGTATGATATTCTACAGTGATGGGTAGCTCTCGCTTATCCGGAATACCGGATGGCCTACCACTCATGCATTTCGCGCATGCCAAGGCGTGAAGAAAATGAAGTTTTGTATTGATTGTATTATCATCCGAAGCTTTACGTTACGAGTTTCTCGAGAATACTCCTTTGCTTTTCAAAAATTAAAATTTCAAAAATAGAAAAATCAAGTTGATGCTGAAAAACATATTTAATGGAGAAGCTGTTTGTGCTTTTGATCCGTTGTCATTTCAGATAAGACAAGTTCTAGCGCATTTCGAGTGACAATTTAAATTCATTATTTGATAAAACATGAAACCCATAGCATCTGATGCCATATTTTTCAATTATTGTTAGTGAGTATATGTCATAAAGAATTAAATAACTCTCTTGATATTAAGCTATTTCGAACATGCATGACATACTATACATTTATAGTGTTATTCTCACCAAAGAAGATCCTGAAATATAAATATTTATAATGTGTTGATTTTGCTGTTTCGAATAGAGTGTGACAGCCATAACACAAAAGAATAATATGCCTACATGAATTATCCTATAATCTGAGGCCCTTTTGCATGACACCTGCGTTCCTTGTGACCGAATTGCATTTATCGCCCTCTCATTATTTGCGCTGAGTGTCATAGGATATTGTTTTAGGTCTGACTAACCTGGATTTGAAGCTACATTGCAGGCCTATCGCAAATTCAACTAGCTATGAAACGAGCCCATTCCATTTCAACTCTTGATTTTATGGTCATTAGGCTTAAGTAGTGGAAGTAGAAAATGCTCATATTATAGAGAAAATATACTGATTGAACAATGATACATTGAAAGAACATTGACATTGTCTTAAAGAGCCTCGATCGTCTTCCTGGTTGTTAATGAAGTGTTCAAAACCAATTGACATAAGCAATTCATGGAGTATAAAAGCAGATCATGGACTTGGCTTTGGGCTTCACACACTACTAGCAGAGAGTCGCAGGGAGTTAGGATCAAACTTTCAGTCCAAATTGATAATTTCATCAAACTTAGTGTGGAGCACCTCAAAAGAGTGTCGAGGTAAGCTGCCGGAAATAGACCACTAATTCTAGTTAAATCCAACATTGTCACTAGAATCTACGTAGAACAACATGCTCTCACGATCGGAATGTGTTTTTTCAAAACATTTTCCGGTACTCAGATGATTGATTGTTTTTTAAAAACATAATGGTTCTGATGCTTGCTGGCTATGTCGCATTATATCAATTACTGCGCTGAAATTTGAAGCGGCTTAAAAGAGTATATCAAAATCGGTT
Source organism: Prostheceraeus crozeri (assembly GCA_907163375.1). Lineage (NCBI taxonomy): Eukaryota > Metazoa > Platyhelminthes > Polycladida > Euryleptidae > Prostheceraeus > Prostheceraeus crozeri. Next base: position 201,988 of record CAJQUW010014401.1, read on the forward strand.
TGTCAAAACTTTGGAATGTAGCTATGCAGGCATACATTATATTATAAACATTATTATATATGCGTATTTTGATTATACGTATATATGATAATGATGATTTCTGTTGTCCCATAAAAATATCATAACAAGCTCATTGAAACAATTGCATAGACACTTGAAACCAGAAGAAACACGAATTTCAAATAAAGTAAGAATTCGACTTTCTTTGATAAAAATCCAGCTTCAATTCATATTTGTGAAATTCTTCATCGAGCAATAACTTCAAACCCATGATAGACTCGAAAGGCTAAAAATAGCAACATTGTCATTTATAACAAGTTAGCGATATGCCGTGATTGAAGCAGCTTCGTTTTAAATATGAATAGATTCTAAAATTCAGAATTTCTTTAAAAATTTCCTAAGAAATATCTCTAAAAGGAAAATTAATATCATTAAATTTATGGGTTATCGATTATTTCTTCATATTTTTTGTTCATCCAGGATATGGGAACAAATATTCGCTACAATGTGAATCATCAGTGAAAATTTATCGAACGCATTAGCGAATGTATGAATCAATATACCAATATTATTATGATTAGAAATAGTCAAATAAGTTGATAAAGGTCAATTTTCAAATTTTTCATTACCTTTGGAAATTAATTCTCATTTTCAAAGTTTTCAATATGCATTTTAGATGCAGAATGTGCCCGGATACGTGGGCCAAGGATCCGACGTCTAGAGAAAAAAAGGGTGTTTGCAATCCCTATGGAATCCTATTCTGTAAATGTGACATTGACTTTGTTTGTCTGCACTAGCGTAGGCTACGTTTAATAGCCTTCAAATATGAATGTATAACGGTTGTGAAGATGAAAAGGCAACAATAAAATATCTTTGAAATATTCCGGTTATTTTGTGCGGCTGCAATTTCGACAAATGGTGCCGTGACCACTTTTATGATTTCTAACACGACGCAGTCTATTTGTTCACTAACCGAGTGATCTATTTCATGTATTGAGATCTGTTGATCCGCTGTCAGGTATTCACTCTTCATATTTTCTCACGATGTCTTCCCTGTCGAATTTGATTCGACAACGTGCCGGTCACAGCGCTTACTTTACGAAGTCATTTTGTAAGGTAAAGACGTAAATTTCTAGTGAATCACAAGATACACGTACAAGTAGCATTGCCTTCGATCTTGCATTTTTCAAGACGAAACTGGAGGATATTAGGAAACTTGATCCATTGATCACGGAGTCTTACTCGGACGACTTCCTCGAGAGCAATGAATTTTTGACTCAGCTTTACTTATAGAACGAGTTTATGAAGGAAAGTCTGAGAAAAATTTACGATGTAGAGTCATATTTGTTAAAACATAGGTTCGCACACTCCAGTTATTCATGTGGCATGTCAGCTACCAGTATAACCTCATCGAAGCCCACACATTTTGCCAAGTTGCTGAAGTTGATTTACTTCGATGGATCTGATGTAAGAAAGTGGTCTGAATTCTATGACACTTTCCATTCTGAAATAGAGTCAAGACATGACATTGATGACGTAAGCAAGTTCCACTACTTGAACAGTCTACTTCACGGTTTAGCGAAGGAACGCATAAACCATATCCGTCCTTCGAATGCGTCCTTTCAGCTTGCCATCGATAAATTGAAATGTGAATTCGGTGAAAGAGTGAAAATAAAGAACGCTCACATTGACTCTATGAACTCAATTTCCATACCAAGTTATTGCTCAAATGATCTGAGACGATTTCTTGATCAACTGAATTTTGACGTAGGTTCACTTAGACACTTGTTGTACGATTCCATGATGTACGGTCCCTTTATCACACCATCTCTATTACGGAAACTTCCTCGTGAATTACAAATGGAGGTTCTCGATGAAACCAGGGGAGATTATCGTTCTTTAGATGAGTTCATCAATCTGTTAAAGCGGGAAGTACGCAAGCGTGAAAACCTGGACTTTCTGCATTACCGTGATGACAGTCAAGATTTCTTTGTTTCTGATGAACATACTAGCACAATGACAGTGCTAGTGATTAATTTTCCAGGACAGTCTAACGCTCAGCACAGTGTGAAGAAATGCACATTTTGTAAAATAAAAGATCACTCGACATTTCAAGTTCCAAGAGTATTGAAGATAAGTTAGATTTTATCAAACGCAACAAATTGTGCTTCAATTGTCTTGTCTCACATTTGAAAAAAGATCGCAAGTCAAAAGGTAGATGTGCTTTAATGCAACAAAGCACACCACACCTCGATCCACTCATCGTTCCACAGAGACAACGATTCTCAGATAGGTCAGAACCAGAGTGAGATAAAAGTTTCTTCCATAAACAAAAGCGTTTCTAGTCTTGAAGCACCTCGCCGTACAGTCCTTCCAGCAAATGATCGCGAAACAACGTGTATGTCTGTAGGATCTCAAAGTAGCAACCTCTCAACAGTCATGTTGAAAACCGCAGGGTTTAAAATTGTTTCCAGCGAAAGTAGATCAAATGCAAATATTCTCATAAACGACGGCTCTCAAATGAGCTATGTAAAACAACATACAGCTGAAACTTTGAGATTGCCTGTTCAAAAACGCTTCACCATTCAGAACAACGTGTTTGGTGGTAGCTCGTCGGTCATAAATTATGACGTTGTCAGCTTGGCCATAGAGACTATCAAAAATCCGATCACGATTCAGTGTCTAGTAGTACCAGAGATAGTGAAGATCGATCAAACAGGTTGGTCTAGATACAAACTCTCAAAGAAATTGCCCAACATACAGCTTGCCGATTCTTTTGATGAAGCGCAGCTTGACGTTAAAGTTCTAATCGGAGCTGACTTTGCTTGGTGCTTTCTGAAGTCATCCATTCATCTTATCGATTCAGATGGACCTGTCGCTCAAGACAGTGTGTTTGGTGTTCAGCTCTCAGGTCCTGTACGAAGAACATGTTCTTCTCTTCCAAAATTTTCATGCCTACTCAGTACTCATTCACTCATTAAGCAGATCAGAACGGAATTAACTTTCGGAAGTATTCACTGTGATGAATAGAAAACTGCTTATTCCCTTGTGAAAGATTCTTTGACCATTGACTCGATAGGTTTGAGCAATCCAATACCAGACATAACGGATGACGTCTTTCATAGGAATTACTGCACACGCATCAAATTTGATGAACACCGTAGCCAATACATCGATCCATGACCTAGGCATGAAAATCACCCACCCTTACCATCAAGTCTCAAAACCAGTAGATCTCGTTTACTACAAATGAAAAGGCGATTGACTGAAATAGGATTATTTGATGCCAACTCCAATGTCATTCAAGAACATATCAGAAGAGGCTTTGTTGAAAGCATACCTGATGATGAAAATATGTTTAAGGAAAACAATTGTCACTATTTGCCCCACTATTTTGTGTTGAAGGATGATAATTCAACAACTCCTTTGCGAATAGTTTTGATGCGAATCCTGGACGTGAATCCTTGAATGAATGCCTTGAAACCGGACCATGTCTATTAGATAACCTTTTGGAAATCTTATTGAAATTTCGAGTTCGTCCATGCGCCTTCTGCGGTGACATAGAGAAAGATTTCTAATCTATTCAAGCTGCGGAAGAAGATCGCAACTTTCTCATATTCTTGTGGCTTAAAAATGATGATCCAGACGATGAGGTAATAAGTCTTAGACACCGTTGCTTAGCATTTGGTCTAACATATTCTTCATACATCCTAAATGCAATATTAAGAAATCATCTGAAAATCGAACTCAGTCATTTCAAAAGACATTGCTGAGAAAGTTTACGTTGACAACTTATTCTCAGGTTGTAGTTCTGAAAAAGAAGCAGAAGAAATTTTTCACAAGTCGCAATCCATCCTCAGCTCAGCCAAAATGAAGTTAAGACAGTGGACTTGTAACAGCAAAATCCTTCAATATGCTGCCAAGAGTCAAAATGTGTATGAGAATTCACATAACGTATCACTGCTACGGATGGATTGGAATAGTGAATCCTATGTACTTGAGTTGTGGTGTAAATCAATTAGACAGGGAAAACCAGTTTCTAAGAGAATAGCACTATCAGTTACCTCATCTCTGTTCGACCCTTTCAGTTTACCGTCTCCAGTAACTATGATATTGAAATACTTTATTTCCAAGCTTTGGGAATCTTCCTTTACTTGGGACGAGACACTTCCTGATCATCTGTCACAAGAATTTCAAGAATTGAAGTCTTAATTAGATGATATCCGTGAGAATCTGAGCATTCCAAGATTTTTCAAATTGAATACCTCTGATCCCGTCGCGATACATTTATTCTGTGATGCAAGTTTCATGGCATTTATGTGCAGCGTGATTTATTTTTTTCAAAACAACATATCCATCTTTGTATGTCCTAGATTCAGGGTGGCACCATAAAGAAAAAAAATGCTATGGACTATCCCTAAACTTAAATTGAATGCGATGGTTATAGATAGTCGACTAGTTACGCATATTATTGACATTTACAAAGATGATTTTACCTTCAGCTCCATTCATGACAGACTCTGAAATATGCTTGCATTGGTTGATCAACAATAAGTTAAAACGCCGAAAAGTACAGGGTGACACAGCTAAAGGTTCAATTTTTATTCCTCTCCTAATCATGGGGAAATTGCAATACGAAGTCACTGCTGCCCGTAATGTGATCACTAGAATACAGCATTTTGTAAATCATAACTTATGTTATCGTTGTTGCTCTATATCTATGATTTTGCTTCGTAGTTTTGGAACCATCAATTGATAAGTTTTACTTAAATGTCGTAATTTCCTAAAAGGTTGCACTTGTCTCGTAGGTCAAGCACACAGCTTGAATGTTATGAATAAGTGAATAAGTGACTATTTTAAATTTTCAAATTGAAATTCGTCGATTTCTAAGTTGAAGCGTTCAAATTTTGTTCACAACTATTGATTGACGTTGATAAAATATCGAATTTGTTTGGGACAACGGCGGTCATTGATTGCGCATCCCATTAGCAACGAGCTAAATGCGCGGCTTGGTATGACTGCTTATGGGGAGTGTTGCTCATGTGCATTCAAAGATTCGTGCTGTTTATTTGGCAATAACTTTGACACTCCCTCAAGTAGCATTATCAAAAAGTGGCGTGTTCTCCTGATGGAGACAGACTGTGTTATTGATCAAGCAAGAGACACATGAAAAACAACATATCCAGAGAAATGTGTTGAGGCTCGGAATCTTTTATGAAATCGAGCCTCATACCATCAGTTTAAGAGGCGCATCTTCAAAATTAGATGTGAGTCGCGAATCCGTCAGGCGATATTTGAAAGAAATGAGATTTCATGCTTCAAAATGCTAATTGTTCGATCTCTGAGGGAAGACAAAGCTTGTCGGAATAACTTTAAAGAGCTTCGAGAATTTCTTCGTCAAGCCACTTGATGCAGTTACCATTCTCTGACGAAGCCTACTTCATCCTTGATGGGTCAGACAACTGCCGTTATTGGTCAACTGATGATCCTCATTGGCATCATGAGAGCAGCCTTTGTATTCGAAAAGGACAACCAAAAGATTTGAAGCAGCGAATCATGAGTGCTTTTCACTTGGTGATATCAGACATTTTGTCAAATGCTTTCAACGATTGTCGTCGTCATCGAAGAAGAAGGTGGACATCGTGGATGCTGAATATTTTTAAATCTTACAATAAATTGCTACTTCTGAAGTTACTTTGAGCTTTCTATTGACATTTATGAAAATTGAAATGTGAAACTTTGAAAATAATTGTCAAAAAATTATCAATTTATAGTTTCAAAACTATGAAGCAAAATCATATATATAGAGCAACAACGATAGCATAAGTTATGATTTACAAAATGCTATATTCAAATGATCACATTGCAGGCAGCAGTGACTTCATTATGCCCTTTTCCCATGAATAGGAGGAGAATAAAAATTGAACTTTTAGCTGTGTCACCCTGAAATTGTCACTCAGCAATTGAGTTGCAGACATCAAGAGTCATATTCCACAATCTTCATGGTCACACGTTCCTTCTGATGAAAATATAGCTGATTTGATGACTAAAGGCTGTTCGTCTCGGGATTTGTTGAAACCAGACATTTGAAAGTTTGGACCTCGGTGGATTACATCGAAAGAAATGTGGTCGAAATGAAAGAGCATGAAAGATGAGAACGATGATAAGATTCCAGAGGATATTTGTACCCCCTGTCAGCCTGTCTGATCACTGCTCAAAATTATCCGAAGAAGTTGACATTAAGAGATTCAGTTCCTATTCAGAGCTAGTGCGAACAATGACATGCGTTCTAATATTTATCAGAAACTGAAATCACTAAGTAGACATTTTTCTCCTTCCCTTTCGTCAGAAGAAATAAACTCTGCAGAAAATGTTCTAATACAGCTTCATCAAAGAGATATTTTCCAAAAGAGTATGAATTTCTTGAATCACGTTCTTGTGACTCTATCACGAAAAAGAGACTTGATCTCGTTCGTTCTTTGAACTTAATTCTTCATGATGACATAATCAGAACTGCCGGTCGATTGAGACAGCACAGATTGATCACAGCCTGAAGTTTCCGATATTAATTCCTAAAAATGATTTTCTCACAAAACTTATTGTGTTATATTACCATGATGTCACCTTTCACTCTGGAGTTGCAGGACCAGTGAATGCCTTGAGACACAAGTTCTGGTTGCCATGTGCTAAATCACAGTGCCAAAAAATGATCAGACATTGTACTGACTTTGTAATGACACTGTTTCCTTCTCATCCATGGGAGTCGACTTTTCAAGTAGTCTTGCAGTAAAGAGTGGGCCTCATACTTTCAAAAAGTGCTACATCTGCATATTTTCCTGTTGCACTACCAGAAACTTGAATCTTGAGTTGTTGTCTGATATGTCTACTGAATCGTTTCTTTTCGGGTTTCGTTGCCATTGTGCAGCTAATGAAACACCAAACTTTGTTGTATCAGATAATGCCAAGACGTTCAAAAGGCTGACCATAAAATTCAGAAATTGTATTCTCTTCTTTGGACAGCAGACACTGACTCATCTTTCTCTAAGAATGGAATTCAAGGGAAATTTTGTGATGAGCTGACGTTCAGAAACATTCCTGTTAAAGCGCCATGGTGGGGGGGATTTTATGAACGCTTCGTAGGAGTCGTGAAGATGAATTTGAAAAAGACACTAGGTCGTTCATGCATAACATTTGACCATTTACGTGTGTTACTGAAAGAAATTAAATGTGTTCTGAACACTCGTCCTCTCACTTCTCTAGAGAAATCACCAAACGAATTAGAGCCTCTAACTCCTGCTCATCTGCTTTACGGATATAATCCCACTTTACTTCCTAATCCACAAGTCAGTTATGATTATGGAAGACGTAGATGACACCTATAGCTCTGATAAGGTGCTATACTTCACCCATCCTTCTTCATGACACCTTCGCACCCCACTTCAATGCCATTTCATTCAACGTTTCCAATCAGAATATTTCGTCGTCCTCCGTGAACGCCATTCATATCAAATTAGTAAGATGAAGACCCCAAGTGATGCTTCTCCTTCTCCTTCTGTAGATCAGCTGGTCTTAATACATGATGATATTCTAACACGGCTTAAGTGGAAGGTTGGTATCATAGAAAATCTGATTGTTGGTGAAGATGGACAATGTCGTGCCGCGCATCTTCGAACCTCAACCGCAAAGACAGACCGTGTAATATCGAAGCTCTGCTCACTGAAGCTGTCGACATCCACCCGTCTTCCAATCTCCGAACAAGGTGTGAAAGAAGCTGAACACAATACAATACAGCGACTTCCTGGTGAAACTGAACCGGCCAATCGTCCTCCTCGAAGATGAGCAGCTGATGTCGCAATGAAGGGGATGGATGCTCTCGTGAATCACTGACTTTACTTTCCCGTACACCATTGCTGCTAGAACTCTCTCCAGAGCAGCACTTCCTCGCCCGGACTTATGTGGAATCCTATTCTGTAAATGTGACCTTGACTTTGTTTGTCTACACTAGCGTAGGCTACGTTTAATTGCTTCATAACGGTTGTAAAGATGAAAAGGTAACAATAAAATATCCTTGAGATATTCCAGTTATTTTGTATGGCTACAAATTCGACAATCCCTGATGCGTCTCTGTGTGTGGCAGCATCTGTCATTTGTCTAATGTCTGGCTATCTAATAAATCCATATAAATACCATGCAAGCCTACTGTCGCATTTCCTTTGAGTTTGAGACTTGTGCTTTCAACTAAATAGGAAAAATCTTCTCCTAGCCTTCACATAAAAATCATAAAATAGCTTATTTGTTTTACTTTTGCGTGTATAGCATACTTATTCAATAGGGTGAATTTTTCTTGAGGCACTTATCTTTCTTCAAACAAACTTGTAAACATTTCTGCTCTTCAATTCATGTCAATTATCACATTAACTTCAACTTCATCAGTTCAAGTAGCATTTAGTCTCTCTGAGGTATCATTCACTTGAGACTAAATTACAAGTTTGTAAGTAAATGCCAGTCAAGTTTCAAATATTTACATTCCAAGGATTGCAAGGCATGATAAATCAATATTAGATGACGTTGCGTGCTCACCTCAATATAATTTTGCTAATATTCTTTATTCCTTATTCATAAACTAATTTTCTAGAGAGGTAGTAAAGAAAATTTCACGTCACACTTTGACGCACCATAAAATGCATGATTGATTGAGGTAGAGCTGACAGAGCTATTAACTCGGGGCGCTGTAGTCTTCAGAAGACTAAGTGTCGATTTCTTATTTTAGGCATTCATAAACTCAGAGTCTTCAGCAGTTTTTTGAAATAACATACCTTCGACATTCATGTTTGATGAGCAGACTGCATGATAGGAAATGTTTTCTTTTATTTTAAGTATGTCATTGTCAATGCTTGATGAGTTCCATAACTCGCACTCTTGTCTAGGATTCAAAAACAGCATGCGTACTTTAAATAATCTTGCTGGCAAAAAAATTGCTCTTTGTTTTTCAAGAAATTTAGGAATTATGACAATGATATAAGAGTTTTTTCATAAATCCTTCATTTTTGCATAATTCCTAATTTGGTAATATTTAGATGGATTTGATAGTCACTAATATACAGTGTCTGATAGTCACAAATAAATAAGTTTGCACAGCGTCCAAACTTATCGAATGTGTAATCAGAGATAGCTAATGGCAGTTGGAATTTGGAACACAAATTCGCTGACAAAGAATTCACAATTCGGCTTCCGCTCGAACTCAGCTGGTTGTATCCAGTTTCCAGAATTTTTAATCACTTCTAATATCGATCGTGGCAATTCACCTGATGTGATGTGCATGTACCTTGATTTTGAGACGGCCATACTTATATTTTGCCTTTGAACAATTATCAGTTGCTTTTCTTTCCAATCACCTAGTGATTTACAAGTTAAGATTTAGCATAATTCAGGACAACTCAGGCTTATAATGCTACATTGTATAATGTAATATCTGAAATCCAAAAACGAAAAAGTCACTGGGTCACCAAGTGGTGTCCTTGATCTGATAGCTCGGAGCTGCAGTATGTTCTAAATAACCCGATGACTTGATGCTATCGTTGGTTTGAATAATTGACATGCTGAGTACATGCTGTTCATTGGTCATTCATGCATGCCCCAACCTAGTTCTCCGACGATGTCGCGATCTTGAGTCAATTCTCATTATAGTCAACTTCAGGTAAACAATATACTTTGTATTTTTACTGCTTCGACAGTTTGATAGACTTAAGCTAGCAGAAAAAATCAAAGCAAGACAACAAAAATTGTGTATTTCCTTTATACTAATTTGTCTTTTATTAATTTTACTCAATGTCTATATTCTATTTGCCGGATTAGCAATAACTCTGTCTCTTACTGTGCCTTTGCAGCTGAAAATCAAATTAAAAAGTCAGTGGTTAAATAAAGTAAAGAAAAGACAGGCAATATTTAGCAATATTTCTTGTTGTTTGTTGTCGATACGATGTTTATCTGAGAAGTGAGAGGCGGAAATTTCGTCGCAGTCCTGTCTGCTTCTCTCCATTAACAGTGATGATGTTTTCTGCAGATCCTTGCATTTTTAGGATGGAATTTCAGCCGTAAGTGAGGAATAGTTTCATTCATGGTATGTGACCTTGAATATATTTTGCGGATGAGTTTGCGGGATTATATCGATATATGAAGAATTATCTATCCGAAACATTTGCTCTTGATCTCTCTCCCTTAGACCGACATTCCTTCGGCACATTATGGAGTACTGGGAAGCAATGAAACAGTAAATATTAACTTAATCTTCTTCATATTTTTTATGCATCATAAGCACAATAGCCTCATCAAACATCATGCATCTTTGATATATTCCACTGTGGGAAACACAATTGATATTTTAATGAATTTTCATTTTGGTAGCGCGTAGTCGCTTTGAAGCCGACGCATCAAAGAAGGAATAAATTTTCACAGCTCTTACCACCTCTAATTGAAATTGTACAACTTGCTTTTATGGAATCGGAATTAGATTATTCATAATTAATGGTTTTTATCGGATCAAAAATATGGTAAACATGATTATTTATGCTGTGCTGAATCTTGAGTATCCTATACTAGAATGGTCGACGGATAAGTGAAGCGAATTATTTTTGCTCACATGATATCTGTAAATATAAAATCTTCTATCCGGATCTTCTAATCCCGGATCATGTTTATATTGGCTAATCAATGTCGGGATCCCGAGAAATTTTAAATAAGATTTTTTTATTGATGTTATCTTTACTGTCTCACTCCTCTAAACTGAAATCACTTGAATATCTTTAAATTTGCTTTAGTGCCGCCGGGTTGTTGTGTGGCACGGTAAAGGCAATCTGTACAACAGTCACACGGTGCAACGGTTTAATCGCAATTTTTTAATTTGGCTGCCGAAAACTATTTCCATGTCTGAAACATCTCCAAGTATCTAATTGTTTCGATTTATTTCTTTAGATTTGAAATATTTATTAGTCTTTCATCGAAAGGCTCCACCTAAAATATTGAATTCCCTTAATGAAAGATTAATGGAAACGAGTTGACACCTTTATATTTTTTCGATAATTTGCAATGTTTATTATATACTATGGTAATTGCAATTTATATTACTACCAACCACAATAGAATCAAGTAGCAATGTCAGCTTTATGCAACAAAAAGTAGATCCTAAGTATAAAATGTACAGATAATCATGGCATTTGGTGCATTTGTTTATGTTGTAATGCAGCCACTGCATCTTTTCTTCTCAATATACATGTATAGCTGCGCTCGTAACCGACTGTTTATAATTCACACATACATGTATTTTCAAGAAACTCTCTTCGAGTTGTATTCAGAACAGCCTAGTTTTCCCTATTCAATCAAATATACTCCCAATGTATAATTTAAGGTGGGAAATTGAAGCAACGTCGTTATCATTTTTTAGAAGTCAATATATTTCTACGACTAGGCGTCGTTATCATCAGGGCAGATATCATAAAAAGAAACTATTCAACAGCATGTGCTCAAAAATGGAAAAGGTGAAGATGCGAAAATAGATATTTGTAGCACTGGGCTGTGGATTTGGGAAATCATAGCTATGCGATTATACGGCAATAGCCATCGGAACAATCAGCATGCGAATCAAGGGAACATCAAAATCAGAAAGGAGCTCCAGGAGCCCCACCCTTGCCACCAGCCATGTTCTTCGGAGATCTATTAGCCCGTGCAAAATAGGTTTGAGATTCAGCGATTTAGAAGCACATCTCCATATACGTTGAATACGATCCAGACTTGTGTTATTGTATATTACAGTAATAGAAGCCTGAAAAATATTCGGCTGAAACGCGTTTGGATAGCGGCACTATGAATCAAGCAACAATCGGTAATAATTTCAATCAGGTTGAGAACCGGCCAGGTTTTTGACGACCGGGCCGGCGGTCGGCGTAATTAAAACCGGTTTGCGGGGGCCACGCTGGCACATTCAAAATTCTACGGCGAGTAGGACGACTGTTATCGACTATCGGACGTCATTAGGTAAGGCTAGACCGCTAAACGCAATTCAATTTCCATGTAGCATGCACAAAATGCATGCAGTGAAAGGTAATGACGTAGTTGACCAAGCGGCGAGAGAGGTTAACCATTTTCCAAAGAGTTCAAGACAGGACAAAAGTATCAGGACTCTCTCGGCAAAACGCTTATTGGTCTTTATCACTAAGTTATAATTAAAAGAATGACAGGGCCTTCGACGTCTAGCGCCTTCTATCGGTCGATGTAAGTGCTAAACGGCAGCCGTTTTACCGAGAGAGTCCTGATACTTTTTGTTCTGTCTTGAACTCTTTGGAAAGTGAAAAGTAAGTCTAAAGGCATTCCTGATAAGGAAAAATTCCCAATCATAATACAATTATTCGCAATTTGATAACTTGTTTTGCACGGCGGAAAAGACTATGAGCAATAATACTCGTAATGACCTGTTTATCTGATAAGAAAAATCCCCACGTTATAAATTACAATAATACTTCTGATAATAATAGAAAACATGTTGGTTCGTCCAATGAAGAACTTCAAAAATAAGATTACTCACGGACGATTTATTTTGAAATTAAAAATAGTGTTACTAGAAAATACTTCACGGTCTATTAAGACCACATCTTCAAGCGAGAATGGCATCAGGCAATTCATGATGTGCAGCATGCAAAATCAATAATTCTAATTTAGAACAATGCGTTGTAATTTAAAATAATGCCTATGATAATAGTAGTTACAGAGTCAATCATGTACATGTTCAAGCAAGTTGATAACAGATGATCAAAATAGTGACCGAAACCGGCAATGATGCAAGAAGAAAAAACAACCTGATTGCTGACTGAGTGATGAGGCCACGAAATGCTTTGTTTCTAAAAGTGAAAGAATTCCAGTGATTTGCAGGGTCAATTGAGAAATCTCGACACAGAAGCTTAAAATTCAGGTCTTTTGAGCTTCTGTTGATGACCTAAGAGGCTGGAAAAAGAGCTCCTACGACGGCATATCATAAATTTCTCACTTCACGATGTGCTCCAGACTATTTGCAGACCCCGCACAACATCAATCAAAACTTATCGCATGCCGCAAAATTCAATTCACTGTCTATTATTCAGGTGGTAGTCCCAACTGGTATTTCATGTAGTTGCATTGAAATCCAGTCATTCATTGTATCTCGGAAGCTGAAGGTCTTATATTAACTATTCCAGGCAATGAAGTTATTCAGTAAATGGAATAATCTTTCAAATATGGTAATGAATCCACACTTCTTAGAAAATTCCGCAGGCTAGAATATAGGATTCTCGAAACTTTATCTGAGATAAAACAGGGTTCCAAAATACATGTATAAGTTAATAATTTCAACATTTGAGAAATAGTTCGCAACATTTATGTCACATATGCTATATGTGCTCCTAAATTATGCATGCGCTGAATACATCATATTGACTCAACAACAAGTTCTAGAATGGACATCGTCAGCGGTCAACATAGGCTAAATTGAATCAACCGTCAGGCTATACTGTCTTCAAAATTTATGGCCGATGGTCAGTGTTGCTAAAAGTGGCCGACCGGCAATAAGCGGTCTGATCGGTAAGCAGCCGATTTCAACCCTAACAATAAATTTACATTCATAGCAAAAGTCTAAATGATTAATGTACTGGTGGTGTGATCATTGTTGCGCCATGTGATATTCCAGTGAGGCCCAAACCTGGGACTTAAGCGCTGCATAGAATGTACAGCTCCGGAGTGAAGTGATACAAATAATCTAACATCGAATTTAATGTTTCATAAAACCGACAAGATTAAGGGTTTCATTATATCTACGTACAAAGCATTTTTGCAGATTTTTCCATTTGAAACATTTTATGCTTTTTTAATTTCATACTCTGCATGATGATCAGCCACAGCCACCTTTGAATCAAAAAGCACTATATTAAATTCGATTGCTCGCTATTGATGCAAGATTACAAAACAAAATCGATAACAAAATCGATGATCGATTGTAATTGACATGCCAAAATGTTCAGCAAAAAAAGCGTTATCCCTACTTTCTGTGTTCGACAACCTAGGCCGACTTTACCTCGAAGGCAGATCATGATACATAAAAGATACATGCGAAACGTACTTGAAAACGACTTCCCACTTTTTGTATCCTTAAGCTCTAAGGAATCATTTTGGCCCAAAGTAGTGTAATGATAATTTTTGATGCTTCTGAAAAGAATATTTATATGTGCACACTTTTTAGCCTAATTGAATCAACAGCAGATTATAATGAAAGATCTACTTCGACCATTGACAACGTTATCAGTTATCAAAAAAATGAAGAGACTCATACATAAATTTTCCATTCGTATATCTCTCTATCAACGAAGGGGTTTGTCTCTATCAAAGTAAGAATGGATGCTCATGAATGTGATGACTATAATGTGCATGAGGATTTTGAAGACGGCTGAGATGACTGTGTAGACGAATTAGGCTGGCATACGAGACACAACAGCTTTAAAAAAGTCCGTAAGTGCTGAATACAATTTAAGAGACGAGTGAAGCTCGGGTCTCATATACTGATAAGCAGGTGAAGAATGCAGACATTTTCCCATGGGCTTTAGAGTTTTGTGTGACAGTCCTATCACTATTTTGAATTATTAAAGCCCTCGAGAAAACTTCCTCGTCACTAGATTATCTATAAATCGCTTCATTCATGTCTTGAACCATGACTGCCATCGCACCTTGTGCTGCATCAAGTTCGAGATTATGTTCAAATATATGCAGCCTTGTTCCTTCTATAACAGATCAACTCAAATGAAGTATGGGGAGATTAACAAAACTTACTCATATTATTTGAAATTAACGATACCACTGCATGGTTTGCACAAAATTATACACTAGGATTCGCATATATATATATATATGGTGTTCAGATGCATCATATTGTTGTCAGTTGGTCTATATTGGCGACTCTATGATCACGGAGAAATTCCCTCCTGAATTTCTATGCTCTAGTCTTCAACGCAAGACATCTTGCGAAAATGTAAGATTGAATCTGTATATTGAGACTGTATCTTGAATCAGTAATTGCATAACCATCTGTCAATATCATCATATGCACATCATCTTTGATATTCATCTTGTTTACAATCTGGTGCTTGTGTTTGCTGGTCAGGTGTTCAAGCCATGATCCGACAACACACTCCAATGAGACGGCTTAAATCCCAACTAATTTGGATGGGACCAAATGAACGAATCATTGAGACTAAAAAACATGCGCAGGGCCTTGATATACAGAGACGGAAAGAAAGTTGAGAGTGTTCTAGCTGGCGCTATATTACCTGCCCGAACATAAAAACTCCAATTTTCGATCTGAACCATTGAGGAGGAACAGCCTTTTTATTTAAGATCGGACATTCTTCAAATGTCCGACCTCTGTAAATGTAAGAGAAGTGCTAACGGTTGAACATGTCCTAACATGCGTCAGTGGGAACATTCGAGGTGATATGGTTACTGGGAATAAAGACTTTTGTTAGTGGATGGATGAAACCACATTGACTCTGCAATGACATTCGTGTGTATTCTCTTCTCCCGTACTTTTCATGCCTCTAAAGTCTGTATTTTCAAATTTTATTGCCACTTCCACATTTTGAATATTTAAGCAAATATGTGCACAATTTCTTGCGCTTTATGTATTCGAAAGTAGAAAATTAAGCTTAATTCAAGAGCTATAGTAAGCTGCGGAATTGTTCAAAAGAGGATTGTTATATTCCTGAGAACAACAATTATATATTTCCTAAATGATACACCAATTATGCACTACTATTTGGAATGTGGATTGTTGAAAATAATTAATTATTACCGAGTTATGAAAATGACAGTGCGATAGCATTGGCAATTATCCCATTATCACGATAGGCTCACAACAATCTCTGATAATCCAGTGGTGGCTACTGTGGATTGATTTATTGATCATGCTGACATGAAAACCCCACTTTCTCTGTAAATTCATCAAAAGACAAACTGTCGCTGTCACATGGTCAAGCTAGACAGAAATACTGCACACGCTAATTATTTCCATGCCAAGAAAAGTCTTCTCATGTGGTTGCAATATAACCAAAGCGGGAATTGGTGTTGTGATATTCCTCCCTCCCCAAATCTAAATTGTTCATAGGAAGAAGTACATCTGAAAGCCGGTAATGCATAATTCCCCCCTCAGGAAAAGAGAAGCAAATAATTCCTTCTAGACGTCACAGTTTCAATCTTAGAAGAGATGCAATCGCAAATTGAATAATGTTTCCTGGAAGCCACTAGTTTTAATCTAAATACATATCTTTTTAATCTAAACGAGTCTAAATCGGGCGAAGCAATGACAAGCTCAATCAAAATGCTAGTGAAATCGTGGATAGTTGTTTCTGTCGATTGGTAGCGACCAAAGCCAAACCGCCTTAAGGGCATTTCATCCATTTCACGTCAAATGACCGTCCACCAAGATCCAATACAATTGGATAGATGATCAAACTAAACTAATGGCAGTGTGTATAGGTCATGAGCCTATACTGTGGAAGCCAATTTATTTTATTTAATATTCCTCTCCCTATTGTATGTCTGCATCCAGCATTTGGGCCCTGTTGGGAGCTGCGGACACAAACAATCAAGAGTTGCGTCCATGGGAATGGGGCTCAGGGGCCAGGCCCACTCACTGCAAAAATAAGGCGATTTTGGTGATTCATTCCATATCGCATTGCTATTTTCTTTGGCATACGTCTCTAATTTTTCCTGTAAGGGCGCATTACATAGTTTCCCGATGCCAATAATAAGATGAAGCTTCATTAAAAGATACGTGAGGAGTGAACGTTATTTGAGATTTTGCGCCCATTCCAGTGCACCGTCTGGAAGTTTGTGATGACTTGTTTGAAATCGTACGAAACAGCCTTTTTGACATTTTCTGAAACCTTCATTCTACATGTATTTTGATCTTCCAGTTACAACATGCATTTCAAAATAACTTGTATTCTGACTGTCTTCTATTAGATGCTTCTCATACTTTCATATCTTGTTTTATCTCCTTTCATCGTTTCTTAATAGGCCTGTATCTCGCCTGTACTTTGCTCACTTAAGAATAGGCATTCATTCAGAAGCATCGTTGAAGCTATACTTCTTTCTTGTTAATAATTAGTGGTGCGATTTTATGAGTGACCTTACACCTGATGATTCACAGACAACAAGCATTTTGCTTACTGGCTATATGCTATTTCTTTTGCAAGGGGGCGCCACCTCTGCGCTTGAAATGGGACGCCCACCACATAAAAACGGCCCTGACAAAAGTACGCTTAAGTAATTCCTCGCTTGCTTGTCATACCACTTTCATCAAATTACTGTTAAACTATCTCATCAATTAGCTGATACAATTGATTAGTGTATTGCATAGACTCCGTTCAGTGTACAATTGTAGCAAGGCACTCAGGCTATGGAGCATGCCTCGAGTAATGAATGAGCTGAATTCTCACACAATGTGAACCATAGCCATCACTGCATCAAATTTGTGTATTCATGTGCATGACTTTTATTCATCTTAAAATATACACAACTTTACTTTTTAAATGCTACCATCGTTGTCATCACAATTTCGTATTGCGATTGAATACAGCCATAACACAGATTTCAGTGTGAAGTGAATCAAACTTCAGAGTCGAACCATTGAGAGAGCGTGTCTGAGGTGTTCAGAATTCCTTTTGTTACGTGTTTTCAGCTTTCTCGACTTGTGTCAATTGTTTCTCTGTTGCACTCTGCACGTTCAAAACCCTTTGAAATGCATCATGATTGTATGAATGAATTGGAATTATGTAAATAGAATAATTTGGCATTGAGTTACATCCTCCATTGAAAACTGGGAACAGACCTGAATATCCGCCATGTCATCAAATATCAGGAGTCATCAGCAGGCCTAGTTCACATCTCTCGACATTGACATAGCTCCCTATTTAAGTTTACAGTCACATCCGGAGCAAATTTCTGTGGACATATGCAACTATTTGGAACTGATAGATGAGAAAAAAATATTCTGATGCCTTATTCAATAACCTTTCATGCACATTGTGTCCGCTTGACGACACTTCGATCCTCAACCTTTGGGAATGCAGATTCCGCAGCGGTAAAAATTCATAACCGAAAGAAAGAGGCGATCAATGCGATTCTAATGACATCACTCCCAACCTCGTACAATGCCTAGTACGCTCGCAAATTGCATTTGAATTTTGTTTCAAAAAACTCAAATTTTTAAAAAAATTTTAGAATGAAAGGGTCAAGTACTTCTTTTAACATACTAACTTGTCGCCAAGGTTAGTGCGATTGGAAAGTGCAAAACACGATAGTAATCGTGAATTAATTCACTATTTCTGAATTCAATCGCAAATTTTCTTTGAATTTGTTTGATTAGAATAAATAAGATGATATACATGTGCTACTTCTGCATTCATGGGAAAAGAGGCTTTCCTGTAAAAGAAATTTTTAGAAGAAAAAAGAAGGGAGCACCTTTAGACATGCCCCTCGATGGCTTAGTGGACCGGTTTTTACCAGCAAAAGGACAAAGTGATTTAGCTGACAGATTTCATGAAGTCCACTGAATGGAGACGTGTTGTCATTTGTAGTCAATGATCAAAGAATATTAGCGCAACTTCCCCGCAAAATTATGTTTTCACGAAGAACGAAGGTCTCAGTGTTTTATTTTCTTAAAGTATAGGAATAAAGTACTCTATCTGATTTAAAGCATGTTTGCCATTTGAAAGCAGTGGTACATTTTCTCTTGGAAAATAAGGCATCGGTGAGGAAAATAGGCATTCTATGAAGCCAGAAGGGCAAGAAAATGTGGAAATCCGAGGCCGCGAAGCGAAAGAGGATTTCTACGATTTTCGTGCCCACTGGATACATAGCATAGCTTATCCTCTAAATCTATGGTAAATGTCCAATGACCAATGTGATTATATGAATAAATCTATGAAAATTTATCTTGCCCTGCGACAATTTTCATATTATCGCATATTACCTTCACAGATTTAGAGGATAATAAAGTTCAGTTTTCCCAGATATATACTCGTATATATATTTTTTGAATTGTAACGTAATTTTATTGACAGAAAAAACATGTAGACACCAATGAAATAAATTACATGAGATAAAAAAGCCCTGTGTTTTGTTAAAGTAAAAAGTTAAGACCTAAAAAACACCTAAATTTGGGATTTGCAATAAACTTATACGTATAAAACATCAAAATACAAAAAAAAGATAGCTAAGTTAACTCTTTCACTGCCAAACACGTATATCTCCGTTTTACCATTCATGCCCGCTGTGGCCAAGCACGTAGATCTACGTTTTTGGTCATTTTCTTTTGCGATGCAAGAGTGACAAAGGAATTCACACACCACATGATGTAAGTACAACTCATCTGTGTCATCTGCCATGATATTACGATGCTCGTGCAGGATGACTTATTTGTGGTGATCATCGTCGTTCTGCAAGGATGGAAATGGCATCGTCAAGTAGAGCATGAAGTCGTGCATATTCTGTGGAGGAAATGGTAAAAATAATAGGAAACTCTGACAGTGAAGAGTACATCGTGGAAAGTAGTGATGATGAAGACCAATCTGATTATGATACAAGTGCCTCCGAAGACGATATGGATGAAGATGAACAACCGGAAGATGTTCCACATGCAACAAACTGGAGTCCAGCAGGCCGTAGTCCTAACATACACCCCTGTTTGGCTACCAATCCTGGTCCACGCGGAGAAGCGGTTATGAATGGTGAACAAAGTGACATGAAGCATTTTCAGTTATTCTTCTCGGATGAGCTGTTGGAAACTGTTGTTCAGCAAACGAATTTGTACGCTGAGCAATGCTTTGAAGGTATTGAAACGCCTCTATCTCCACATTCAAGGACGTTGGAAGGACGTGACAATACCGGAGATGAAAGTGTTCTTTGGGCTGACACTGCTGACAGGGATAATACAAAAGTCGGAACGGTCTCTTTTGGTCTACAGATGATTGCATGCATGCACCCTACTTTGGAGATCATATGAGCAGAAATCGGTATCAACTCATTATGAGTTTCCTACACTTCAACGACAATTCTGCCAGATCAGAGGATTCTCAGGATCGGATTTACAAGGTTCGCCCAATCTACGACTATCTGATGGAGAAGTTTCGTGAATACTACACACCACATGAACATATATCAATTGATGAAGGTGTCTTGAAATGGAAAGGCAGGTTGGAACATATGAATAGCATTTGTAATGATAGAACATGAAAAAACATCATTGAAAATAAGTTTGCGCAGGTGTAAAAATGTGCAAAAACTTGGGCCACAGCAGGATGTCATCGAAAAACCGTGGGCAGTGAAAGAGTTAACTTGATAAAAAGGAGGTTTCAATGATGGCGAAGTCAATGATTTCTGGAAGACGGACAGCATTGTACCTATTTGATTGCTTCCTCGCTATACGGCTATAAGTGATGTTCGTAAGAGGGAAAAACGTATTCTACGCCTTATGTACGACATTACATGGCAATAGTTTTCGCGAGTTTTCCTTGAGATCATGTCTGCCATGTTTTTTATGAAAGCGCAGGCATTCAGGACCATACCTCCGGTCCCAGATATATCCGTAATTTGTCCCAAATTATCCTAGATATATGATGAATATCTGTGATTTACGGCAACTCTAATTTCACTGTCCTGGATATATTTCGTGCATTGCACCTCTAATTTCTATGATGAATCAAATACATGTAATTTTGGCTAGAAATAAAACACTATTTTGAAAAATAGAGTATCATAATAGGAATGAAACATGCTTTTAAGTGCAATATAGTCCACTTTATCCGTACTCTATCCGGATTTCGTAATGAAAGCCCGATTCAGATGGTTATTATTATTATAACCCGAATAAGAAGTCTATTCACAGCGGGCTTAAATGCCATATGTTTCATTTAATCTCGGTAAAACTCATTGGATTTGCATGCATTAGAAAATGACATTTAAGCCCGCTAACAGAAGATATGAATATTTGCTTACATCATATATTTATAAGAAAGATATGTGTAACTTATCTATGGCAATAGCATTCCTATGTGTAAGTATTAGTGTTGAAGTAAAATTACCGTAGCTGAGAAGCATTTGAATGATTTAAATTTCAAAGAAGTTGTTTAATAGGCACTACTGCAGTTTAGTGCACCCTCTATGAAAGAGACGGAAACGCGCCTACTACAGTTTAGTGCACCCTAAAACAACGGCGCATTCTCCCGCAAACGATGACTACGCACATTACACCGAAGCGCGCGCTCGGTGTAATGTGCGAAGACGAAGACGAAGACACGAAGACACAAAGACACTCATTTATAACTATAGGGAAGAACGAACGGCATTCATTCTGTTGATTAAATCAGGTTGTTCTCACATGCATTTTAGGGTGCACTAAACTGCAGTAGGGGTAAAAGAGGGTGCACTAAACTGCAGTAGTGCCGTTTAATAAATGGTTCATTCATTTGCATGATCGCTATCAAGTAAGTCGGATTTGGAGAAAAATCTCTAGACATCTAGAGACAGGAAGAAATCTGGGCTCAAATGTGATTCGTATCAAAAAAGCTTGTCCAAATGAAGGTTATAATAAACGTTAAAAAAGAAATATTTGAAAGTTTCCTGTTCAAAAAAGTCAAACAGTTAATCAACCAACCGTCTCCGCAACTCATTTACGTTGAAAGAAAGGAAGTTCGGAGTTCAAGGGCGTTATTAGGAGCAATTCCTTGAAGTCAATATTTCCACAATCCAAACAATCAAACAGACGTAGCATAATAAAACCTGTCATATATCACGTATCACTAACCGTCAATTGCTTTGCAATATTTGTTTTGCTCTGATCTGACAGTGATTTGTTACGATGAATTGACTTACCGAATTATCCTTTTCATCTTTTCGCTTGCTATGTCGCGACATTTTCTTCCCTTCCTTTATATTCATTGTTTGATCTTATCTTTTAAACCGATTCCTTGCGTACCGCCCATGTCCTTTTGTCGCCTGTCTTTCGACCCATGTCTCCAAGGTTCCCATTATTTTCGGACGGTAAGAATGTTTCTATCAAGACTGCCTTATTGAACTTCCGAATGAAGCTCGAGCAGTCAATATTCAATGGCGATATTTTGCAATTTACATTAATTTAATGCTTCTAAATGACAGTTTTGGAAGACTGAATTAAGAGTCAGAAAAATCTTCGGGAACAATGAAGTCCTGTTGCCGTCTTCATCTACCAGCAATAGGATTAAGGTCATGGCAGTGGTCCGATTATAAACTATCCATAATTATGACTTTTGCCATTTTCAGCCTAAATTTTTTTCATACGTTGCACACTACCCCGCCAGATATGTCCTTTTCATTCCTTTTTCAGATTTAACATACACAATATACATATACATATACATATACATATACATATACATATACATATACATATACATATACATATACATATACATATACATATACATATACATAGACTTACTTAGAAATCTTTCTTTAGTTGAAGAGTAAACTTCTGCCTGTGACATAATGCAGGATAGTTCATTTGCCCAGTTCATGGTCATATCCAGGAAGTTGTTCATTCGGCAGGTCAGGAAAAAGAAAATTATAGAAAATGTTTCACTCCTTCGCTTTATTGACCGATTTTTGATAAATAATGTATTTTGTAGAGAAAAAATAGCGCGCAGTTCATTGCGAAGTTATATTCCAGAGGTCCTTTCGACCGGTCTCGCCAGTGAAAAACTCGGAATAACATAAAATTGAAAATTAAGACAAAGAAAAAGCTGAATGTGAACACACTTTACCATGGCAAGAGAAGGTCCATCAATAGATCCTTCTGCTTCCAGAGATCTGTATTGTAACGCTGAATAATAGCTTCGAAAATGAAATTCCATTTTAGGGCGAAAAATCAGCAGCTTTCCTTCATCGTTCTATGAATAGAGTTGTTTCCAGTTGATTTTTTGCCGCTGATGTATGTTTCTTGGTCCACACTCGCCGTGTTTCCGTGCAATCTCCTAAAGATCCTCTGCCTGTTGCCGACTGGTCCTCAATTGTGTACCGCTTCCTTTGTGACTGTGGGTCAGCATGCTTTGCCAGGACGAGCAAGTGAACATGTGCCAAAGTGACTTGCAGTTGGTCGCACTGGTGTCAACCGGTCTGCCATTACAGATCACGTTGTCCTTTGTTCCTGTGATTGTGAGAGTTTGCTGGAAAAATCTTCTATTGGGTGCAAAGCACGCCAAGATCGTTTGTTGCCAATTTCCGAAGCTATACATATTCAGCGTTACAATCCAGATCTCCGCAAGCAGAAGAATGCATTGATGGACATTCTCTTGCCATGGTAAAATGTGTTCACATTCAGCTTTTTCTTTGTCTTAATTTTCAAATTTATGTCATTCCGAGTTTTCCACTGACGAGGCCGGTCGAAAGGACCTCTGGAATATAACTTCGCAATGAACTGCGCGCTATTTTTCCTCTACGAAATAAATATTCACTAAATGTCCATTCCCACCGGACGCGGCGCGGCGTGTCTCAGTCGTCCAGAATTTTCGATCACAACCTTGCCAAACCTATGGGGCTGTTCACACAGACACGCGCGGGACCACGAGTCCAAGAAATTTCAGAGAAAGTTCTGTAATGACGCGCGGTTTGCTTACGAGATAAGAAAATCCAACCCGTGCCAAGCCGCCTCGCGTCTTGCTCTATCACCCGCACGACAACTTGACACCACAGGTTGCCAGATGTACGTGCAGAGAAATGACTGACTTTCGACATAGCTATCCGAGAATTCTGACCTTCTGTGAGGGCAATCTAACCAAATGAACATCAAAATCCCTTATCAGTGCACTTTCATACTTTGTCAACCATAAAATCGAATTCATGAATGCATTTGGAGATGAATGGTATTTTATTTACTGCAAAACGAATATCGGAAACAAAGATGAGAAAGTTGTTGTTGTTCTCGACTTAATCTGATAATCTTCAATCGAGTGATACTCCCGAGAATAGACGATGTAAGTTAATTGAGGTCGCTTTGTGAGCTAACTTAAGTGGCAAAGTGAATCCGTGCGCAATTCTATTTCATGATCTGTCACCTGTGCCTTGTTGTCACCCTATGAATGAAAATGTGTAAATGTTGTGTGTCCTTAAAAACCCTATTCTTTAAAATGTGAGATATCAAATGATTAGTTTTCCCATAGCAATCCCCATATCTAAACGATTAATTTCCAATGTCAATCAAGTATGCCGCACTTCATTTGCAATTGAAAAAATAACTTTAGCATTGTTGCTCTCTTTCATCTCTCTTTAATAATTCGCCAATCCTTCAAGCATTACGATGAAGTCATTAAAACCCGACGTATCGTTTATATGATGCAGATCGCAGAATTTTTAACCAATTTAGTTGAAACACACTTCATCCAAAAGGAAATTTCACGAAGAAGATGATGGTGGCATCTATTTTGCAAACAGCAGCCACTTTCTACTTGAAAATGCTCGCTTCTATCGCTCATGCTCATCGCTGTGCGTGACTACAGTCTTATAATTGTGTTGACAGTTTGACAAAATGATTGATTTCACTTGGTTTTTATAAATAGTATTGTCAGTGAAACATCTGATCTGATATTACCTCAAATCATATACGACATCCACAACTTACAGATTTTTGGTTGACCAAAACTCGTCATAGAATTACTCGGATATTGCTCTAAAATAGACTTCCCCGGCAACACTTCAGTTCATAACGAACTGTTCTCGTCTGATGAAACTTGCAGATGTAAAAACCTGATTACATCACGCTTTGTTCACGCTCGTAAATCTAATGCAAAATATCTTGGTATTTCCTCGAGAATGTAACATTTAGACATTATTTTTGAGTAATTATGCTTAAAATGTTGCATCAGACTTCATGCAAATTCTGAAAACTGAGTACGTCATTTAACTATAGGTCTATTTATGCTTCCTGTGTTTTTTTAACGCAGACATAGATATGTCATTCGCAATGAAAACGCATATCTTGACGTCCGATTGCGCAGACCTCTGTGGAAAACGGGGAACCATCCGTGACGAATGGTCCGTCGCATTGATTTGGTAACCATGACGATGTCGCAACCGGCGTGAAACGCAGGATAGTTGAGCTTATTCCAACTTTTTCATGAAACGCAGGATGGACGAAAGCCAAGAGACAGTCCGACGTGACGCCAAGTTTGAAGAACTGTTAATAAAAGAAGTCCAAACCTTCGAACATTTATGGAATGGCCGATCAAATCGAAACTTTGACATCCTAAAATAATGAAAATGGCACTCTTCGTCTTGATATCGCAGATCTCTCATCAATTGAATTTCACCTTGAACTTTCCTCACTGCATTCATTGGTCGTATAGACCATCGTCGGCGTCGTCGCTGATGTATCTACGGTAAGACAGATACGATGATAGGCAAATCCCTTAAAATGTCACCACTTTCCATGATAAAAGAATATTGAAGTGATACGGTCTCACCCGCAGCTAGAATAAATGAGAATGACAGCGGACGTTGGTATCTGCCCTTTCATTGCTCATCATGGGCAAATTGATCTTTGGAACTTGCGTTCGAAATCTTCTCAACCTGCGTTTCCTAAGAACGGAAGATACAGGACAGAGGAAGTATAAATCAGCCTCATCTCGGGGAAATGTCATTTTATGGTGTCTTGTTTGGCCTCATTCGAATGCATGTAACACAAGGAGTATGAATATGTTAATTATTTAGCAATAAGAAGTGTCCATGATGATATGGCATTTGTAGTTGCCCCCTCTCCATTCCTCTCTTCCGCGCCTGGTCACCAGCTTAATGTCTGAGCTTGTGTGCTCAAGATGTTGCCTGGATTGAAAGCTGTGGAATATATCAAACGATTTTTATTGTTATTGTGATTTTACTTCAGTTAGTTCATATTTGACGTCGCGTGTCACTTTATGGTGCATGTGTTATGTCCAGCGAGTTAAAAGAAGCCAAATTCAAATTGAAAAATAAGAATTCAGAAGATGCCAAACATTGGAGAGAATTCAACCGTACACCAATATATTTACTCAGTTGATTCCTGTCATATGTCTAGGTTTTTGGAGTGGGATTTAGATAACTTCCGAAATTTTGACATTTTTGAACGCAGAAGATATTTTTGTTGTGAGAAATGATTTTCATCAGAAAAGACAGATGACATTTCAAAGTATTTTTCTATAAAATCTTTCAACACAACAGATTAAGAATCTGTCCTAAATGACAATCAATCCATTTCAAACATCGCTAACAGCGATGCTAACAGCGTTTTTCCCTCCAAACTATTCTAATTTGATGTGAATGCAGGCAGTTGCAGCTGAATAAAGAAACAAATTGCGTGGGATTGGAATACACGCAATATTGGGACGAATGCACGCTGTATTGTCGTAATTAGTTTTCGAAAGTAATATAAATTCATAATTCTAATTCTAACTGACATGAATGCCACGCTTCACCGAAAATGCTTAGATGATAGCTTTTAGCCCCAATATTCTCTCATTTTTAGTAGAGCTCATAAATTAATGCATTTTTTGCTTACTCGGAGTAGAAATATAGGCATGGCATCCATGTTCAGAGGGCATAAATGGAAAAATTCCGATGGCCATATGTTAGTGTCCGACGAATTCCGCATCTATGCCAGGCAGAAATGGATAACATTGTTGAAAGGAAACTTTGACCTGTCATTAAGATTGAATTTTTGGGAATGGTCATGTCTTGAGTGAAAAATAAAATACATGTGACGGGCTTGAATATTTTTTACTTTTCAGTTCAAGACGCAACCATTCATAAAAATTACACTGAGATATTATTGATATTCTAACACAAATAAGTGCAAGATGGATGGTAATATAGGAATAATACCCATCTGAAGAGGGCCTCAATGACGACAATCTGAGGGCACGTTTGTGCCCGAGGACTTCGTCATCAAAACCCGATTCAGATGGGTGATCTAGATATACATTGTCAATAGAATGATAGATATCTCATCCTTTCTACGAATATTAAAGATTATGTCGTCTACCTACCTTTGTAGGCAGCTCGTGATGCGAATTGATTTGACATTTACCTTCATAAAGTCAGTGGCATAAAACATGATTCAATAGGATCCATGAAGTGTCCGCTTTTAGGCATGTTATCTTTGTTTTGTAGATAAATAAAATCTTATAGCAATAAATAAAAAAATAAATTGTGGATAAATAAAATCTTCATGTATTGAAAGCTCAGAATGTACCGGTACTATAGATTATGCCTATAACTATATAGATACTGTAGTTATAGGCACGAGTGGAATAAATGAAAATATCTTTCTCTGAAACTTCTCTCAATCAACATTGAAAATTGTGCTGTTGTCCGCTGAAAGACTTGACAGGTTAAGAGAGTTGAGTTAAAATTTCTTGCTCATACTTCGAGATAAAGTTGGTGATGAATTTTAATAGAAAACATTTTTGTCTACCGCTTTATTTTCGACAGTGAGTGAAATATAAAGTCAAACTATTCAATTTATAAGTTGTGATGCAATTAGCATAAATTAAACAGATGGCCTTATTAAAAAACATAATTCTCACAAATTATCGCTTTTCGCCGATAGTATCAAGTGATGATGAAGTGACGGAAGATTAACATGGT
Source organism: Prostheceraeus crozeri (assembly GCA_907163375.1). Classification (NCBI taxonomy): domain Eukaryota; kingdom Metazoa; phylum Platyhelminthes; order Polycladida; family Euryleptidae; genus Prostheceraeus; species Prostheceraeus crozeri. The sequence continues at coordinate 229,711 of CAJQUW010014401.1, forward strand.
ACAAAAATAGCATTGCAATGTTACTCTTATCAACGGCTGATGCTGGCAGAGCTCTTCTTAACTGTTCTATATCGGCTTGATTTCTTAATGCCTTGTTAATGCCACTTTTGATCTTGGATAAATGAATCGATGTCCTTGCTCAAAATAGTCACGGGGACATCTTATCTGCTGCGACTGGAAGCTGAAATGTGCTCAAATGTTTGTGGATGGATGACTATTTTGAGAAAGGTAGATGTTCAGTCATTGTGGCATATAATGATTGGATAATGCTTCCAACGAGCAGTTCATTACAAGGATTAAAAGCTTGACATGTTTTATAGTCATATTTCCTTAAAATCATCACAATGCTAAAAACATGATTTTTAATTTCTTGGAAATTTTCAAATATTGACATTCGATATGATATAGTCTACTTATTTAATCCATGTGTATTAACCCTCCCACTGCGCACATAGAGGCCTTATACCAAATTTTCTTGTTAACCTCCCAATTGCAGCAGCTATTTAACATGTGATATTCTGTTACTTTGTCATTGAGCATTAGATCTTTTCAAATATATTATCATTTTGACTGTCAATTTTAATCAATCTTCTTATTCAATGTTTTGTGCAACTATGCCGTTTTCTGCGCTCATAGAGGCCTCTAGTAGGATTTCAGCTGCTTGTGGTGCAAGATCGATATAGTCTTCATATCAATAAGCTATCTAACGGCCGTAATTAGCAAGCAATGTAGCAAACACTTTCCCGATTCATTGCAAGTTGCTTTTCAGTCTGTCTAAAATGGCAGTACCTCAATTCAGAGCCAGTCGACACCGAGCTATAGGCCTACATGCATCACTGTTTGGCTTCTCTCGACGAATGGTCATCTGCTCTAATTATGTGCCGAAACGCAATAAAAGTGCAATTCCTTTGTCAACTCAGCATCGCCGTGCTGAGGTATCTACACGGCATGATAGCAAACCACAAATTTTCCTCGATTGCACCTCATGCAAGGGTGCGGTTGATGCAATAGATCATATGGTGGCGACCTACGTGCTCGGACAACAATGCGATGACCAATGCTACTTTTCTTTCATCCTGATGCTGACATTTTGAATTCCAACATTATTTGGACAAAGATGTCTGGAAATCCGCGAAAATTTCAAACAGAGATTGTTTCCAGTCGACCTGGCAACAGTTCTTATGCGAGAACACATTGAAAGGAGAGCTGCAATAACGGGCAGCCATCGAGCAAGTTCGCGTTGAAGTTTATTCCAGACAAGCGAGCATTCCGAAGCGATATTGCAATACGAACTTGCCAAGTTTGTTCCACAAGAAACCAAGTGAAAGTGCGATATTTTCGGTGCAATATCTTAGTTTGCAAAAACCATTCACAACTTCTCTGTATTACTTCTCTCAGTAGAATAGTGATTCATGATTCAATGTGAAAGACATTTCTCAGTCTCATAATGTGCAACATGCATAAAATACTTAGCTTTACGGCTTTTTATCATTTTATAGCGCCGTACAAAAATAAAGTATCAAGTTCACTTTTGTACTTTTCAACATCCCTATATTTGTTATCGCAGTATGAGAGAAAACATCGTAGGTAGCTGAGGGCTATGGCTGAGACATTAATAGACAGGTTGAGGAATGTCAGTTAAATCGAAACAGTCGACCAACGTTATTGCTCGGAGAGCGGGTGCATATGAGGGTGATGGCATACTGACTTATTTGATAAAAATTAGCTATTCTAAATTGCGAGAGCCAAAGTCTCCATGTGCACAGTAGGAGGGTTAATAGCATATTCCCGGATTTCGCAAATGTCTTTTCGATCTTAAAATGGATTTGATAGTCCCTAATTATTACACTTTTCTGACATCAGGTTCAGCAACTAGTGTACACATTAACGTAAAACCCAATAGCCACATTGTATTTAAAACGATGCATTCGGTTTCTAATATCATTGAACAGTTGCATTGTCAAAGTAGCAAAAAGTAGGTTCAACGCAATGTCCAACGGACAAACATACCAGTTATGAAATCGGGATTTTACGCTTGGTCTTAAAGACGTGCTCTGCTCATTGTTTTCAAGTATCTTTTTAAAACAACGCTAGACTTCTTTCAAAAATGGTTTTTAAGACTTTGCTTTCCTGCATTGGCTTTAGAGCCGTGGTCTTAGTCGTGCTTTTTAATAGGCAATGTTTTAAAGCTATGACTGAGATCCTGTTAATTGATGAGTAGGACATCCTGTGGGCCTGGATTGAATTTATTCTTAAATGGATCTACGACAATTTTTTGTACAGCACTCTTAATTTCGAAAAACAGTTCAAGAGTCTCTGAAATTTAAAGCAGAAAAATCAAGGCTTATTCCGGAAATCAAGAATAATCTATTCTAGGACTACTGTTACTGACAGAATTGTGGTCGTCAGGTGGTTGGGGTGTCAGCAAAGGTGGACCGGGTAGCCATTTCGATTACCCATATCTCTGCTAGGCTGCGAAATACAAGTAGTTTATGAGCAATTATGAGTAGGTTAATTAAACTAAGATGAAGGGAATTAGACCGTCTAATAATTGCTTAAGTCGAAGAATGAGAGCTGATGAGGATCATAGCTATCGCATTGTGTCTGCAATTTTGATTGTCTGGATCAGTAAGGATTTCATCTATTCATATAAAAATATCGCTTGATTCAAGTTTAAACATCCAAAACTGAATAGTGACATGACTAGCCACAAGCGAAAATGAAAAACATCTAAAATCAATTTCAATGTACATTAAACACTTTATATATCGGAATAACTGATTTTGAGATACTTGCATAACTTTAGAAAATACAATCTGTGACGCAAAATAGCATAAGATAGATGTTATGAAAAGGAATCATTGTTTAGATCGAATTATTGGCTAGATAACACTGTCCTTGTTTCTTAGGACAAATAATGAGATGAATAATCTGAAGTTGTCTGACTCCGCTTTCACTTTTCTCACAACGAATTTATCATCAGAGATTTGGAAATTTCGTCAATAAATATTTTGATTTCCAAGCAAAAATTCCTCTGTACCAATTTTCGATGTTTATTGCGCGCATAAAAATTAAAAGCAAAATAAACATCCGGCTACTCTCGTCGCGAGTTAGTCTTGAATACGAATCACCCTTGAGACTGTATCCGCGACGGAGCAAGCCGACTGTTTATTTTACTAGTAGTCCGAAAATTCATTGAGGCATCAAAAGAAACAAATATCATTCAACATGATTGAGGGTATATATTTTGGAAGTAATTAATGTATTCTACTAAAACCACATAATTTTGAAACAGAAGTTGTAATATGGATATAATTACTTAAAAACAATTCGACGCGCGGTTGTATCGGAATAGGAAAGATAATTAATAGTCATTTGCACAGCAATTATTTCGCCGGTCTTGCCATTTCAGCTGTATCATCAACTAAATTCAAAGTTATGATAATACAACAAAATAGGTATTCTACGATTTTCTTGTTTGTAAGAGGACTCGAACATTTATTGAAAATTAAGCTCAAATTCGGATACAGGAATGACTTGTTACGTTTGAATTGCCATCAGTCATTCATAGTAAGCCATAAAACATGGCTGCGTATTTTCTAACACTTTTCTTTCTTGAATTTAGAGACACTTCCTTTTCGAGTACAGTCCCAAATATAGACTGACTTTGGGCAGTGCCCTGAAGTTGTCTTTTCAGGTTTCACTTTTCAAAAATAATGTTTCTTGGAATTGGTGGGTCCAAATTAGTGAAAACATATACATTTTTAACGGACTGCTGTCGCTTAATTGTGTTTACATTGAGAATGATTCTGTTATGTGAATAAAGGAAATTTCCGGTTGTTTCATGACATGTAAAAGTCGTTCTGTTGCAATGTCTAGCCGAAGAATGCTTTCATATTGATTGCAGGTAACGTTTTCGAGGTCAGCCTCTAGCGCACATTGTAAATTTTAATGCAAATTTGAAGATTTAGAAGTCAACATTTTCAGCTCTATGTTAACACTTATCATTGTTCAGACTATCTATGGCACTACATGTATTTGCTAATAAGCGGTCAACAATGTAATATTGCAGTTTAGACAGCTGAACCGCAATATGCTATGAGGCTGAGGGCCGTCAGGCCCAAAGCCATAGCTTATTGCGGTTCCGATGTCTAAACTGTAATATCATTGTGTTTCGGTTTTCTATGTAACTGAACTGCAATATGCTACTATTGAACCACAATATACCCACGAAGCATATTGCTGTTTAACATCATAGAATTCTAATTCAAATTTGGACTTAAATGGAATGATTAAAATGTTTTTCATATATCTACGTTCTTTATTCTGAACTGCAATATGCCAAACCGGCATATAGTGGTTCAGTATTTTAACTAAGGAAGATATACGAACCTAAACACAATGACGAAAAAAGCGGTCATGAAATGGCTAAGGTAATTATAATAACAATAATGATAAGGCTACAGTAATTATGTTTGCACAAAGCAATGTTAAATGTTACACCAACAGTAAACAGATAAATGTTACACCAACAATATTTCAGGTTTCTACTTTATTTACATTTATAATAGTATTGTTAAAAAACAGATAACAGTAAACAGTAAAAACAGTAAACAGATAATAGTTAGAATAGAAATCTTGGAAAAACGCCCACTTGGGAATATCATAGATTTATCAATTAAACCTCTATAAAATTTTACCGACAACTCTGATACATCCATGGACGCCTAGATATATGAAGCACACATAAGCTTAATATTGTCTTAACACATATTGTCTTAATTGACGCAGAATAAAATGAAATGAAATGAAATATCATGGATTTCTATGTAGTATATCGGGATGAGACACTACCGATATCTACATACATTAGTAGTCCTGTTTTGAAGACAATTGATTGCTAAGTATCACGATTATACTTTGTCAAAATGACTTTCAAATTGTGTTGTCGATGGTTGTAGCACAACTTGTAGAACCCAAATAGAAAACAAGATTATACTATTTCATTTCATTGTTTCCCAAAAGACACTGAAAGATTCAGAAAAATATTGGCTGCAAAATATTCGAAAATTTGAAGAGGGAATTTGGAATCACATAATATCAAGAACATCTACTCGCACAACAACTTATTAAAATCCGATGAATTTGTTATTTCTTTTGCTCCCAGTTGATTCAATTATAGCAACTCCATTCTAGGAAAGTTGTCTGATATCAAGGAACTCTACTATATCGAAAAGTCAAGACAGTTAAAAATGGCACATAATTATGTTGAATAACAAAGCTTTGGCTTCAAATGGAATATTGAAAAGTTCAGCTCATTTAACTCATTCTTTCTTAATCGAATTAGCTATTCAAGCACTGAAGCAATGCAACCTCATTGACATTTTGGTAGCGCTCCAAATTTTCCGTTGTTTTATTGACGTGATTAAAGTAAAGACTCCAACGATAGGACTTCATAAACGAAGTGAGCATTCCGATCCTATAAAATTAATTCAGAATTGTAAACTCGATTATCTGGAACGTTTCCTTGTTATCATGCTAGAAGTTTGGGTGGTCTCAAAATCTCTTAGCCTGAGTAGAGAGTCATTTTACGACATGATCCGGTCCACCAAAACCCTTTGAGTGTAATTAGTGTTTCATTTCTTTTTGTGGTTCTAAGTATGTCTTCTTCGGACCAATTCATTCGAGTGCCGCTTCATCTGGCATCGACAGTCTTCATGTTGAAAAAAATTGATATCTGTAAAGGATGTAACTAATGCAGAAAGAGCAAAATGATTTCCTTTCTAAGCATTCTGAAGTATCCCAAAGCTTTGAATATTGCTGCTGATCGCTCAGAATCAATTAATTTGGATTTTCTCGAGATTTTTTTCAATCATGTCTGAACCCACAAACTCGGACTTAAGAAGAAAGGCACTATATGTAAAGCTTAGGTATTTATAATCAGAAAAGTCATCATTGAAAATTGTAGTCCTTCGTGTTATTTGATTCAAATCGAGTGAGAAGAGACCTCATCCGACACTGCTTCAACTTAGACGAACAGGATTATTTGCTGCATTTTCTCGCGATGGCTTGATTGTACCAACAAATTGTCTGATGGACATGACCATAAAAGCATGGAATCTATTGAAAATCGGCATAAAGAAAGCCCGAAAAAATCCTATCCACGAGAACTAATACAAAGTTTTCGAAAAACTTCTTTGTATTTGTTGGCAAAAACTTTTATCGCAATGATTTGAAATTGGACATCCATTTCAATTTGGTTGTGGGAGTAGATGTTCTTGATATTATGTGATTCAAATTCCCTCTTCAAATTTTCGAATATTTTGCAGCCAATATTTTTCTGAATCTTTCAGTGTCTTTTGGGAAACAATGAAATGAAATAGTATAATCTTGTTTTCTATTTGGGTTCTACAAGTTGTGCTACAACCATCGACAACACAATTTGAAAGTCATTTTGACAAAGTATAATCGTGATACTTAGCAATCAATTGTCTTCAAAACAGGACTACTAATGTATGTAGATATCGGTAGTGTCTCATCCCGATATACTACATAGAAATCCATGGAAATATGGTGTTTCATATATCTAGGCGTCCATGATACATCACACTGGGCATAGTTCTGTATAGTACCATAGATAACCTGAACAATGTAATTATATATGCCTATTTCTCGGTCATCAATGATCCAACTGTCGGTCGCTTACGCGACCTCCAGTTGGATCATTGCTGACCTCTAAATAGGCATATAAATATAGCATTGTCACTGAGTAAGTAGGGTTGTCAACCGATAATTCACCTGTCATTTTTCTATGTACAGAATTTATACAGTATAATACCTCCAATTCCAAATTAGACGGCATAATTAGACGGCTTAATTGCATAATTAAGGCCGTCCAATTTGCTGTAATAGCATTGAGGTAGGAGCACATCGTCCATCTCTGCATTCCCAGTGAAAATGGCATTGAGGTTTTTCATATGGTTTACACTTTGGACACGTAGATATCTCAAGCTTGACATACTTTAGTGTTCTGAGCTGCTGCGCTATGCAGAAAATAATCATGGTTTTGAATTCTTTACAGATCAAAATCTTGAAATCTGGAAATTATTGGGTTTGCTGTGATATAGATAATGCAGGCAAATTCAATGAATAGAACTCCTGTTTTGCATTAATTTACTGTTCTTTGCTTCAGTTTCTTTTTGGCTATTTGTCATGAAAATATATTGTTGTTGAACAGTTTAGGAATATTGATTTTAAATTTCATTATTTTGCTTCCATATGCTTCCTACAATGCTTCCACAAAGCTGGGTTATTCTTCTTTTTTCTTTATTGTCATAGAAGCAGGCTGAAACTAATATATTTAAAATGATGACAACGATCCAATTTTCCGGATATTCACAAAAATTCAGAGTAGAAGTGATTCATTCTGCAATTTATTGCAATTTCTGACGAAATTACAAATAAAGACGAGTTGGGTATTCAGCCAATGTATAAGCCAAGAGGCTGAAGAAGACATGAATGAATGAAAAATGAACACCATTAAAAGTTAAAGTGGTTTAGCAAAGGGAGCTTTTGTGCCTTCATCATTAAATTCCGAGGGTTCGCGGTTTGAGAGGAACGATAGGGACCGAGACCTCGATCAAGGTCTGAGAGGAAGGATATGGACCGATACCGGGATCGATCTTTGAGAGGATGGAAAGCGGTAGTTGTGATAATGAATTTCCACTTCAATCAATAATTCAATCAGAAAACGGCATGAAGAGCTGTTTTAAGAATAATTGACAGAATGATTAACTGCAACTATGTTATTTATCAGATGGCTGACATCGATTATTGCTCATTCGCTTCATAGTCTATAAATCTATCTGTTGGATTTGGAAAATGACGCAAAACATTAATAGACCGTTATACAGGGATGCGGAGTCGGAGTCGGAGTCCTATCAAATGATAGGACTCCAGACTCCGGCCTATAACTAGACCCGAAACATAATACAAACAAATTATTTATTCTCGTGCATAGCTGTCACTGTCTTGATGTCAGCTTTCTACATCAAACAAAAAACAGAGACACTGCTGCATGCAAAGCTCGTAATAGTTGACGGAGTGAACCGTGATAGTGAAGAAAGGATTGTCTTTTCACTCGGTGATTTAGTAGAGAAGACAAGCCTTCCTAGCCGCGATCACACCTACGCGCCGAAGGTCACTCACATCAGAGACAAAAATAAAATTCTGGTTTGTTTGAGAACATAACTCTTACCCTCACGTTAATCGTTTGTGATGGCTCCTCCAAAGCGCATATTTAAATCGAAAGTGTACTCATATTTTTTGGAGAAGGTTGGGGGGATTTTCCTGCCTGGTAGAGACTGGAGAAAATCCGTATGAAGCCCACATCAAGAAGATGGGAGGAGCCGAGTCGCATGCATCCGACCGAAAGCGACATTTGATAAACTTTCATCGTAAATGATTGATAATTGATACATCAATGATCGCTAAATATAGGTTCAGGTAAGCCTATAATGATCTATGATGTAGGCTACCAGTTACTTTTTCAAAAAGGCTTTATATACTTGACACCCGGAGTCGGAGTCCTATCAACCCCCGGAGTCGCAGTCGGAGTCGGAGTCCTATCAAAATGATAGGACTCCGCATCCCGGCCGTTATGGCGGTTTATATTTCAACATCCCCGAGTTAAAACTTTTAAACGTCTAAGTTCCATCCATAAAATTGTCAAATAACTAGATCCTTCAATAAATACCCAATTTATTATGAAAGTGTTTGCATTAAGGCTTATTAGTGTGATTGAAACGCAATTTAATACTAAATACATATCTCACTGATTTCGATATTCAATAAATTGATTTATGAAAATTATTGACAATAAACATCTGGGCCAATTCACCCGTGTGCGCAATATAGGATCACTGTAGATGACCAACAACACAAAAGCAACACAGAAGGGGACGTAGGAGAACTCAGAACATTCAATTATCTGCGTATGATAAAATATCGTAGGCCTACACTGACGATTCATGACTCATGAGGCATGACGGCATTCCTGGGATGGGCATGCATCGAGTAAGAAATTGCAGGTAACACAACGAATATCGAGGAAGCTTTGTGTGTCTTGGTGGTCACTTATACTGCCGAAATATAGGAAGTGGCGATCTGTTACATGTGGCGGCACGGTATACATTGACTTGACCGATCGGTACATATGGGTTATCTCCCACGAGGTTTCCTAATTTGTCTAAAATCTGGAAAAGGGAATCAATCGTCACAAAACTTCAGACGGAAGTACCTAAGTATATCTTCTACCCACATACAAAAGTTCATGCAGATCGGACAAGTACTTTTTGTATTAGAGACGATAACGTGAAGTGTAGCGATGTCAGCAGCTTGATCTGACAAGTCGTTTAATAAGTCCGACGCATTAGGGCTGTTTCACATATGCGACTTTTTGCAGCGCGGAAGTCGCGCGGGTGTTTGCTTAACATTACAGCCTATGGAGCCTTTCACACATGTCGCGCGTTTTCATTTTGCGCGAGTAAATCGCACGATTATGGTTTTTTACCTACCAGTGATCTTTAGCATCATGTCAAACTGAGAACATTTCTGAGTTCAGTATGATGTGGCGATTAAATCGCACTCCGGATAGTTAATTTTCATTAAGTAGAACCGATTCTATCTGGAATAATATCTTTGATTACTAAAGTGTTTATGTTCTCGAACTTCTTGTAGATCGATCAATATTGTAGCCAATGCGCGTGCAAACGATAATGACTGAAGTCAGTCATTGTCATCAATTTACATTTTGACCTCGTTCTCAGCCGTCAGTGGTCAGATTTTGGTGAATCGAAGTCTAATGTGAAAGGCCAATTCCAAATTTTAGCGACAATCGCGCTGCAAAAAGTCGCATGTGTGGAGCAGCCCTTATTGCTACTGGTGTGTGCATTGTTCTCTCCCCTTTTCGTCTCATCCACTGCTACTTGAAATCTTCCCACGACCAACCACTATCCCAAGACACCTTTTTTATTAAGTATATTAGTGTAGGAGATGTGGCCTGGTCATTATCAACACGAGTTGTCTCGAAATTACTGTGTAGTCTGCTCAGACGATGGAGTCATGCGGAGTCATGTGAAAATCCTGACACTTCACTTTATCGTCTCTAATTCAAAAGTTATTAGATCGATTTGCATAAATTTTGCTATGTTGGTGGAAAATATCCTCATTTACGTGTGCATAAAGTTTTGTGACGATTGATTCTCATTTACGGATTTTAGACAAATTTGGAAGCGTGGACGAGATAACCCGTAAGTACCGACAGATCTTCTCAATAAATCTCGATTAAGTGAACTTTAACACAGTATGAAGGATGAAAATGAGACTTTTTTGAACACATTCATAAATTGTATGCCGATAGCAACCCAATTGACATTCAAATTTATGTTGTTAACATTTCTGATCCAGGAATTCTGATCTTGAGCTGACCGGAAGATATGATCCCCGCATTAATTCTGCCCACAGAGTAAGATTTCAAGCGCCTGACCTATTTTTGTATTCGGTAAATCGAGCTTTAAAACTATTGAAAGCCTATAGGTGTGTCATCTTAACTTACAAGTAAATTAGTCTGCAAAATACTCTAAGTTGTCACCCTAGCTCAACACTAGATCTCGCTATAATACATTTCTTTCATGCGCCATCCACATTATCGGGAATCCTCAACTCACGTATGCGAGTTTATGTTCCTAGTTCAAGACTTTACATATACCAAATTTGATTCGACACACATCAGTTGAGTATTGATAATAAAGTGAGATGAGAACATATGTATTTATTTGACAGAGCAGCCGACACGCTACAAAAGAATCTCTAAGATTTTAGTAACAATATAATCTAAGATAACAATTGCTTGTTCAATTTTTACTGAGGTTTTGTTGCAATCTTACGCAAGTCCGAAAATTCATGGAAGCGTAAAAGTGAGAAACGATGAAATATGAGACTGATACATATGAGCTGTAGGTTTTGAAAAGTCATGTTGTGTCTGATCACGTTTTCCCATAATATTAATATTTTTCCATAAATTAATAGTTCCCATAATCTCCATTTTCACTCTATGGTCTGGCAACCAGAACGAGTTTCTGCAGAGAACGAAGCCGAAAATGAGGCTTTCACATAATGATGTAGACCCCATGCCTACTGCGAATCTGCGCGTCTGTCGAGTTCTAGTTGGTTCCTCTGCTTGTCAGACAGGATCAAATTGAATTAATATTGAAAGACAAGATTAAGACAATTGAATTGACATGTGTATTTCTTTGATCTTGTCTGACAAGCAGAGGAACTAGCTAGAACTCGGCAGACGCGTAGATTCGTAGTAGACAAAGGGTGCTCATCATTCTGAGAAAATTCTCATTTTCGGCCTCGTTTCTTGCAGAAACTCGTTCTGGATGCCGTACTATTTACTTGATTTGTTGTTACCGCTGCAATCAAGAGAGTGTTCACTGTATCTGAATATCCATGATGCTCAAAACTATGCAGTGCATTGGCTTCACGATCTTCGGTCATCAGATGTACAGATTGAATATTAAAGGATCATGACTTCTTGAGTATAAGATGGATCGGGGAGTTATCTAGAAGACTTTTACGATGCTGAAATGTGAACAAAGATTTCCGATTTCTTGCTTAATTAACAAATGAAGGTCTTTGCAGGTGAGAAGATGAAATCTTTCGGAGAGATACAGGGTGCCTCTTTAGCTCCATTCAGACCATAGAAATAAACTGTTTATCTGAAGTTCGCTAGAATGGAAATTGACTCAAGGTCGCGGCACATCCGAGGGAACTAAGTTGGGGCATGAAGAACCAATTAAAAGCTTCGATTTACTCATGTGACTGATTCTAACCAAATGATGCAGACGTTGGCAGGTGCATCTAAGTGAAAATGCGTGCGATTTATGTGCCGTTATTGTGCATTGCATGAAGCTTAATTTCCATTCTAGAGGTTTTATTGTTGTCAATTTCTATGATTCAGACAGGGTAGCGACACTGTCAATCATTGCAGTCAATTGTAGTAGTTATTTCAAGATTATATGTAAACCTGCCTGAGCGTTCACATAGACCACACGACATGAACGCGACATGTCGCGTGAAGTCGTTGGTTTGCCCCACACATCTGCAGGTGGCTGAGACGAGAATGCCTTGACAAATGATTTAGGATCATAGCTTTCTGTGCAGGAACACAAAAATGTGTAATGGCTGGTAGTCAGAACGAAAACAAAGTCATTTGCTTTTCGTTTTGAGCTTGCGATACCTGAATATTTGTGTAGAGAAAAACATTTGCTTCAATTTGATATCAAACATGACAAGGAAATGTGTGGAGATAAATTCATGGGATGGGTAGTGGTTATTCCAACTTTTGATGACATACCTAATTAACACATCTCATTGTTTACTTGCTTCACAATTGTATTATTGAAATTGAATTACTGTAAACCTTGATGTGAGTTGAAAGGGATGTTATTGAGAATGAGCTGATGCCAATAACGAAGCATGCTTGGTGAAAAGGATCGGTTACTGACGAGTAATTGATTCACAAAATATCAACTAAAATACAGTTGATAACCTAACCATATTTGTATTCGTTTGAAAGCTGATCATGCAAGGAAGCTCATCGTGATAATAAAAAAACACAATAATGAGTAATAAGATATTTATGAAAAACGTTAATGATTCTGTTAATTTGTCGCGTGAATGCCGTCGAAATGTCGTCAGAGCGTCGCCGAGTTGGTCTGAACGGTGTGTGAATGGAGCTTTTGATATCCGCACCTGCGGAGCTTAGATTCTTCAAGTACTTGTACTGTCATTTTATGCTGTATTCTTCATTTTTGTCATTCAAGTTTCAAATGTTGTGCGACAAAAATCACTTCGTTTCTGTATTGCATCTTCTGTTTGTCCGATATGCGTTTTCTTCGCTGACACAATTGCCTTGTTAACAGCAGAACTCTTTAGACATTGTCCTTTTAAATATTCTCCTTTCAATTTTCCATGCTGTGAATTTGGGTACGCATTTCTGGAGCCATCGATATATCGAATGTCGAAGCAATTTCTGATTCATTCTCCGACTGTAGTCGTTGGGCAGTTCGTGTAACAGCTTCAATTTTCTCTTCTGATGCGCGTGGTCAGGCAGCATTGTCTCTATCCAACATACATAGAGTATAAAGGAATTTCTTGTGCAGTTTTTCACTGCAAATGAGCTGCTTCGTACGGCCGTCTCGGCCTGCGTTTCAAATTCTTTACTGAACAGTATTATTAAGTTATGTCATGGTTATGTTTGTCATACCCATCGGAATATGGAAACAGCAAGACGCAAAAAGGAGGACTGAATTGCACTGCTACTGTCTACATTATGCTATTAGTAACTAGTAAGAATATTCACTGAATGGTAGGCTATGCTATTGCGCAATTAGCTAATCAAAGCATTATACTTATAGAAGATCTTCGACAATTTTTGTATCTATACAGAGTCCTTTGTCAACCAGCTTATCAATTTCTAACTTACTTTCACTGAACTGGCTCCAAACCAAATTTGCACTATCGATTAGTCAGATGCTAAAATCTATGCGCACCTATTCGAAATTGATCGAAATAGTAACAAATTTGTGACCATGTGCTGTGTGCATATTCCTTCCATCGGAGATTCCAATTGTTTAAAGCACAATTAGACTCACTGGTTCCTAACCAAAGTTTGATGCTACTGCATTATCACTGGGGCTTGCAATCGTGAATCCCGGGGTCTTGGTCAAATCCCGAATTGCAGCAAGCTGGCGGGAACCTAATTTTTTACACTTTCCCTTTTCAATCTTGCAAAGTGGTGCAAGCGTTTGAAGCATTCTGAACCGAACACACAGTTATTAGCACAACATACACACACAGCCGCATATTTCTTCTAACAGCGTCGGTTTTGATGAATTTTGAAACCCGACTCAAACTAAAAGACAATGCGAATGCCACTCGAACCCGATGTATATATGTATTACGTGCATGTGCATAGTATGCACATACAGGGTGCGGCATGTACACGTATATGTATGTATCGCAGGCCTGGAATCGGCCGCCAGCCCGGCCCCGTTCAGGTCGATTATTCAACATTAGGCCCTAGGGGTATGTCGACGATTGACGCGATTGATTCCAGAATTAATTGTCTAGTCTATTCAAATAGCATTGCAACATTTAAGGAGAATGATAAAATCGTGTTAATGACTCAAACAAACACTGTGAACCGTTTCTTGAAAATTATTCTTCAAATCAAAGCGGCGGACAGAATCGCACAATATTACTGAAAGTTGGCGATGATAAAGACGTTTAGGTATACGTATACCTAAGAATAACCGTTACAACGCATAAGGAAAATATTTAGCAATTTTTGCTGTTTTTCAGTTTTGCAGGGGAAATGTTTAAAGACACAACTATTCGGAAGTACATGATTAATGATTAATGAGTCTATTTATTGCTGAATTTACGGCTGGTTTTGCTCGAGGAATCTGATTGCAGCGTCAGTTTTGTTCCTCGCAATGAGTACTATGAAGTTTTCATAGTTGCCTTGACGGCAGTGAGGCACGTCAATGCCAATTGAGCACTAATCCAGACAATTATTTACTTATACATCTGGTTTTAAGTCGTACTCGATCTCAAATAGAGTTTCTGGAATCGCTTAGTTTAGCATAATTGAATTTTATAGGAATCATGTGTTCGCTAGCTTATCTGTCGTAAAATTATCCCATATCTTGAATGTGTTGGTGAGCGTATTGCTGGTTAATCCTTTTCATGCGCGTGCAAGATATATTATCAAAGGACGAATATTTGTCTAATTACCTGATAGAAGATCAATTTGGATAGAAATTGATGAAAATCAGCATCGTTACGTTTCATCACGAGCTCTTGTTTATACGAGTATTTACAGTATTACGAGTATACGAGTATTACGAGTACTGCGTACGAAGCATTTACCAGATTAAATTCCTACTATACTATAGATTCTGAAGCCAATGCTACATGGAAATCAAGAAACAGAATAATGTCTTACGGTATAAGTTGAGCAGCTGCCAGTCTTAAATAGAAGGTTACAGAGACGCCGGCCTAGTTCCGGCCAGTCTTCACTACACCGGTCGCCGGGCCTCGGCCGGCCGGTCTTTATCACGACGACCAACGGCCCGGCCCGGTCACCAAAATCCCGACCGGTTCCAACACTGATGTATAGAGACACACTTATATTCATCATTTTCTCAGATCTATTAGAACAGTTGTGCAAGAGCGAATTCGTGTTGTATTTCAGCATGAATGACTGCGTAATGGTCTACTATTTATTTACATGAAGTCTGAAAATTTGGTAGACTTTACCACGGACATTACCAGATGCCTGCTAACCGTCAACCTTAAATGTTTGGCCTGTAATATGAATTAGTATGACTACATACAGCATTATTAGAAAAGTTGTCAATGAATTTGCTCGTACATGCTTAGATTGCGGCCTTTGATTTGAGATCTGCAGATATCAATCAACATGCACTTGATTTGAGATTTATATGCATCGATCAATATTTCCAAGATATCAAGCCATCTACATGATTTGAGGTACTTGTATTATTGACTTGACATGTACGTGCAGTATAAATGAACAGAGATCCACGACCGATACGAAGCGGCGGTTAATGAACTTAGAATTTGTACCAATGAAGCGGAAAAAGGACAGGCACATGCAGTCAAATGTATGGTAGTTTATTAGGTCAAATCATAATATAAGAACACTGTTATGTCGGTATATTTAATAGATGCTGGCAATCGCAAATGCAATGACTTCCTGATCAAGGCCCGTCAGGGATCTCGGGCCTTGCAATCTAAGCTGTGATCAACACGTTTACATTGTGCTTGCATAACAGTCCTTTATTTACCGTCAATTCCTCCTCTCTTTTTGTGTCTTTTCTTTACACCGGTTAAACCCTTTCCCCTTCTGATATGTCCTTGCTTTCCATTTTTTCTGTTTCTCTTATCTCCACTTACGCTTCGAAATTTCATACTTTCTCTCTTCAATCGTTTCACTTATCTTCTTTTATTGACAGGCTCATATTCCCAAGTATTTCTGCGATCGTGTTCTACTTCAATCTCTTAATTATCGAGCGCATCTCTCTTGCTTTTCCATGCCGTCTATCGTTTATGCTTTCATTATTCGCAGGCTTAGGCGATTGAGTAAAAAATCTTGTCGCTGGATGGAACGAACGGTATGAAATGTATTCACATGACGTACTACTCGTGGTTAGAAAGAAGCGATATGAGCAGTTCCAATATACACCGCTCTGTGCATCATCGTGATCAGCAATTTTAATTTGAGAATATAGCAAAATCTATTGCAGATCTGTCTATAACAGCAAACAGATCGATGCGATACTGTACAAATGCATCCTCCAGAGGCATGTTCACAGAATCTAAAAGAAAGCCAACAAAAATAATGAAGTAGCATATTAAGCAACAAATGTGGAAAAACAGCAAGTTGCAATCTGTAATGCAACAAAAACAATTCAGGTTTCAGATTGCGAGTTTCGATTTGTATATTTTTCAAATATCCTCTAATATGCGATTATCCTGTACTTTTTCCGTAATTTTACGTAGCAATAATGAAGACAAAATTTGAAAAGAAAATATGACTTCAACATTAATATAGGCCTTTAATTCAAACTCAAGTCCTCAAGCCTGTTCGGTTAGCTCCTGTTCTATTGCGAATGCAGCGAAATCAATTTGCTTAAAATGCAACGTTCTTACTAATTGCAAGCGACTTTCTTGGAATGAATGTCAAAAGATAATTCAAAAAAGAAAATTCACTTGCAACGTTGTCTGATTGAGTTGTAGCAGTATAATTTACATAAACATGCCCCATTCTGAACTTATGAATACATCGACATTGGAGTTGCTATATTTCCCACATCAAAGCAACTTTTGATGCAGCTTTTGAGGTTGTCGATTCATGGCATAGGTTGGTCCTGAAGAAAGCAGTGCAAAATGATAGAATCTAAAAATAACAAAAACCATTTAAGAAATCAGAAAACATCACGCTTTATTGCTTAAATCATTGAAAATGCATATCAATCCCTAAAATCATTATTGAGTTTAATTTCGTATTGAGTTTAACTTCCGAATACATAAACGACATTTAAACAAAAATTTCTTTTATTTTTGTTGATACATTCAGCAATTTTCAGGAATGTTATATTATCACGAATATTATGAAATGGTGTTCTAAAGCATTCATGGGACTAGATTTTCCGCTGAATTCCCGGAGATTGCACAATCTCTTTCCCTAGTATCAACCCTCCCATAATAGGACCTATAATCGCTTTACGAGACCCCGACCCCTAAGCGACTACGCAATTGTTTCATGGCCGCTATAAGTCAATGAAACACTGCTCTGTATAGCATTCATGAATGCACTCACCTATCCACATCTTAACATTGTAATTGCTTCATAATCTAGTAATTGCAAACTTTCAGGATCTGGACAATGGTTCTCAGTAATTCTTACTTTGTTTCAAAGAGCAGTCTTACTTTCAAGACAGTAACAGCGATTTGCAAACAGTAAATGCTCCGATTATGTACCAATCATACAACGTCCGAGCAATTATTGTCGCCCTAAATCGAAGCGAACCATGAAAAATGCAAGCCATTTGAAACTGCGATTTCATAACGATGAGAACGAGAAATATTTGTTTAATGGCAAAATGGAATTCACAAAATACAAGTTAATACAAGATTTGCTGAGATCGTACACTTGAAAGAAAAAATGAATCATTGCCATGAAAAGAAAAATCTCAACAGCATGCAATCAGAAAAATTGGATAACGCAAGTAGACTTTCACTACTCGTAAGTACAGGAAAGAATGAGTTACCAGGGATTTTAGAGATTAATCAGCAAAGTGCGTGAGAAACCGAGATCTGACCTTGTGGCAGGTTTCACGGACTGAGATTGTCACAAATAATTAATATTGTAATTGAAGTGGCCGGAAGAATCAAAGACTTCAATTATGCTTGCAAGAAATCCACATGCTGCAATAGTTCGATCTCAGTATTCGAGTAATCATAAATATTGTGCATTCGATTTAACGTGTCCAACGCTCATTGAACAATAAATTGACACATTGCATGTACATATGTTTATTATTTCGTTTCTCTTTAAGCGTCATTACTGACATAATTTCATGCACTTGATGAGTTTTGCAGCTTATCTATACACTGGAGCAACATCTAATTATGTTGATTTCTATGATTCAGACAGGGTAGCGACACTGTCAATCATTGCAGTCAATTGTAGTAGTTATTTCAAGATTATATGTAAACCTGCCTGAGCGTTCACATAGACCACACGACATGAACGCGACATGTCGCGTGAAGTCGTTGGTTTGCCCCACACATCTGCAGGTGGCTGAGACGAGAATGCCTTGACAAATGATTTAGGATCATAGCTTTCTGTGCAGGAACACAAAAATGTGTAATGGCTGGTAGTCAGAACGAAAACAAAGTCATTTGCTTTTCGTTTTGAGCTTGCGATACCTGAATATTTGTGTAGAGAAAAACATTTGCTTCAATTTGATATCAAACATGACAAGGAAATGTGTGGAGATAAATTCATGGGATGGGTAGTGGTTATTCCAACTTTTGATGACATACCTAATTAACACATCTCATTGTTTACTTGCTTCACAATTGTATTATTGAAATTGAATTACTGTAAACCTTGATGTGAGTTGAAAGGGATGTTATTGAGAATGAGCTGATGCCAATAACGAAGCATGCTTGGTGAAAAGGATCGGTTACTGACGAGTAATTGATTCACAAAATATCAACTAAAATACAGTTGATAACCTAACCATATTTGTATTCGTTTGAAAGCTGATCATGCAAGGAAGCTCATCGTGATAATAAAAAAACACAATAATGAGTAATAAGATATTTATGAAAAACGTTAATGATTCTGTTAATTTGTCGCGTGAATGCCGTCGAAATGTCGTCAGAGCGTCGCCGAGTTGGTCTGAACGGTGTGTGAATGGAGCTTTTGATATCCGCACCTGCGGAGCTTAGATTCTTCAAGTACTTGTACTGTCATTTTATGCTGTATTCTTCATTTTTGTCATTCAAGTTTCAAATGTTGTGCGACAAAAATCACTTCGTTTCTGTATTGCATCTTCTGTTTGTCCGATATGCGTTTTCTTCGCTGACACAATTGCCTTGTTAACAGCAGAACTCTTTAGACATTGTCCTTTTAAATATTCTCCTTTCAATTTTCCATGCTGTGAATTTGGGTACGCATTTCTGGAGCCATCGATATATCGAATGTCGAAGCAATTTCTGATTCATTCTCCGACTGTAGTCGTTGGGCAGTTCGTGTAACAGCTTCAATTTTCTCTTCTGATGCGCGTGGTCAGGCAGCATTGTCTCTATCCAACATACATAGAGTATAAAGGAATTTCTTGTGCAGTTTTTCACTGCAAATGAGCTGCTTCGTACGGCCGTCTCGGCCTGCGTTTCAAATTCTTTACTGAACAGTATTATTAAGTTATGTCATGGTTATGTTTGTCATACCCATCGGAATATGGAAACAGCAAGACGCAAAAAGGAGGACTGAATTGCACTGCTACTGTCTACATTATGCTATTAGTAACTAGTAAGAATATTCACTGAATGGTAGGCTATTCTATTGCGCAATTAGCTAATCAAAGCATTATACTTATAGAAGATCTTCGACAATTTTTGTATCTATACAGAGTCCTTTGTCAACCAGCTTATCAATTTCTAACTTACTTTCACTGAACTGGCTCCAAACCAAATTTGCACTATCGATTAGTCAGATGCTAAAATCTATGCGCACCTATTCGAAATTGATCGAAATAGTAACAAATTTGTGACCATGTGCTGTGTGCATATTCCTTCCATCGGAGATTCCAATTGTTTAAAGCACAATTAGACTCACTGGTTCCTAACCAAAGTTTGATGCTACTGCATTATCACTGGGGCTTGCAATCGTGAATCCCGGGGTCTTGGTCAAATCCCGAATTGCAGCAAGCTGGCGGGAACCTAATTTTTTACACTTTCCCTTTTCAATCTTGCAAAGTGGTGCAAGCGTTTGAAGCATTCTGAACCGAACACACAGTTATTAGCACAACATACACACACAGCCGCATATTTCTTCTAACAGCGTCGGTTTTGATGAATTTTGAAACCCGACTCAAACTAAAAGACAATGCGAATGCCACTCGAACCCGATGTATATATGTATTACGTGCATGTGCATAGTATGCACATACAGGGTGCGGCATGTACACGTATATGTATGTATCGCAGGCCTGGAATCGGCCGCCAGCCCGGCCCCGTTCAGGTCGATTATTCAACATTAGGCCCTAGGGGTATGTCGACGATTGACGCGATTGATTCCAGAATTAATTGTCTAGTCTATTCAAATAGCATTGCAACATTTAAGGAGAATGATAAAATCGTGTTAATGACTCAAACAAACACTGTGAACCGTTTCTTGAAAATTATTCTTCAAATCAAAGCGGCGGACAGAATCGCACAATATTACTGAAAGTTGGCGATGATAAAGACGTTTAGGTATACGTATACCTAAGAATAACCGTTACAACGCATAAGGAAAATATTTAGCAATTTTTGCTGTTTTTCAGTTTTGCAGGGGAAATGTTTAAAGACACAACTATTCGGAAGTACATGATTAATGATTAATGAGTCTATTTATTGCTGAATTTACGGCTGGTTTTGCTCGAGGAATCTGATTGCAGCGTCAGTTTTGTTCCTCGCAATGAGTACTATGAAGTTTTCATAGTTGCCTTGACGGCAGTGAGGCACGTCAATGCCAATTGAGCACTAATCCAGACAATTATTTACTTATACATCTGGTTTTAAGTCGTACTCGATCTCAAATAGAGTTTCTGGAATCGCTTAGTTTAGCATAATTGAATTTTATAGGAATCATGTGTTCGCTAGCTTATCTGTCGTAAAATTATCCCATATCTTGAATGTGTTGGTGAGCGTATTGCTGGTTAATCCTTTTCATGCGCGTGCAAGATATATTATCAAAGGACGAATATTTGTCTAATTACCTGATAGAAGATCAATTTGGATAGAAATTGATGAAAATCAGCATCGTTACGTTTCATCACGAGCTCTTGTTTATACGAGTATTTACAGTATTACGAGTATACGAGTATTACGAGTACTGCGTACGAAGCATTTACCAGATTAAATTCCTACTATACTATAGATTCTGAAGCCAATGCTACATGGAAATCAAGAAACAGAATAATGTCTTACGGTATAAGTTGAGCAGCTGCCAGTCTTAAATAGAAGGTTACAGAGACGCCGGCCTAGTTCCGGCCAGTCTTCACTACACCGGTCGCCGGGCCTCGGCCGGCCGGTCTTTATCACGACGACCAACGGCCCGGCCCGGTCACCAAAATCCCGACCGGTTCCAACACTGATGTATAGAGACACACTTATATTCATCATTTTCTCAGATCTATTAGAACAGTTGTGCAAGAGCGAATTCGTGTTGTATTTCAGCATGAATGACTGCGTAATGGTCTACTATTTATTTACATGAAGTCTGAAAGTTTGGTAGACTTTACCACGGACATTACCAGATGCCTGCTAACCGTCAACCTTAAATGTTTGGCCTGTAATATGAATTAGTATGACTACATACAGCATTATTAGAAAAGTTGTCAATGAATTTGCTCGTACATGCTTAGATTGCGGCCTTTGATTTGAGATCTGCAGATATCAATCAACATGCACTTGATTTGAGATTTATATGCATCGATCAATATTTCCAAGATATCAAGCCATCTACATGATTTGAGGTACTTGTATTATTGACTTGACATGTACGTGCAGTATAAATGAACAGAGATCCACGACCGATACGAAGCGGCGGTTAATGAACTTAGAATTTGTACCAATGAAGCGGAAAAAGGACAGGCACATGCAGTCAAATGTATGGTAGTTTATTAGGTCAAATCATAATATAAGAACACTGTTATGTCGGTATATTTAATAGATGCTGGCAATCGCAAATGCAATGACTTCCTGATCAAGGCCCGTCAGGGATCTCGGGCCTTGCAATCTAAGCTGTGATCAACACGTTTACATTGTGCTTGCATAACAGTCCTTTATTTACCGTCAATTCCTCCTCTCTTTTTGTGTCTTTTCTTTACACCGGTTAAACCCTTTCCCCTTCTGATATGTCCTTGCTTTCCATTTTTTCTGTTTCTCTTATCTCCACTTACGCTTCGAAATTTCATACTTTCTCTCTTCAATCGTTTCACTTATCTTCTTTTATTGACAGGCTCATATTCCCAAGTATTTCTGCGATCGTGTTCTACTTCAATCTCTTAATTATCGAGCGCATCTCTCTTGCTTTTCCATGCCGTCTATCGTTTATGCTTTCATTATTCGCAGGCTTAGGCGATTGAGTAAAAAATCTTGTCGCTGGATGGAACGAACGGTATGAAATGTATTCACATGACGTACTACTCGTGGTTAGAAAGAAGCGATATGAGCAGTTCCAATATACACCGCTCTGTGCATCATCGTGATCAGCAATTTTAATTTGAGAATATAGCAAAATCTATTGCAGATCTGTCTATAACAGCAAACAGATCGATGCGATACTGTACAAATGCATCCTCCAGAGGCATGTTCACAGAATCTAAAAGAAAGCCAACAAAAATAATGAAGTAGCATATTAAGCAACAAATGTGGAAAAACAGCAAGTTGCAATCTGTAATGCAACAAAAACAATTCAGGTTTCAGATTGCGAGTTTCGATTTGTATATTTTTCAAATATCCTCTAATATGCGATTATCCTGTACTTTTTCCGTAATTTTACGTAGCAATAATGAAGACAAAATTTGAAAAGAAAATATGACTTCAACATTAATATAGGCCTTTAATTCAAACTCAAGTCCTCAAGCCTGTTCGGTTAGCTCCTGTTCTATTGCGAATGCAGCGAAATCAATTTGCTTAAAATGCAACGTTCTTACTAATTGCAAGCGACTTTCTTGGAATGAATGTCAAAAGATAATTCAAAAAAGAAAATTCACTTGCAACGTTGTCTGATTGAGTTGTAGCAGTATAATTTACATAAACATGCCCCATTCTGAACTTATGAATACATCGACATTGGAGTTGCTATATTTCCCACATCAAAGCAACTTTTGATGCAGCTTTTGAGGTTGTCGATTCATGGCATAGGTTGGTCCTGAAGAAAGCAGTGCAAAATGATAGAATCTAAAAATAACAAAAACCATTTAAGAAATCAGAAAACATCACGCTTTATTGCTTAAATCATTGAAAATGCATATCAATCCCTAAAATCATTATTGAGTTTAATTTCGTATTGAGTTTAACTTCCGAATACATAAACGACATTTAAACAAAAATTTCTTTTATTTTTGTTGATACATTCAGCAATTTTCAGGAATGTTATATTATCACGAATATTATGAAATGGTGTTCTAAAGCATTCATGGGACTAGATTTTCCGCTGAATTCCCGGAGATTGCACAATCTCTTTCCCTAGTATCAACCCTCCCATAATAGGACCTATAATCGCTTTACGAGACCCCGACCCCTAAGCGACTACGCAATTGTTTCATGGCCGCTATAAGTCAATGAAACACTGCTCTGTATAGCATTCATGAATGCACTCACCTATCCACATCTTAACATTGTAATTGCTTCATAATCTAGTAATTGCAAACTTTCAGGATCTGGACAATGGTTCTCAGTAATTCTTACTTTGTTTCAAAGAGCAGTCTTACTTTCAAGACAGTAACAGCGATTTGCAAACAGTAAATGCTCCGATTATGTACCAATCATACAACGTCCGAGCAATTATTGTCGCCCTAAATCGAAGCGAACCATGAAAAATGCAAGCCATTTGAAACTGCGATTTCATAACGATGAGAACGAGAAATATTTGTTTAATGGCAAAATGGAATTCACAAAATACAAGTTAATACAAGATTTGCTGAGACGTACACTTGAAAGAAAAAATGAATCATTGCCATGAAAAGAAAAATCTCAACAGCATGCAATCAGAAAAATTGGATAACGCAAGTAGACTTTCACTACTCGTAAGTACAGGAAAGAATGAGTTACCAGGGATTTTAGAGATTAATCAGCAAAGTGCGTGAGAAACCGAGATCTGACCTTGTGGCAGGTTTCACGGACTGAGATTGTCACAAATAATTAATATTGTAATTGAAGTGGCCGGAAGAATCAAAGACTTCAATTATGCTTGCAAGAAATCCACATGCTGCAATAGTTCGATCTCAGTATTCGAGTAATCATAAATATTGTGCATTCGATTTAACGTGTCCAACGCTCATTGAACAATAAATTGACACATTGCATGTACATATGTTTATTATTTCGTTTCTCTTTAAGCGTCATTACTGACATAATTTCATGCACTTGATGAGTTTTGCAGCTTATCTATACACTGGAGCAACATCTAATTATGTTGTTGTCAATCATTCTATTATCAATTTAAACAAATTCTAAAGCTTTTACAAAAATATAGACTAATATAGAACTCATTCTTTATCGAACATTCTCTCTTGACAAATTATCAAATTAGGGCCTGTTGCAAGAGGGCATACGCACTAAATTTCCATAACTAAAGAATCTAACTTAAGGAGTACAGTCCCATGAATGCCTCACTTTGCCAGCATACTTAAGGCAAGTGTACGCTGGGAAAATGATAATGTAAAAATTACTTGCATGTAAGATGAAAATATAAGACCACACCTACAAACCAAACCTCCTGCCATACAATTTTAGTTAAGCTACATTTGTATTCACCTATCATATAAGATTAGACTTATGCATGTAAAGTTGAGTCGTTCCAGCAGCACATATTTTGCGTGGCTATTTGATCTATCATTTATTTCATTTCACTATCATTGTTAAAAGCTTAAGCCCTACAGTACCGTGCTCTTTGGAATCTACACTGGGATATGCAGAACACAGGTCATGAAAGTGAGCAACTAATATCCCAGAGAATAAGGAAAACTCGTCTAATTTGGACATTTTGAGCTGCTCCTATCATAGACATTATGTTTCTACTCGGCTAAATTAGACACCTTATCAATCTAAATGGACACTAATCAGAGTAAATTGGGCACTTTTAATTTCGCTGCCATTGCACAAATTTCGACAAAAAAGTATTTCCCAACTTTTCATCAACAAAAATACCAGTAGTCCAAATTTGAAACTCAAGTGCATAGAACATAACAGTTTTTATCAATATTCGATGAAGCTTCAATAAACTGATATTTATGATGTGTTGTTCTTAACCGGACCCCATATGTATGCTAACATTTTTCTAACATCTTCACCTGATTGGGAGTTAGGTTACTCGTTGTGTGAGTGATTGTCGACAAGATCAAATGCTATCTATACATGCAATTTCATGGTTGACTGAAAGGAGTGTCCAATTTAGCCGAAGTCACCCTATACTGTACTCCTGAAATGCTGTCTTGAGCTTACAGTCCTAAAGTGTTCTCTCGAGCAAGTGGTTACTCAGCAGAGATACTTTAAAAATTTCCTGAATTGAAGACAATGGTCAGTAATTGCAGAAAGATGAAGACCCCAAATAACAAGAAGAAAATGCTTTCAACGATTATCGTCGTCATCGAAGAAGAAGGTGGACATCGTGAATGCTGAATATTTTTAAATCTTACAATAAATTGCTACTTCTGAAGTTACTTTGAGCTTTCTATTGACATTTATGAAAATTCAAATGTGAAACTTTGAAAATAATTGTCAAAAAATTTATTAATTTATAGTTTCAAAACTATGAAGCAAAATCATAGATATAGAGCAACAACGATAACATAAGTTATGATTTACAAAATGGAATATTCTAATGATCTCATTACAAGGAGCAGTGACTTCATAATGCCCTTTCCCACGAATAGGAGGAGAATAAAATTTGAACCTTTAGCTGTGTCACCCTGTATTTTCCAATTTAGGGCGTAGAGGCCATGTGTAAGGTCTAGAGGGTTGTATGATCATTTGGACGCATGAGCAAGAAATGTGCAGATGGCGGAAGTTTCCAAGACAGATAGCATTAAGGTAGAATGCTATCTACGGTGTGCCCTATATCACTTTTTTCTGTGTTCACTCTTCCTAATCACTTCACCTTGAGCAAATAGAATCTATCGCAACCACTGCCTCCATTAATTGATATTCTTTAAAATGTTTTTCAGCAGCTGCGTGATATTCGTGATAATACCCATCCATAAAAGTCGTCATCATATCAGTTATTTCGTTGTCTTGCAAATGAACTCTCCATAATTCTGTCATTGTTTCCCTGGTTATAAAACAATAGAGATGCTTGCTTTGATATTTTGCCTTCTGTTTCCATGGATGTTTAAATAAAGCATGATATTATGTTGGATACCAAGTTTTCATGAAAATTAGAATGAACATAAAAGACAAATCAATTGCAAAAAGATATCAAATTTTGAACATTCATCATGACCGGCTTGAATCTTGAATACGCTCCCTCAAAACCATTCATCATGCTTGCGGTTGGAAGAGGAGAGAGTTTCCAAAGTTCATTCTGCACATATCGCGCTCCGATATTGTTTGGAATTCCTGTGAATAATATCACGGTAAATTGTGCTGACGTAAATCCGATAAATGTAAACCACTGCGTCAAATGTTAAGCAGATTTCTGACAGATCTAGCTCTACTTATAGTGGATGTTCCTTATTGTGCGAGTCTTCATATTTTCTTGAAGGAACAAACATTCTTTCCTTACATTACTTACTTTTACTTACATGCAGGAGAAACAACCTGAATCAAAGTGACAACGTAGTGTGCTGTTGGGAATATAAGTTCATAATTATGAATATTTCATGAGATATCAATGCTGAATTGTGCATAGCCATTCCGGAAATTTGAATAAAACATACATATCAAAGGTGCTCATTTAATTCTGAAAAGAAATTCTGCGAATTCAAAGCGCTCAATGCTAGCTGTAAGTAGGCCTAAGCTATGAAGGTAAATGCATAGCATGGGTAATCGAATTTAATCGGTTCCTAGTTTGCTCATTATGTCAGATTGAGCTTTACCTACGCCAACCAGTCTCATCACTGATAATTCGACCGCTAAATAGCCCAATTTATCCAATAGTCTTCCGGCATATCAAGCATCAGATATTGATTTCAAGACATAGGATATTGCATTTTCAACTTTCGGCATTTTTAATAGCTGAAATTATGTGAAAGCTTGATTTGAACAAAAACAAATTGATCAAAAATTCATTATTCAATGTCACTTCCGCCAGTTAAGACAACTTTGAGGGACGTCCCTTAAAAGCCCTATATGGCCGACTGGCGCATCTCACCCGAAATGGCCTTGATTTCTTCTCGAATTCAGGGGGAACCATGATAATCTCTGTCCTGTCAAGTAGGTGCAGTATGGGTGCAGCCAAAAACAGTGGGCTGCTATAGTCTTTGGGTACACCCGGTACTTGAGCGCCTCCCCCTCCCCCAGCGCCGCAAGTTAAGAGGATGACGAATCTTCTTGGCTACGAGCAGGCCACTGAATTTCACCTTGTCGGGAAAGTTTTCTTCCAAAAGTAGGAAGGTGCCGCGAACTGTGTGCGCTGTTGTTCCACTCTGTTGGAATGAGGGCCGGACTTAGAAGTAATCTTCACCACCCTGTAACTCTGGCAGCAGAAAGGGGCCGATCATCAATCGATACCTCTCTCCATCCACAGTCGTCGAAACACCGTGTGGCCGTCCTTGAATAACATCCGGCTCAAGGTCTGCTTCGAAGACACCCCACAGCAGACGCAGAATAAAGGGGCGCATCTCAGACGACATTAGGGTTTTATGGCCATGTCGTAAAGTATCACTGAATTTTATTATTATCAAGAATCTTATGATGTGAATGGTGACTCTGGTTACGAAGAAGAATGGTCTTTTAAATTCAAGATCTGAAAATATGATAATGGATAGGCTACGGCAGCAGCCTATGTGTTTTTCGATTCGAAAATGAAGACTTTCTTGCTAAAGCTCACTGCTAAAACGAAGACACATGCAGGAACTTGCCAAGTGGGCAAAAAGAATTTTTTATTTCCTTACAGAGACAGGAAAAAATAGTCGTGCGTCGCTTGCGGATTGCTGTAAATTCCTTCAAAATGCTCCGATTGCCACGATTCCTTCAGATTCGAAGAATTCAGATCATTGCGCAAAAGTTCTCTCGATAATGTTGGTCTTTCCTATCATTATTAAAACAGCTAGCAGGCGCACGAAAAAACGTTCACAAACTTCTCTGTAAAACTTGACATTGACTGTGTCTCTTTGCTGTGTGATGGTTGATAGTGATGGTGTGATAGTCGCACATAACTTCGCACAATTTGGCGTGCTTAATATTGAACTGGCTGCTTATTGTTCGATTGCTATGGTAGTATGTCAGCAGACATTAGCGCTTCATGTTCCAATGTTTACTTTCTAGTCAAACAGAAGAAGAGACGACCTGTCTAATTCTGTGGTCCCCTTTCAATCTCGTTCAAATATTTAGAATTCTTCCTTAGGATATCATTTGACCTGTCTGTTACTATTAGATGCTGTCAATAAAGAGCTGTTCCTATGACTCAAAGTTCCTGCACCCACGCAAACTTCAAAGTAATTGATTCGGCAGCTCTTTACCGAAGAACTTCTCAAAGAAACCGGCAACGCTTTGAACTAATATAAAGCTAAATCTAAGCTTTCTGAACTTTATTACTGAATAAGGGATGAGAGGTCGAATGAACAATGTGTTCTATCTGTTACTTGCTAAAATGTTTTTCGACTGATATCCAAAATATTTTCCACAAAGTGAACCATTCTCATATGCTAACAAAATCCTTGCAGTAAAAGTAACATCTCTGTTATTTACATGGCCTCCTAAACATTTATCGCCTCAAAATTAAGAAAAAACATTTAGGTTTGGATAAATGCATCAAAAAAACAGAGACGGAAAATAGAAAAGAACAGTTTTTGTTCCAATCACCATGTTGAGGAAGATCTATCATAAATCACATGCTGTGGTAAATCAGTGTAATAAGGAGAAGGGTCGGAGGAGAATGAAAACATGATATGTAGCAATTCCTACATACAGACATGACTTGTAGACATATATATTCGTGAAATGAGGCAGCAAAAATTGATATCGCAATTAACTTTGGCTAATTTATTAAAATCTATTTCGAGTTGACGATAAATGTATTTCATTGTTTCAGTTCAGAAACAACCAAATATATATCGTCAATTCGAAAAAGATTTCGTCAAATAAGCCAAAATTAATTGCGATTTACAAGCTGTTTTTGAAAACCACTTTATTACTGTTCCGGCGAGCAGCTTCAGTTCGAGGCTTCACCCGAGGCGTTGCTGATATAATTCTACAAACCAATCATAAACCAAAGGGACATGACATTATCTTTGCAGCTACAAGTTATCTAAAAAGCATATCGCGAATCATGTAAACTGTCTATTTTTTCAGAAATAATGTGCCCTCTATCCGACAACACCATTTTACATTACTCCCTTCAAACTGTTGCTTGAAAATGTAGTGAGTAAATGCAACGAAACGTCGCATTTGCAAGAAATGAAGATTTTTATTATAAAATGGTTTTCAGCGGTGGCATTGAAGACTTCTAATTGTGAAATTAAAGTTTTATTCAGACAGACTGAGAAATGTCTGAAGCAGTGTGCTAAGACGCAAAACAATATTAGTTTTAACGATATATGTCTCAATAACAATTTGTTGCCCAAACTGAAGCCTGTAGACAACTTTATAATGAGGATTTTTTTTCTGTTTTTCATAATGATAATGCCAAGTCTGTATCAAAACGTATTCAAAATTTGATTTTATATCTCCACAATTTTAGAAATTTCATTAGTTAACGTGAATTTGATGCTTTAGTCCCTTCATCTAATTGTAAGCCACGTACTTTTATATGTTACAGAGATTCTATGCATTTAATTTTTGATGACGCCAAAATGCATTTTTCTTTCAGCTGTCAGGGGCAAACGCTTCACCTCATGTTCGCATTCCTTGAGAGTTAATTCTCTGCGTAATTTACTTTCCATTTCATTATGTTGAGGAACAGGGTCTTTAAAGATCTTTCTAGGAACTTTTGGCGTAGATTCATTCAATGCCTGTTCATCAATATTTACAGTTTCCGTATTGTGAAAAGTCTCGTAAAAATAGAACTACCGCCTCTGCAGTTTCCTACGCCAATCAAAATTCACTTCAGTTGACACAGTATTAGCCATTTCTTTAGAAATAGTCGCAAGTTCTTCCTTTAAACTGTTACTCACTGCCGTAACATCGTTCTGCAAACCAGTTAGAACATGACTTTTGAAAGTCGTCAATATGACCTCACTGATATGATGCACAGCAGAGCTGAAACTTTCCATTTTCAGGAGGAGGTTATCCAGTTTTTCAGATATTGATGTAAGGTCATCTTTGCAAACTGATCCTCGAATCATCATTTTGATTTGATAAATTATATCGAAAATAGATTAAAAATCAAAATGAATATACATCAAAGAAATAAGATTTGAGTCGAAAGAAGGTCTGCATTAATTCCCGACAGGTTTCACCTGGTTGGTGACAGGCTACTCATGGGAATGAATTTATTCTAAATCAGAAAACAAAATTCGAAGTATAGACTTCAAAATTGAAAAACTTTAACATACACAGACGCTTGCATAAGAATATTTTTCAAGATGTGTTTAGGGTGACCTGAATAGAAGGGAACACAATTCTGACTGTTCGTAATTTTGAGATATATGTCCGTCTCCATCTTATTTAAATTCTTGTCGATGTACCTATACCCAAACGTCTAAAAAGCTAATGGTTTCTCGGCTATGATCTATTGTGAAATTCATATTATCATGAGGATCATTTAAAATATCAACAAAGCGTTGTAAATTGCCGTACTTATCATCCCAGGTTATGTAGCAGTCGTCAATGTACCTCATCCAGTTACCTATAATAGGCTCAGCAGTATTTGCCTTAAAAAACGTCTTTCAGTCCTGCATATAGTTTTTCTTCTAAAAATGCTATGACAAGGATTGCATAAGATGGGTCTACCTTGTCACCCATAGCTGTACCAGATATCTGAAGGCACTATGTAACAGTCGTCAATGTATCTCATCCAGTTACCTATAATAGCCTCAGCAGTGTTTGAGTCATAAACTTCTTTCAGTCTTACATACAATTCGGAGGTTCTATATTTACGAGACTTTTCACAATACGGAAACTGCAAATATTGATGAACAGGCATTGAATGAATCTACGCCAAAAGTTCCTAGAAAGATCTTTAAAGACCCTGTTCCTCAACATAATGAAATGGAAAGTAAATTACGCAGAGAATTAACTCTCAAGGAATGCGAACATGAGGTGAAGCGTTTGCCCCTAACAGCTGAAGTAAAAATGGATTTTGTCGCTAAAATTGATGATGAAGCACACAATGAAATATTAGAATGTTTTACTGAAAGAATGGCACAGTTTCAGATTATGAAACGGAAAGACGCGGTTGAGACTGAAGAAAAGCGCAGTCGTGAAACTTGGGAAAATAGAATGAGTTTTTTTCATCTGAAAAGCATCTAGCGTATTTGGATAGTAGGACGAAAAAGAACATAAATATACTTACGCTGAGGCTGCAAGTGATCCTAAACCTGCTGTCAAGTCCAGTAATGTCAATGTTAGAGGTAATCAAGACTTATTCCGTGAGAATAGAGGCAATAACCGTAACTATGAAACCAGATTTAGAGTTTTGTCACCTATTTTCAGGAACCAATTTTAGGAATTGTAGTAACTACAATTTTGATGATAATTACTCATTTAAATATAAGAACAATCATAGCAGAAATTGCAGACGTGCTAATGGTAACAACTGCAATTGCGTAAAACTAGAACTTTTGGTTAGTAAATAGGAATTCATTTGTACCTGGTAGGTTCGATAGGCAATTTATCTTCGATACATTTCTTACTGTTCTTGAAAACAATTATTTTACGTTTGAAGATGCGACCTACCTTCAGATATCTGGTACAGCTATGGGTGACAAGGTAGACCCATCTTATGCAATCCTTGTCATAGCATTTTTAGAAGAAAAATTATATGCAGGACTGAAAGACGTTTTTTAAGGCAAATACTGCTGAGCCTATTATAGGTAACTGGATGAGGTACATTGACGACTGCTACATAACCTGGGATGATAAGTACGGCAATTTACAACGCTTTGTTGATATTTTAAATGATCCTCATGATAATATGAATTTCACAATAGATCATAGCCGAGAAACCATTAGCTTTTTAGACGTTTGGGTATAGGTACATCGACAAGAATTTAAATAAGATGGAGACGGACATATATCTCAAAATTACGAACAGTCAGAATTGTGTTCCGTTCTATTCAGGTCACCCTAAACACATCTTGAAAAATATTCACTTTTGTCTTGCTAATCGTATAAATATAATCGTCTCAAAAGAAGATAGTAAACATGCATAATTGAAATGATTAAAACCAGTTCTTTTAAGACTCAAGTGTCCCATTGATTTAATTGAAAATGCCTTTTTGTTCGTACATCATCAGATACTACAACTACTAATATTAAATCAAATAATTTGGACAATAACATGCCCTTTATTTGCATTTATGATAAGAATAATAATAATATTTAACAGAAGGTAATTTCATCAGCTATCAACAGCATCAAGTTAATTAATCCTTTTCAAAACATTAAACTAATTAAGGGTTTCAAACAGCCTCCATCGCTATTCAGAATATTAAGTAAAAATAATCGCAGGACGATTACAGGAATATCCAAATGTGGAGAGCCAAAATGTTTATGTTGTCAAACATTGCTGACAGGGAAGACGATTGACTTCAAAACTGGCAATGATAATAATAGTTTTAACATCAACTCCGACTTAACCTGCACCTCTAAAAATGTTGTCTATACCTTGCGTTGCAGGTCTTAAAAACAATTTTATATTTGGCAAGCGGGAAATATGTTCCGTAATCGACTGTCTATTCATAGACAACAAATGGATAATGCCAATTACATAAGTCTGGAAGTGAGTAGGCATATTGCAAGGTATGCAAAAGATCTGCCATCAAAATTTGAGGCTGCCCCATTCTTTCAGCTTGGGCCTAACTCGATCCGCATAGAAAGAGAACGGAAAGAATCCATTTTTACTTCTATGCTCATGCCAACACTAAATTATGGCTGAACTACAGTTGTCGAAGACTATGCAAGCGTCTGTGTATGTATAAGTTTTTTGATTTTGAAGTCTAAGCTTGGAATTTTGTTTTCTGATTTTGAATAAATATATTCCCAAGAGTAGCCTGTCACCAACCAGGCGAACCCGGTCGGGAATTACTGCAGACTTTTCTTTTGAGTCAAATCTTATTTCTTTTATATGTATCTTGTTGATAATGAATTTTACCATTGGCCGGTTGAATAAATAAATAAAAAGAAAGACGAGGCCAATAAATAAGATCTTATTGTGACAATATTTCGATTGTCTCTTTTACCATCAGATTTGTAGAAGAGACAGTCAAAAAATTGTCACAATAAGATCTTATCTATTGGCCTTGTCTTTCTTTTTATTTATCTATTCATTTATTCACAATATATATATATATATATATATATATATATATATATATATATATATATATATTAATACATTTCAACTTTGCTTTTGTTTAATGTAAATACTGTTTTTGGTTGTCAAAGTTGTTCATGTTTCTTGCATTCAATAGTGAAGTAAAAGGCGTCGTCTAGTACCATTAAGTCGCATGAGAGACAGAAACATTGATTCTATTCCTTCCTATCACCATATCTTCCTATTTTAGACTCTAATTTATGATTGCCACCTCTTAATTTAGGAATTGTGATAAAACTATTGCTTTTATCTTCTGTTGACAGATGTACAGTATTTTCTGCTTGCAATCAAGACGACATAGTTCTACTTTTAAGTAGTCTCGTTCTGTGCGATTGCTAGCAGATTTATCTTTCAATTTCACATTACATTTTTCCTTTAAATCAGGTTCAATACATACATATAGTTTGTCTATTCTACAGCACCAATTATTGATTGAATTTTTATCTTTAATATTGGAAGAAATAATTTCAAACACTTCCAGTTGGAGAGTGTTCCGGTAATGCTGATAAATTTTTTCAGATAATTGAAAGCAGGGTTGTTGTGATGAAATTCCACATGTTTTGTTTCAAGTTTTCCAATTATACAACCAAGTCAAGTCAAGTAGTCGTATATTTCAGAGGCAATGAAAATTATGACAAAACGGTAAGAAGCAATTGCTGCAAACCATAGACATGAAGCACAGAAGCAGCACAAACTACACACAAAAAATCACAAAGCACGAAATCAATACTTCAAATTTAGTCTATATGAGTATTGTTCATTAGCAGGACAGTCATTGGAGAAAGAAAGAGTTGCGTCTCCTTGGAGTTTGACACATCGGTTGGATGAAATTCCCTCTTATCGGAGACTGGTCTGGACATACAGAATGTAGAGGATTAGAAGCAGTGGCTCGAATCTTTAGCAAAAGCTTCATGGCTGCTTCCGCCGTCGAGCTCTCAAGTCCAGAAATGACTCACAAGAACAATCTGGCCCACAAATAAGTCTATATGCTCGCAGTTGAATTTTACGACAAAACATCCTCATTTTTCTCCAAACGACCAATCATCAGTGAAGAACAGTACTCGACAACAGATGGAAGTAAGCCTTTGTACACAGTTATCATTTCGTTTTGATCAATGAAGGGTCTAAGAATCCGCAAACCGTACATTCGTCTAGAAGCACATTGATAAATGAATTTGACTTGAGTAGTCCATTTAAGATCCTGAGAAAAATGTACAACAAGAATTTTTAGGTCACTAACACTCGGCACACCGGGAATAACCTGAGTCAAAAATTCTGTTGACCTAGGAATCCATAATAATATACTGTTAGAGGTTTAAGTCGAAAAATGCTTTGTAAAGTTGAAATTGGTCTATATTCAGATTCTTCATATTGCTACAAAACCAGAATTCACGTGTCATGTCCATACCTATCATGTATGAGTGCCATTGTCAAGAATCACACGTTTGAAGCGTAGGCTGTGTTCAAGTAATTCTGAAAGATGCTTTGGATTACGATCTTACTTGCACGAGTAGTATTCATCTTGTTTAAAAATAGAAATTCTTCAGGAAAATAAACACTTACGCAAAGGTACGAGCATCTTAAATCGTTGCAAAAATTGATATAAAAATAACGACTGTCATCTCATAATCGTTGAAAGCGTCTTTCATAACAAAACTCCATGATTTTAACTTACTACATTCGATGAACGTTCAAAGAAAAGAAACCCAATTTTATGCTTCTGATTGAAGGTGGAATGACAAAATCAATATGTAATAATATTGAAGTCAACAGCTTGAAGAATCTTCATGTGATAGCAAATTGAAGGTTATTGATTTATCAACAATGAATGAAGCAATTATGACAAATGCTTCCTAAAATTTTTCTGTTGTTATCAAGATCGTTATATCCACTTTCCCCACAACCGTGGGCAACCGTTTTTGCCGTGGGAAACAATGTGCGTGCATTGTGTAATTTGATATGTGCTATAAATTAAAAAAATGACATGCATCTAATTTATTAATCCGCGGATGGGCATGGGTTGAACCCCATTGAATACACACATCATTAGTTATCTCGTAAAACCTTGAGAGAAGCTGATGTAAATCCATGAATTCGTCAGTTGTTGACTCAATCAACAATCTGAATAATAAATTTGCTAATGTTTAATCATGTTAATCAGCTAATGTTTAATCATGACAAATGTTATTGCGCCGGATGGATGTCATGGAGTCGATTGGACCACAAATGCATGTAACTTGCATTGTTCATGCTTGTAAGTAGTAACAAAAGGTCCAGAATAAACACAGCGCGCCCCCCCCCTCTGGAACGACAGAGGTTGTGGTCTGTCGTGGTGTGCCGGCCAGGTTGGTTCACAACATGTTCGCTGACTCCCCCCCCCTCTGCAACGACAGAGTGTGAGACTCGAGTGAGTTGGTCCGACCGCCTGGTTGACTTGGGCGACCGTCTAGGTTGACGTGGGCGACCGTCTAGGTTGACGTGGGCGACCGTCTAGGTTGACATGGGCGACCGCCTAGGTTGTCTTGGATGGTGAAACGGTGGCCAGATTCGGATTCAGCGTCAAATTCTGCATCTGTGATGTGATTTCCAGCTCAATCGGCGAGAAAAACTGTTTCTTCAAAATTTTGGCAGAGTTAAAATGTGGGACGTTTTGGTGTGTAGGGCCCAAACGAAGCCTCGGATGAGAAAACGGAGGCCAGATTCGGATTCAGCGTGAAATTCTGCATCTGTATGGTGAATTTGAAAGCAATCGGAGAGAAAAAATTTTTCGCTGACGTCCCCCCCCCTCTGGACAGCTTGCTTCGATTTTGGCTTCCAGTGGATGGATTTTGTCGTGCGATAGCTCGTTTGAAAGCTAAGAGTGAGACAAATTCAGTGAAAGAATCGGCTTGTTCCTATCTGTCTTCGTTCAAAAGTTAGAGCGGTTACAAGATTTTAGGTCGGAGCTCGCTTACCTGAAAAAATCCTAAGTGTCAGAGTGACTTTGTATGGGTAAAATTTTGAAAATTTTCCAAAGTGTGGAATTTCGACCTGGGACCGTCACCAAAACATTTTTCATCAAATTCTGAAATTTCACTGACGTCCCCCCCCCTCTGGACAGCTTGCTTCGATTTTGGCTTCCAGTGGACGAATTTTGTCGTGCAATAGCTCGTTTGAAAGCTAAGAGTGAGACAAATTCAGTGAAAGAATCGGCTTGTTCCTATCTGTCTTCGTTTAGATGTGAGATGCCATTTAAGATTTTGGGACATTGGCGAAAAACGACAGAGTTAGAATTTGGGACGTTTTGGGCTCTAGCTTCAAAACGAAGTATCGGATGGGAAAACGGATTTCAGATTTGGAATCAGCGTCAGATTCTTTATCTGTATGGTGAGTTTCAAGTCAATCGGAGAGAAAAAATTTTCAACATTTTTCGAAAAAACGACAGAGTTAGAATTTTTGCGATGGCTGCCTACTGTAGAGCCAAAACGAAGCATCGGATGGGACAACGGAGGCCAGATTCGGATTCAGCGTCAAATTCTACATGGAAATGGTGTATTTCCAGCTCAATCGGAGAGAAAAAATTTTCACTGACGTCCCCCCCCCCTCTGGACAGCTTGCTTCGATCTTGGCTTCTAGTGGACGGATTTTGTCGAGTGAGGTGTCATTTGAAAGCTAAGAGTGAGACAAATTCACTGAAGCAAACGGCTTGTTCCTATCTGTCTTCGTTTACATGTGAGACGCCATTTAAGATTTTAGGTCGGAGCTCACCTGAAAAAATCCTAAGTGTCAGAGTGACTTTGTATGGGAAAAATTAAAAATTTTCCAAAGTGTGGAATTTCGACCTGGGACCTTTACCAAAGTTTGTTTCATCAAATTTCGCTGACCCCCCCCCCTTTGTTCTAACTTTGGTTCTAGTGGACGGATTTTGTTCGTTCGAGTTGCATTGGAAAGAGGATGAAACACTGCTCGACCGCATTTTTCGTTGCGAGTCAATCGGAGCAGCCGTTCAAAAGTTGGAGCGGTTACAAGATTTTAGGTCGGAGCTCAGGGACATTGGCGAAAAACGACAGAGTTAGAATTTGGGACGTTTTGGGCTCTAGCTTCAAAACGAAGCATCGGATTGGAAAACGGATTTCAGATTTGGAATCAGCGTGAAATTCTTTATCTGTATGGTGAGTTTCAAGTCAATCGGTGAGAAAAAATTTTCAAAATTTTTCGAAAAAACGACAGAGTTAGAATTTTTGCGATGGCTGCCTACTGTAGAGCCAAAACGAAGCATCGGATGAGAAAACGGAGGCCAGATTCGGATTCAGCGTGAAATTCTGCATCGGTAGGGTGAGTTTCAAGTCAATCGGAGAGAAAAATTTTCGCTGACGTCCCCCCCCCTCTGGACAGCTTGCTTCGATTTTGGCTTCCAGTGGATGGATTTTGTCGTGCCATAGCTCGTTTGAAAGCTAAGAGTGAGACAAATTCAGTGAAAGAATCGGCTTGTTCCTATCTGTCTTCGTTTAGATGTGAGACGCCATTTAAGATTTTGGGACATTGGCGAAAAACGACAGAGTTAGAATTTGGGACGTTTTGGGCTCTAGCTTCAAAACGAAGTATCTGATGGGAAAACGGATTTCAGATTTGGAATCAGCGTCAGATTCTTTATCTGTATGGTGAGTTTCATGTCAATCGGAGAGTTTCAAGTCATCGGCGAGAAAAATTTTCAACAAATTTCGGAAAAACGACAGAGTTAGAATTTTTGCGATGGCTGCCTACTATAGAGCCAAAACGAAGCATCGGATGGGAAAACGGAGGCCAGATTCGGATTCAGCGTCAAATTCTACATGGAAATGGTGTATTTCCAGCTCAATCGGAGCACTAGAACCGGAGAAAGACGGGATTTTTAGTGTTTGGATGATGGGTATTACGTCATCAGCTGATCGCCACACACTATATAAGCTGGGAACCGACGGAGACTTGTCATTTAGAGGAGAACGATTGTCAGAGGTAGGTCGTCTCTCTGAGCTCCGATGATAGCTTCGGACATTCCAAATTCCAAGTTTCTGTAAGAAACCGACTTAGAAAATTTCATTGCTGATATCAGCTAAGCCGTCAGACTTAGAGGTTCGCCAGGAGATGGCCTTCGTCTCCAGGCCATAAAAGACTCCAAAACTTTAAAGGCTCGTAACTTTGCTTCTACAAGTCCGTTTGACTTGATTCAAAAAAGGTTCGGTCGCTATTGACCTGTCCTAAGTGATGGACTACTTATAAAATTTCATAAGTAGTGCTAAAAAGTTGAAAATTTTAAATTCACTAGTTTTGGAGATTTTCTGGGGTTTTCGACCCTGCTGAAGTCAATGAAAGCATTTTTAATGATGTCTGAGCCAGTCTTCTCATGGTATAAGCGGCTTTTCACTGAAAGCGAGCAAGACACGGAGAGTTTTGCTGTAATATTCCACTGACAGGGTGTTCCTTCGGGACGGCGGACGATGCCGTAGTGATAAGTGTGGCAAGGGAATGTGTCATATTTAAGACCGTAACCGCTGGGACAACTCATGTCTCATGTTGGGCATTTGACACAGCTCTCAACGTAGCACTTTGAACGCCAATCGGTTGAGTCTTAGCTATCTTGTCATGGGTGGCCTCTAAACATCTCCATTGCAAAACGCTGGTGAATCAAGCTCTCTACGGCTTGCTATCAAGCAGATCAAAGCAATAACTTGGGATGTTTCCTCAAGGTTTTCAAGTATGCTGAGTTCAAATCTGCTATCAGATTTCAAATTTAACTAAGACTAAGGCAGCTTTGAGGGGTTAGATCCCAGCTACTGTTCACTACCTTTGACTCGGCGTTGCTGTTACCACTTCGGGGCAGTGACAATGATGTCTTCAGCTGTAAAGAGCGGGTATCGGGGAAGATCTCTCACTTCCCTAGTGATCAGTACAAGGCCTTCGGGCTGTCGACGGGATCGAGTGCCACTCACTACACTCAAATCTATCATTCCTCACTAAGTGTAAATTACTGACTATACATTTGTCCTGCTATCAGGTTATTTTTGACTTGCTATCTAGTTGAATAGTCTCTTGCTATCAAGAGATTCACTTCTACTCATAAAGCACATCATCGCTGTAATACCTCCTTTGCTCGAGCGTTCCTTCGGGACGGCGGGTACTGCCGTAGAGGGATTGTGTTGCACGGGTTGTTCGTCGTTTGTTAGACCGAAACCTCTGAGCCGTTGCTCATGTTGGGCGTTCGGCTTCATACTCAACGTGACGCTTTCTCTCGCCAGGTCAGAGTACTTCAGCCATTCGACAAAGGTTAGTCTTTATGATATGGAGTAGAGTGAAATGTAATTCATTAGATGTCCCTTCAATGATTGCTCCCATGATAAACGTTGATGAGACAAATGAAATGATTCTCATCTTCCCTTTTCAATGATTGAAATCTACTAACACACTACCGTATAATCGTCCACTATGGGGCGAGACATGATAGAACCTCCACGCGTTTTGCCCTGGGCAGTCTTTAGACTGGCGAATACTATCATTAAGTTGAATCTGTTATCAGTCAACTTGAACGTTGCAAATGAAGTTCGGTGTAATACTTCCTTTCGACGGGTGTTCCTGTAAAGGGCAGACTAAGTGTAAATTAAAAATAAAATTATAACTGTTTCAAGAGTTTACAAGTTAGAAATTAAGTTTTAGCTGTTTGTATATCAAAATAAAGTTTCAAGAGTTTACAAGTTAGAAATAAAGTTTCAATAGTGTATATGTTAGAAATAAAGGTGCAACTGTTTGTAAAAATAAGATCGCAAGATTTACTAGTTTACAAGTTAGACTAAGTGTAAATTAAAAATAAATTATAACTGTTCACGTGTTAAAGCGTTGATGCAACGATGAACAATTAATAAGCTGAAAAGTTTTAGATTCACTTTAACATTATCATATGTTTACAGATAGAAATGTATTACAGCAAAGCTACTTCATGAGTTAGTTTGCCAGGAGTGTATCATCTCAAACTTTTACTCCGACTGTGGAACATTGATTTCCATGATGAAGATTTAAATAGTTAGATTCGATGGCGAACAAGATTTACTAGTTTACAAGTTGGACAAAGTGTTCTACTATTTGTAAATGAAAGATATCATTTCAACAGTTTACCAGTTAGAAATAAAGTTTCAACAGTCTACAAGTTAAAAATAAAATTATAACTGTTTCAAGAGTTTACAAGTTAGAAATTAATTTTTAATGGTGTATACGTTAGAAATAAAGTTTTAGCTGTTTGTATATCAAAATGAAGTTTCAAGAGTTTACAAGTTAGAAATAAAGTTTCAATAGTGTATATGTTAGAAATAAAGGTGTAACTGTTTGTAAAAATAAGATCGCAAGATTTACTAGTTTACAAGTTAGACTTAGCGTTCTACTATTTGTAAGTGAAAGATATAGTTTCAACAGTTTACAGATTAAAAATAAAGTTTCAACAGTGTGTATGTTGGAAATAAAGTTTAAGCTGTTTGTGTGTTAGAAATAAAACAAAGTTTCAACCGTTAACAAGTTAAAAATAAAGTTTCAATAGTTTACAAGTTAAGAATGAAGTTTCAATAGTGTGTATATATTAAGAATAAAGTTTCATCTGTTTGTATGATAGAAATAAAACAAAGTTTTAACCGTTTACAAGTTAAAAATAAAGTTTCAATAGTTTACAAGTTAAGAATAAAGTTTCAATAGTGCGTATGTTACGAATAAAGTTCTATCTGTTTATATGTTAGAAATAGAATGAAATTTCACCAGTTTACAAGTTAAGAATAAAGTTCTATCTGTTTGTATGTTAGAAATAAAACAAAGTTTCAACCGTTTACAAGTTAAAAATAAAGTTTCACCAGTGTACAAGTTAGAAATAAAGTTTCAATAGTGTATATGTTAGAAATAAAGCTTTATCTGTTTACATGTTAGAAACAAAATAAAGTTTCAACAGTTTAAAAGATAAAAACTAAAGTTTCAATGGTGTATACGTTAGAAATAAAGTTTTAGCTGTTTGTATATCAAAATAAAGTTTCAAGAGTTTGCAAGTTAGAAATAAAGTTTCAATAGTGTATATGTTAGAAATAAAGGTGTAACTGTTTGTAAAAATAAGATCGCAAGATTTACTAGTTTGCAAGTTAGACTTAGCGTTCTACTATTTGTAAGTGAAAGATATAGTTTCAACAGTTTACAGATTAAAAATAAAGTTTCAACAGTGTGTATGTTGGAAATAAAGTTTAAGCTATTTGTGTGTTAGAAATAAAACAAAGTTTCAACCGTTAACAAGTTAAAAATAAAGTTTCAATAGTTTACAAGTTAAGAATGAAGTTTCAATAGTGTGTATATATTAAGAATAAAGTTTCATCTGTTTATATGATAGAAATAAAACAAAGTTTTAACCGTTTACAAGTTAAAAATAAAGTTTCAATAGTTTACAAGTTAAGAATAAAGTTTCAATAGTGCGTATGTTACGAATAAAGTTCTATCTTTTTATATGTTAGAAATAGAATGAAATTTCACCAGTTTACAAGTTAAGAATAAAGTTCTATCTGTTTGTATGTTAGAAATAAAACAAAGTTTCAACCGTTTACAAGTTAAAAATAAAGTTTTATCTGTTTGTATGTTAGAAATAAAACATAGTTTCAACCGTTAACAAGTTAAAAATAAAGTTTCAATAGTTTGCGAGTTAAGAATGAAGTTTCAATAGTGTGTGTATATTAAGAATAAAGTTTTATCTGTTTGTATGTTATAAATAAAATGAAGCTTCACCAGTTTACAAGTTAACAATAAAGTTTTATCAGCTTGTATGTTAGAAATAAAATGAAGTTTCATCAGTTTACAAGTTAAGAATAAAGTTTTATCTGTTTGCATGTTAGAAATAGAATAAAGTTTCAACCGTTAACAAGTTAAAAATAAAGTTTCAAGAGTTTACAAGTTAGAAATAAAGTTTCAATAGTGTATATGTTAGAAATAGAGTTTTATCTGTTTTGTTAAAATAAGATCGCAAGATTTACTAGTTTGCAAGTTAGACTTAGCGTTCTACTATTTGTAAGTGAAAGATATAGTTTCAACAGTTTACAGATTAAAAATAAAGTTTCAACAGTGTGTATGTTGGAAATAAAGTTTAAGCTGTTTGTGTGTTAGAAATAAAACAAAGTTTCAACCGTTAACAAGTTAAAAATAAAGTTTCAATAGTTTACAAGTTAAGAATGAAGTTTCAATAGTGTGTATATATTAAGAATAAAGTTTCATCTGTTTATATGATAGAAATAAA
>CAJQUW010014402.1:0-12234 GCA_907163375.1 Prostheceraeus crozeri
ATATCAACAAATTGTTTGCCATTTCATTAACGTTACATGTTATCAATGTTTCCTTTCTAGTCAAGCCAGAAGAAAGAGACGGGAACTGTCTAATTCTGTGGAACGACATTTCAATTAATTGTTCTGCGCTGATTCTTTCATGATATTTAATATAATTGCAGTAATAAAATGTCAATATTCATTGATAGGCCTAATTTAGTAACTGAGCTTATTCGGTCGATATAGCTGCAATGATTCTATTATCGGATATTTCCACAAAAGGAGATCGTTCAGACATTTCATCAAGGGACATATAATTCTCTTGATTACCCCCCCCCCCCAGAATTGTGGGAATTCCATTTCCTTTTGTCTGCCATCGTTTCAGACTGGTCATCCGTATCAGTAGTCTATATTGGAACAAAAATTCCAGTTAATCAGGAATTATGGAAATATTCTGACAAGACGATAAATAAATCGAGATATAAGAGTGACTCTACAACATTGTGGTTAAATATTAGGTCAAATGATCTCTCGATTGAGAGGTCTCACGCATAGAGTTAAGCATTTGTAGGGGTAGAGTGGTTCGACTCAAAAAAAGTATCTGTATACAGTGAAAATTTTTATATGGAAAGATTCAGTTGTTTGCGGAGATTACGTTCCCGTGGTCCAAAAAATTATTTGGGCAGTTTTAAAAGTCAAAATTTTGCAAATTTATGTGTTATGGACATGAAGCCCCTTCATTAGTAGCATGAAACAAGTTGGATATCAAAAGGAATAAGTATTTGATAATAGCAGTTTTTAATTCAATTTTCACCGTCATGAATTTATGATTCACTAAATTCATGTTTCATTTCTAGAATCTGAATAGTGATGTGGACCCATTTACATCTTTCAAAGTTAAATGAAGTCATCGTCTTTGATTATGGGATTTTGCTGTGCCAGTGGCAGCTGTTGCCTGTGATATGATCACGCTTAAGAAAATACTCTTGAGGTTGAGCATGAAAGTAATAGGAACCCATCGAATTGCTAATTTAGCAAACATTAAATCTCCAAGGCTGTCATGAGAATCTGTGAAATAC
Organism: Prostheceraeus crozeri; assembly: GCA_907163375.1. Taxonomy (NCBI): domain Eukaryota; kingdom Metazoa; phylum Platyhelminthes; order Polycladida; family Euryleptidae; genus Prostheceraeus; species Prostheceraeus crozeri. The sequence continues at coordinate 1,059 of CAJQUW010014402.1, forward strand.
CATCATTCCTTCTGCATTACTATCATGATCACTCAATTCCATAGAAGTAGATAATAGTACACTAGAATGGAAGTTTGATATCTTGCCTATGTACAATGATGGCACATGAAAAAATCTATGGGTTGTAGATCAGATTCAATCTAAAACATTGTATCATAGTCAAACTATTTGCCAAGTTGGTTGTGGAAGTTGTTGACACCTAATTACAGGATTTTCATGAAGAGAATTGCAAGTGAGAAGGCGGCATTGTTTCATGTGAAATAGCCTGCCTATTCATGGATTAATATATGAGGTTATGTAGTGTTGTGTCGCTCTCGATTTTTATGTTCGGTTCGGCTATATTGTTAGGTTTCATCGTCGTTTTCAGATGTGGTTGATAGTTGTTGTTTTTTTAGTGTGTGTCTATTATAGTAGCAGTCACTGACAAACCATTTTCCAATTTCTTCAAATATTGGATATGAGAATTAAAATTGGTTCACAAAGTCATAATTGTGGAAAGTGGTCCGTGTGTGCTGTTTGGTAAGAACATCTGAAGAATTCACGATAGAAAGTCTAATTATTGGGATAATTTCTTCTTCAAGCGGCTAAGAAACCTGCCGCTTTTATGCAAACAAACACAATTGAATGAAACTTTCTTTACCAAACAATCATTTCTCAAATAAATGAAATGTCGCTGGAACTTTTTCAATTAATCAGTTGAATGACACATGTGATATTTTGGAAGCTGAAATTCGAATGCATGTAGAGATTTTCTGAAAATTATTCAAATTTAGTGACCGGGGAAACCCTTTAAAGTAAAATGAATACTCTAAGATTTTCTTGGTCTCTGATTTTCAAGCTGGAGTATTTTTATACATGTTCTGTTTCAAATCGACATTACAAGTTGCATAAGAGTCTGATTACACTTATTAATAGATTATCGGAGCGATATTTCAAAATGATGAACGTACAGAAAACGGTTTAGAAGGATTTCCTTCTTTGTCATTCCTGTCAGCGCAGCATCTTGTAAATTCACTATTGCTTTTGTACACATGATCTTTGGACAAGGGGCAACAATCCAGATCACAAATTGGCTTGATAAATATGAATGCCAACCAGAAAAAATGGAAACCAGCTCGTACAATTTGCTTTTTGCCCCAACTAAGTTCCCCCAGCGTGTGCCATAAGTTTCATGCAATTTCCATTCTAGGACTTTCTATGGTATTGTTAATTTCTATGCTCAATTCCGTTGTAATTTCTGTAAAACTGCGAATTTTAGCATATCTCACATGTGACGACACCCTTGAGTTCATTTAATAAAATCGAAAGTTTGGGGATTTAATAGATGCGGAGTTACCACTCTACCTGATATACCTCTCGCTATGGTTCTCACGCATGGTACAGGATAGTTTAAAATTCGCATTTAAAGGTATGTTTGTTTCTGTTGCTAAGTGCTTTTTATGTTTATCTTCAAATACGAGTATGTTAGTTCGATTTTGTTTTTAGTCTTTGATAGATGCATCTGAATTGAAGATTTGTTGTTGCGATGAATCCTCCGAAAAGTTTTTTAACTCGACTTTTAGCCAATCACCGATTGGGTTATTCTTCATTAGTGAACTCATTTAATGCGGAACGTATCAATTTTGATACTTTTAGATACTTTTTTATTGGGTCGCCAATGCTCATACCGACAAAAGATAATAGCCACAAATTGAAAGAAGCAGATATTTGCGCGATTATAATGGCAAGCTGCCATACCTCAACAATGCATAGGTCTTCCGCAAAATTCAATTTAGGATAATCAGATGTATGGAACCTTACTAAAATCTATTCCTGTAAAAACTATTAATAGTCCGGCAGCCAGAACGAGCGTTTGCAGGGACCGAGACCGAAAATGATACTTTAACGGAACGATGTACACCATATGCCTACTACGAATCTGTGCGTCTGCCGAATTCTGTCTGTCATGGGTTCCTCCTCTTGTCAGACAGGATAATAGAAGTGACATGCAACTTCAATGGGAACAGATTAAGGTTTTCGATAAAAAAAATGAGATTTTCTATGTTTTCTCTTGTTTGGTGAAGAGTAATAAATTGACAAACTGATTTTTATCAGCATCATTATTCTTTATTTGATGAAGTTTAGAGATATTAACCAAGCTGATGATAGATTGATTTATGTATTCATTAGTTTGTGCAAATTTTCATATCAATTTAGACTTAGAGAATCTATGAATATCCGTTAGTACCAGTCAAATATCAAAAAACCGTGAAGAGTACACTCAGTACTGGTATCTGGTACTGGATCTCTGATACTTCATGTCATCACAGTTTATATTTCAACTATTTCATGTACATCTGTTGAAGATCCCTTTTATGTAATCTCTCGCTTGAGAAGGTCGTCTTACAGCACTGAAAATTTTCGCAAACTAATGAAACCAATCAGCAGCTTGATGTGTATCTCTTAATTTAATAAGTGAAAGGTACTGCGTCTAGAGCCATAATTTTTGGCATGGAATATCTTCAGGTCACTTCCCATCATGTTCATGTGCCGTAGTCTATGAAGCTAAACACATTCAGATTTAGCAAGCATCGTTTTGTCGACAAATATATTAAAACTACATTAAACCACTTTCTCACATGAAACACCGATCAGGACACATTCACATGAAAGGAAATGATTTGAAGACATCCCATGCTAAAATTTATGGTTCTAAACTTTTCACGTACTCAGAGAAAATGTAGAAAATCTCACCAAGAACTTCAGTCTGCTTCCCATTGGATTTACACTTGCTTTTCCACTTTTCCACCTGGATTTTCGCATGCATCAAGAGCTTTGAAATTGCATCCCTTCACATCGCCTGTCATTGTTTTACGTTATTATGAATCATCCTTCCATTCATATTTAGAGTAATTCGATCTCATTTCAGGACCGATAGAAAGCAGTGTTTTTGGCATAGATATGCTCAAATAACAGTATTCTGTCCAAGAAATATATGAAATTGACAAGTCAAACCAAAAACGTCGTTTAATACAAGATAGCTGTATGAAATGAAATGAGTACCTGCTACACCCCTGTTGGCGGACAACCAAATATTCTCGATATCTTTGAACTGCTGAAGCAAAATTTCTTGCAATTCTGTTGTAAGGAAAATTTAGATAAATAAATATAATATGATTGACTGTTGATATAATAATAAATATAATATGATTGACTGTTGATATAATAATATGATTGATTGGGTGGGGTGTGACAACCGTTAAGCGTATGTTCACTTGTATATTATCAACAGCTTATATCAACTTATCAATCAACCATCTGACATACCTGTGAATGGAAATGATATTGCGCAAGATTTTAATACTGAAAAGTATATGCGTGTATTATTACATAATTCTTCTATATACAGTAGAACCCACTTATAACGTACTTCAAGGGACCTAAAAAATTGGTACGTTATATCCGAGGTGTGCAAGAACAAGCTGTATAAGAAGTATTGAAGCCTGCTTCTGCACCAAATTAAGTTGTCAATTGCAATAGTAAGGTCCTATCCATCATGACCAGCTAATTCTCACTATGCATCACCATAAATACATGCACATAAAATGTAATTTATTTGTTTGCCCTGGCCCTACATGTATGATCATGCCTACTCGAGAAAACAGCATGGTGTCTTAACGATTTTCTATTGTGTAAGAAAAAATATGCAATATTCTGAACATGAATCTAAAAATCTGAATGACTAAAAAACAATGTAAACAGCGCAGTGACGCGTTAAGAAGACACCATCACATGTCTTAATTCCAGTTTGACACTCAAAAGTTGTCCTCCTCCGAGCCAATGACAAGAGCTGTTGCTGCCATCATCAAACGCAGCAAGTTATTGTAGAATCGTGTCAGCTTCGTTTCGATGATTCAGATTCCCTAAGTACGTTGTAAAAAATCAAAATTTGCTCTGTGGACCCTTGAAAAGAGTTCGCTATATCGGAATAGGACGTTATATCCGAGTACGTTATAACCGAGGCATTTTATATAGACATAATAGGAATTTTTGTCCCTGCCTGCAAGAGGAGTATGTTATATCCGAGAGTTCGTTATGACCGAGTCCCTTATAAGTGGGTTCTACTGTAATTCCTATTTATCGTGTGCCATCTATTGCGATGAATTACATTCAAGGAACAGGAAGCAGATGTTTTGTAATTTTTATCTCCGCTTACAAAGTATCGAAATTACATAGCTCACATTCCCTGGAGGCTGGTAATGTGCAACGGTGACAAATTACATATTGTTGTGTGAAGCATTGTCTGATTGGAATGCAACAAGTTTTGATTATAATACAGAAAAGCGAAGCATTTTTTCTGATTTATCCACAACTAGGAACGCCGGACAAAGCATTGCTATGGAGTTGTGTAATAATAGCTGTGACCTCAACTTCCGAGGTAAAATCGAAGGAATGCATACAATAATGATTACTGGGATTCCAGACCAACTTTGAGAGTTTTGTTTTGTGACTTTCCTCTAGATTTTTAAAACTTGACGCTCTTTTTTTGACCTACCGAGTTCATGCGTGTATATAATTGCTTTAAATAATAAAATGATAAACAGTATAAATCTCAAGAAATGCATACCAAATGCAAAGAACACAATAGCAATGACTCCTCACTAAACAACCACAAGCCTCACACACCTCTATTTTACCTATTACTCCTATTTTTTCGGAATTTGCCATTGGTGTCGAGGAGGAGATAAGTATAGGATATCACACTGATTTCAGTAGATAAACGCTGAGATCTACGAATATCATAAGCTATCTATTCTCGAGCCGGAGGGCGAGGCAAGCAGCGTTTATCTTCGGAAATCAGTGTGATATCCTAATTTATATGACCGATATTTTAAAGGGAATAGAAATTCATAAAACTCAAGCGTTTAACACTGCAAATGCTGACAACATGAAAGACATGTTTAGTGGAACTTTCTCAAACTGTGTATTCAATGTCAAGTTTGAGAAGTAAGAGACAATGTGACATGACTCATCATAGTATGATACTTACTGTTGATAAATTATTAAAATTTGTTCAATTTACTAATTTATCATAGTTTCAATATTTTACTATGGATCTATGTACCCAGTAGAATAAACGATTATATTCTATCGTTAGATATCTACAATTCTACTGATATCGGTCATATAAATGCGTGTAATTGGAAATGTACCACTGACAAAGCCCTTGTGAAGTAAGCGGATTTATTGCTGTGTGCTTACAAATATCAACACATTTTTTATCTTGCTTTCTCTACATCGGGACTTAATTGGGCATAGCGAGAGACGCGGGTGGGAGCAGCGAGTGAGAGTTAACTTTCCCAATCCCAGTTCTATTGGTGGAATGGATTTCAACAATTTATTCTATCTGACCAGAGTGCCAGACTTGCCTTGATCATTAGATGGTTGACATTTTCCTTTCCCCACTCCTGCTTTTTTAGGTATAAAGTGGAGAAATTCCCAAATTTGTGTAATTTGCTCGTCGTTTTCTTTTCTTCCAGTTCCTATTTGTGAATATGAATCTTCAGTTTACTCTAGAAACTATTACCAGAGCCATTAGAAAACTAAAAAGGTTTTCTTTTACCTACACATAATTTAGATTTTTCCTCTTTAGTCCATCCGGGTTAACCGATCTTATTTTTTTGGGAATTTCTCGCATTTAGTCAAACGTACGTAGGAGGACAAAGTTAACTCCCTGATTCTGTACCTCTATGTCCATTAATGAATTCAAGGTAGGAGAGAGAAGTGTGCGTGTGACTTCATTTCTATGACCATAATATCATCATCATAGTACATGTATATCTTGATTCCTATGTGAATCCCACTCTTGAATTTTAAATTACCCTTCCAGTTAGCTTTACCTTCTTTGTAATGCTGTCTGACCCTGATGCTGGTTGAGAAAACGAAATATTGGTCAATAAAATTAAAGTTGCAGCTCTTTAAGCATCTTTAAGGCGTCTTTACATTTTTCTCGTAATTTGCAAAAGCCGTAGTTTTATGAAGTAGATTCTTTATGAAACAACTAATTTTCTAATATTCAATATTTCTTGTTCTCTAAAAACTGCATTATTCCCACTCAAGTGATTTTTCCATTGTTGTAGGGTTGAATGTCCTTTTATCAAATTAGCAAGAGTCAACCTTAAAGAAACACGGTTAATGTTTGAATAACAAAGCGCACCATACAGTAAGTACAACTACTGTAGAAAATAAGAATAAAGCAGAAATATAGATGCTTATAATATTCAAATAGTAGGAATCCTTTGTAAATATGAGTACAATAAGGGAAAAAATAATTTTAAATAACTTACTGTAAATCTTTCCGGTCTGCCACAGTGTGTGTTGGACTGTGTAGTAATTGCGACATCTGCTTATATTATGACTTAAAGCTTAATCTACAGTCGCTTAGTCAGTCAACAAAGAAAGAAGAATTTGGTCTTGATTTCATGCAGCAATCTTTTAAACATGAATTTTGCTTTGTAGCATGAATTCATGTATGGACAATTTGAATCAGCAAACCATGTTGAGTCTGATTTTTGGATGTAAAAGCGATATTTTTGTGCTTCAGGGTTCAACTGATTGCTGTGAGCATGGCATCAATTCCTCAGCGGATATCAATTGAATTCGGTGAAACCACAAAGATATCAGAATATCAAGAATTCAATGAATTAAATCGGATCCCGAACTTATCATCAGCTGTAATTTTCCCATTCGTTTCAGTATCAGGTCGGAAGAGCAGTTCATTTCTGGACGTTTTGCTGCATCGTCTACCTGGATGCAGTTCTGTAACAGGCGGATTCACAGGGGGAGAATGGTTCGGCCGTTTCAGTACCAATGACTTAAATGATGCTTCTAATCTTATTGATCGTGTCCAACATGGATATTGTTGTTTCTATGTCGCTTTTGTATGTATATGAGATTCCAGTGATGGTCGTTTTGTATGGCATAATATTTTCTATTGAATCAAGCTTTGTACGTAATCCAAAGAAGTAAAATAACAAGTAGTCGATGTGAAATTCTTGTTTTATCCCGCCGAAGTGTGATTCATCAGTAGGGCTCTGTGAATGCTCGTCCAGTTTTCTGAACAATGTTTGAATACATCAGGTGCACTGGAAGCAAAACGCATGTCCAAATAAACCCGACAAACAAAGACAATTCGCGGACTTCCGTTTCTAGTCCGCGGATCTTACGGACTAGAAACGGAAGTTCGCGGATTGTCTTTGTTTGTCGGGAAGTGTTGTGGTGTTTAATGAATTAACAATAATGCGTTTCGAGAAACTTAAAATTCAAATGATCAAATTGAGGGCAAAGCGATTGAAGCAAGATTGAATGGTTTGATGGAATTACAAGAACGAATGCATGCTGGCATGAGTGGAGTTTTAAGTCGAAAAGACAATAGATCTATCCCAGATATTAGGTAGAGTGGAAACTCAGCATTAATTATAAATTCCCAATCTGTATGCCAGTTTCTATTTTATTAGATGAACTCGAGGTGAACACTATTGGATTGTTACAAAATGTGAGATATGCAAATTGTTGCAATTTGGAAGAAATTGCCACGGAATTGACTGATCATGACAGTAATGCAGAAGGAATGATAGAATGCTTTACAGATCCTCCGTGTCATGAGAGCTTTGGAGAGATAATGTTTGTTGAATTAGCAACTCGATTGTTGCTGTCATGCTCAACCTCAAGAGTTTTTTCTTAACCCTTTGAAGGACGCATTCACGATAATTGTATAAACTATCCATAAGGCTTTTGGATATTGCATTTAGACCCTAAGAAATGTGTTTCTATTCATATTTTTTAAAAAAATCGAATGGTCAGCCTGTAAGTGACCGTTACCAAACGGTAACATTGTCCACTTGCTCACAAAGGTTGAATATCGTAATCTGATTTTTTTAAAGAAAAGTGAAAACATAAGAATGCTTAGTATGAGCTCACAGAGAGCTTTGACATAATTTTCAGCGCCCAATATTCCTTTGAGATGTATGAAAACGACTTGTTGATGATTGGTTGGCAGTTATCTCTTAAAAAACACCACAAAATTTCATACGTGCAGGCCCTTATAAGCTGACAAAGCCAGAGGCTATAGCAATAAAGCATGCTAAAAATACACATCCGTTTACAAGTTGAGCAAAGAAATATAGAATCATCGTAGAAAAATATACATATAGGCATGCATAAGCATAAAACTAACTAAAAATACACTTCTTGACCGTAGAAAATAGAAATATATCTCGTTACCAGAGAACACACGTACGCTAATGTCATTTGTTTGAAAAGTCTAATGAATTAATTAAAAGCATGATCTTCACGCCCAGTAGAAAAATCATGATTGAGGGATGTGGTACTGTGTAAAACAGTTGCTGCGCTCAGACAAGCATAATGTCAAAGAACATTTACCACACTCCCAAACGCTGGTGCCACCACAACCCTCCCTCTTGCATCGTAATCGTCTTCCCTGATGTTGAGGAAAATGGCAAAGTCCATCATACCTGACATCAGTTAAGACCGACCGCTTAGAAACAATATTTTTTGGTTTCCGCGCATCAACACAACCAGAAGCTATCTGAATAATGAACTCCCGCAAAGAAAGAGACTTACTTGTACTCTCATATAATCTGCGTCGGGAAAGCAGCCAGAGGTTGTTTAGTGTAATACCAAGATGAAAAACTAGTCGCATATACCATTTCGTGGACTTTCTATCGACGCGATACAATGATAAAAGCATGTCCATAAGGTCGACGCCCCCCATAAATTTGTTATACTCCATGACGACGAAAGGGCAGTCGATTTCAATGTTTCTTTTATCATTTCTTGACCACCTTTTCACTGTTGAAGATGGCTCAATACCAGCGTGGGTATGATGAACAAAGCTGACCGCGCGATTATCATTACCATCGCACCATAATCATGCTACTATTACCATCTACCATCATGTCTGAGGAGCCTCTTCCAGAAAGTTTTAATTCCTTTTCGGTTTTCAGTGGGCAACCTTTCATCCTGTTAGTGCGAATCGTTCCAACAGAATGAATACCATGAGTATTTTTAAATATCAAGACTAACTCAGGAGAAGAGAAGTAATTGTCGAAGAAAACTTTAAAGTCTTTATTGTCAGGTGGAGAATCGCAAAGGTGCAATACAACCCGACCTCCAAATCCAACATCAGGATAATTCTCGAATTTTCCTAGCTGAGTTTTGGACCCACAACACGCTAAAATCATGCACTATTCCACTGTCAGAGCACCGTGCGAATATTTTAAAGCCCCACTTCGACGGCTTTTTTGGCATATATTGCTTAATTTTGATGCGGCCTTTAAATGGAACCATCATCTCGTCAATAGATTGATGTTGTGTCGGTTCAATAGTTTTACACCAACTGAGGATGTGATCAAGTAACGGCCGAATTTTGTGTAGAGGATCGTATCCAGGGTCATCGTGCGGCTTTGCCTTAGCATTATCTGAGAGGTGAAAGAAACGCTTTAACGATTCAAAAACGTTTCAAACGGCATTGCGTCTGGCAACGGCTGACCACCGTAGGTCGCTCTCAGTACATACGAAATTCGCACGCATCCATAATTGTGGGGAGAGGAAAACAATAGAATACCGAAGAATGCTTTCGTATTCTCCAAATGAAGCATTTATTGATTCTCCTGTTTGTTCTACTGAGTACTGTTTGATTCATCCGTAATTAGTTGGAGGAGCTCGTCAGTAACAGACTTCCTTGAACATTTGGTATGGTGTCAAGTCCCCAAACTTCTTCGTCTACTTCGAAATCACGGAACTTAACTGTCAGCGGTTGCCGCCTTCTCTCAGCGGAACACATATTCAGGGTTGGGCACGTCAGCGTCATCCTCTGCGATTGTAGCGGGTTGTTCTTCTCTGCAATTACAACATCTGGTCTCTCATCAGGCTCACCATCATCAAGCCTCATCAACTTCGCTCAAGTTTCCATCTGGAAATCAATACAGCCTCAACACGATTGTCTCCATCTCAGTGGTTGTTGAAAATATGTTATTTATGGCTGCCTGTTAGCACGCCGCACGCGTGAACTCTCGCAGATAACATACTGAAAAAGGAAAGGAAAGTAAGAATTGTATCGAGATACGACTGAGCTGTCAGGTTAGTACGTAACAGTTCACACGAGTATGATATTCTCTGTTGCAATACCCGTTTCTGTGTATCTTGTAGAGGCTGTAGTGACGGTTTAGATAGGCGTTGTTTGTTGTATTAGTAGCAGTATTAGAGCAATTTGTAGAGAAGCGTCAGTTAGCCTAGTGGTATAGTCTGCCTGACTCTCGTGCTGGAAGGGCTACCTACATTCGGAATCTTCACCACAACATTTTTCACACTTGCGTGATCGTTATATATTAGGCCAATTTATTATTAGGTCTACTTATTTTTTGTGATAAATATAAAACTTTGATTACTGTTGCTCATAATAATCATGACATTACATTTTTATTATCTCCTATAATTGCTATATGTTAATGTAAACTTGATTATGATAAACCCATGTTAAGAGAATGTAAATTAATAGAATACGAATTATGGACATAATACGAATTGATACAGCACTTTAAAATGAACGGTTGTAGAAGTATAAGCTTATAGCATTAACTAACAAACATGATTTTACTATGCCTAGCCGTTGCCCTTAACGGAATAGAATGTTACCAATTAGTCACGCAGCCGGGCAATATTTTTTTTCAATTATAGTGTGCTTCAATGGGACAACAGGTTACCAAATTGGTAACATCGCCATATTATCTGCTCCGTCGAATGCATTTCAATGTATACTTAGATACGGTTATTTGTAATTTATTTTGTCGATAGTATATTTTAGTCTTCCATACTAATGCATAATTTAGAGAATACAATTCAAATCCAAGTTAGAAAATTTATGTAAAATACTCACCGAACTGATCAGCACCGTTTTTTGACGAAAACTTTTATTTGAAAATTCAGAAAAGTTCAAGTCGGTTGATGTAAAGAAAAATAATTGATTAGCATAAAGAAAATATCAGAATTTCATTCATCCCCATATTTAAAGTTGCAATAAGCTCTGTATAGAGTAATAAGCATATATTTCAGCGTTACCAAAACGTCACGATGTTCTTCAAAGGGTTAAGCGTGATCGTTATCACAGATTAGCAGC
>CAJQUW010014404.1:0-36010 GCA_907163375.1 Prostheceraeus crozeri
GCGCATTGTTTATTGCATGTGCGTGTTTATGTGTAATTACATATTTTATTTATTGATTTGGCTGTATTTATACAGCGCTGTACCCTAAAGAGGCTCACAGCGCACAACGTAAACAAAATGAAAGTCCCAAGAAAAATAAATTTACAAATTAAGAGAAAACTTGGTTTATGAGAATCTTCCTCCAATAACTCTTGAAAGTCAAGAAGCTGTTGGCATTTCGAATATCTCGAGGGATGCGATTTCATACTGTAGGGCCATTGAAGCTGAACGCTCGACCACCTCCAATATTGATTAATGGAGGCACTGTAAATATGCACTTATCCTCGGATGAACGCGTAGCGTGAAGGACACATGTAGTAACATATACATAACTGGGGGTGAATCGTAAATGAAATGTCTTGAAGCACAAACTACCAACTTTCAGTTCAATGCGTTTAAGAATTGGAACCCACTTCAGTCTCTTGAGGTATTTTGAAGTATTATTGTAGTACTATATGTATAATTAAATTTTTAACCTGCGGCACTTGATCGATCACAACTGTATATGAACAATGTGTGTTTATATAGGCTAACGGTTCGGCATAAAATTCAATGTCATTATTGCATCACTATTTATTTGTGTGCTGCTATAATGTACGTGTCAAATGCAACATTTATGTGCATGTACAACGCTAACGTGCATGTATTGTACATGCTGGGCCTTATGCTTAATGTTTCATGCTATGAGATCTCCATTTTGCAAAGGGTACATGTAAAGAAGCAGCCTGTTTTCAAATCACTTACGCATGTTTGATGAATTCAGTTGGCTAAACAATTAGGCATTGGGATGAGTAACGGGCAAAAGACCGTTCCAGGACACCATAAAATTCAAAAAAATGGTATCTTTAAAAACGACATAAATTCATGAATTTAGACCCTTTTTCAGGTTTTTAAGACCTAAATTCATGAATTTAGTCGTTTTTAAAGATACCGATTTTTCAAAAAAATTGTACTTTTTAAATGGACTAAATTCATGAATTTTGGTCATTTTTCAGGTTATGAAGACCTAAATTCATAAATTTGGGCGTTTTTAAAAATACCCAATTTTCAAATTTTTCAAAATCTCAAATTTTAGAATTACAATTTTCTCGCTTAAATCATGACCGTTCCAGGACACCAAAAATCATAAAAGTTGAGAATTTCAAATTTGTGATTATGATCATTTTCTTGCTCAAATCATGACCGCTCCAGGACACCGAAAATCATAAAAGTTGAGAATTTTAAATTCATGAATTTTATCCATCTTTCAGGTTTTTAAAATATAACATGTGACTAAAAATATTTCTTTAAAAATGGAAGAAACAAAAGTGGATGAAACAAAAGTGGAAGAAACCGCAAGAATATATCCTTCGTTATCATATGAACGTAGTTCTACTTTAATGGACACTGAAAAGATTAACATTGAAAAAATGAACAAAGAAAAACACAAAGATAGAGTACGTTATATGAAAGATAAGGAATCTCAATTATTATTAAGATTAGAGCATTATAAAAAATTAAGAAAGAGATGGAGTAAAGTTAAGAATGTAACACAAGGAATGGCAAATTCTTAACAATAAGTTTAGGTGCTTTAACAATTGTTATATCTTCAGGTGTTTTAGTAATTCCAGTAGTTGCTACAGCTTAACAGGTACGGGTGTTTTTGCAACTTCACCTTGTTACAATGTTAGATAAATCTTTAATAACTAAGAAACGAAAATCATTAAAAACTAAGCATTTACATATTAAAGAAGTTTATGACAAATTACACTACTACTTTCAAAGAGTATGTGATGATAATGTTATTACGTTAGATGAGATTGAAAAATTTGATCAAATAGCTAATGAAGTAAATCAAACCTTTCAATTACAGTCCGAAAAAGTTGATGATAAGAATAAACAGGATGGCAAAATTTCTAGTGATGGTAAAATTTCTAATGAAGAAAATGACAAAATTTTTTTAGAAGAGCTAAAAATTTTAAGCAAAACTTTATTAAACAAAACTTTATTAAACAAAACTTAAAACGAGAAAACTTTAAACGAAAAGATGTCAAACAACAAAGCAATAAAAAAATAATTTGTTCAGTAAAATGTTTTTGCTGTATTCCAATGTTACCACAAAATTCAAATATTATATATTAAAAATGGATAAAATTAGAGCTGATGATTTTAAAAGAATAAAACAATTAGAAGAGTTAATAAAACAAAGAAATGTTATGAAAGAAAATCATCTTCAACATAGAATGATAAAAGCTGGTATTCAATCTGATATGTTTGAAAAAATGCAGCAAACCGAGCAAATAAAAACTGATTTTGAAAAAACTATGAAACCTTTTAAAACTCTTGAAAGGAACTTACAAATAGTTATTAAAATAAACAAATTGATATAACAGATCCAGAGCACAAAACATATTAGATGACTATGGATTACTAGAATCAAACATTAATAAGAAATTACCAAAATCTATGCAATTTGAACATTCTATTTCATTTATAGATGGAAAAACAATACCTAGATTTTATCTCGGACAAAAAGAAATATTTCCACAACCTTTTCGAGGTTTAATTTTTTCACCAGATAAATCTCCTTTAAATTTAGATAGAAATTTTGTTAATCTTTTAAGAGGAGCAGATTTAAATAATTATGCTGTAGAAGATCTCATAAAATATAAAGCTATGTTAGACAGAGTTGGTGCAGTAAAATCTCTTAGACGTTATAAACAATTAAAAAATTTATTATCAACGGGAGTTAAAGTAGGAAAAGGTTATCTGAAAAACAGAAAACAGAAACAACCATATTTTTACCAGATGATCCACAAGAATACTAAATAGATTAAATATTTTAATATCTGCAATAAAAGAAGGACATAATTCTAGTTTCAATGAAATTCATGCTATATTGAAAAGACTGTTAGAAAAGAAGATTCTAAATGAAGAGGATTATAAAAGTATAACCGGTCATCTCTGATGTCTTTAAGGGCTTCGCCCGTAGCTGAAATATGTTGTTTCTAATTCATTTATAAAAAAATATTTATTCAAAATTTTAACTAAAAAATGTGTTCAGCAGATTTAGACAAAATTAATAATCATTTAGAAAATTTGACAGAGATTTTGGGTTCATCAAAATTTAGTACGACGTTAAAAATTATAACAACTACATCACACACTTGTAATTTAGAACCCATTCTTCATTTAGAACAAAATAAAAATTATCAAATTGCATTGACTAGTTTCTCTACATTTAACACTATTCAAAACGTTATCAAAGATGTGAATGACCAATTTAGATATTCTACTGATAAAGGCAAAACATGGAAAATATTAACTTTTCTTCCTGGTTCTTACGAAGTTGAATCAATATCAAATGAAATTAAGAGACATTTAGGTATACCATTTAAAGATAAGAAACAATTCCATTTTGCAGTTGAACCGGCAGTCAATAAATTTTCTCTTACTTTAGACGAAAATCATCAAGTTGATTTTAATCATGATAGATCATTGTCAAAGCTATTAGGATTTAATAAACAAACCTATAGTCAAGGTTATCATTTAGGTGAGAAGATTCCAAAAATAACTGAAATAAATTCAATTGTTGTACATTGTGACATTATTGAAGGAGGATATATAAATGGTAAATTGTCAAATTTAATATTCAGTTTTCCAGCTTTTAATGTACCCATTGGTTATAGATTAAATGTGATTCCACAAACATTAATATATTTCCCTATTACAAGAAAAACTATTAACAACATTAACATTAGAATCACTGATGAAAAAGGACAAGAAATAAATTTTGGAGGTGAAGAGATTATGATAGATCTTTTGGTTCGGGAGGTATAAACTCCCACGCGAGGCTAGAGAAGTTTAATTTTCTTCTTCTTTAGAAACAAAAAATAAAAAAAATAAAAATAAATTTTTTTATTAAAAAATGAGTGAAGTACCCCCATTAAATAAAAACACTTAAATTTAATCATCATCCAAATTTATCTAATAAAGTTTTGTCAGTTATTTGTGGAAGATCAGGATGTGGAAAAACGTATCTATTATTTAAAATTTTAACGACTCCAAATTTTTTGGATTATAACAATCTTATAATTTATACAACAACGGCAGAACAACCCGTCTATCAATTTTTAAAATATGGATTTGAAAATAATCTTAAAAAAAATAGCAATTGCTTCATTATTCAAAGAATATGAAAAATCTGAAGATGAAGAAGAAATAAGTTCGTGGTTTGAAGAAGCAGCAAAAAATAATCAGTTAGTTGAATCCAATAAAAATAAGCATATAAAAATACAATTAATAGATGATAGTGGTAATATGCAAGATCCTAGTAAACTAGATAAAACAATGAAACATTGTGTAATTTTTGATGATTGTGTTAATGATAGAAATCAGTCAGTTCAGAGAAATTATTTCACAAGAGGTAGACATAATAACTGTAGTGTTTTTTATTTAACACAAAGTATGTATTCATTAGACGGAAGTGTTATTAGAAAGAATGCAAATATATTTATACTATTTGAAATAAATGCAAGAAACTTAAGTGATTTGTTAAGAGATTTATGTGTAAGAAATAAAGATGAATTTAAACAATCGTGTAACAATGCTTGGTCAAAAGATTATGGATTTATCACAATTAATATTGATAAAAAAATTCATGATAGAGTTATAGAACATTTGTTTACCGAGTGATAAAAAATATACAAATAAAGTGTTATAATATTTTATTATTTTTTATTTTATGTATATATCAAATTTGTCTATCTTAGAAATTAGAAATTAGAAAATTAAAAAGGTGAAGTAGTTATTCCATCAGGTAAAATTTTTCTTTTATCATCAAATGGATCTGATGCTAATTTATGTTCCTCTTTTAAATACATTTTATGTTTTTTTGAATGAAGTCTATAATTACATGCTGTTTTTATTTCATTATTAAATAATACATTTTTATAATCTTGAAATGTTATTTGATTAGCCACTGATGCCTTTGAAATTCCTTTTAATGTTTTATGTGTTTTAATATTATTAGTTGTATTATAACAATAACATTTAGATTTTAAAAATATAGCTTCTGTTATGAAATCTTCATTTCCTTCTAATTCATCTTTTACTTTACATAAATCAGAAGGATGAATGATATCTTTTATTTTATCTATTTCTTTAACAAGTGTAGAATTATACGGTATTGTTAATTCTAAGAAAACAGAATCGGTATCTGTAAAGTGTAATTTATAGTTTTTGCCATAAGCAGTGCTAAATAATCATATATAAATCTATACATAAATAGTTTAGCTAATTCTAATATAGTGAAACCAATGAAATTAAACTTATCATGTTTTACGCTGATTCGACGTAAATGTACAGCACATAGATTATCACTAAATCTAGTAGTTCTTTTATATGTAGGTTTCCTTGTTAAATTTTGAAACCTATCTTTATCATAAACTATTTCAATATTTTGTCTATTACGCACATTTTCTAAAGTCTTACCATAAAATGCATTATTCATTAATTTGAAGAACACGTTTCCAAAATCATCTTTATTTCTTTTAGCTATTTTGCGTTTTTCAATATTGAACTCTATATAATTTTTTAACCACCTAGATTTTTGATAAAATAGTTTTCGATGTATTTTGGTGAGAATCATTCCATGATCTAAATACCAATCTAGCATTCTTCCTTCAACAAGATACTTTCCTTTATTGCTTTGTGTTAACTTAAGTTTTTTTGTTGGTCTGTATTTCTTAGGAATTAAAAATTTTTGATAATCTGAAAAATCTTCTATATTGGGAATTTTGTTTTCGGGACAGAAAGGAAAATATTTTGTTTTATCTTTTATTTCATCAGGGTATACTAAATCAACTTCATATATATAACCATGATTATAATTTCCATCATATGTTTTTTGATAATCTAGAATATTACACCATGACATTTCACCTGTTGGTAATTCTTGTATCATGCAAGAAGAATATAAGCTATTAAAATCATAATATAACAAATAGTTTTCTCTCATGATTTCATCAACTGCTGCTTGACTATCTTCATTTGATATAAGTCCTTCTATATTTTGATTAAACAATTTTATAAACTGATCACTTTCTTCTGGAGATAAAGGTTTCATTATTCCATAATCATCAGGATTTACTTTTTTATTGTAACACTGTACATAACGATTACCTAAAACTGATGAAACTCCACCTCTAATTCCAGATTCAAAAAATAATAATTTATCATATGTATTTTCTTTATAATGTTTAAGTTTAACATTTGTATGTTTTAATCCTGCTAGCCATGTTAAACCTGGTGTAGAATAACAATAACATGGATCTATTCCGTAATATTCTAAACACATATCACGAAAGTTTTCGAAAAGATCAGCTAGTATTAATACATCTATCTGAAGATATTTCATTGTATAATCATACATTGTTTTACAATTTAACTCTCTCCAATTTTTTCAGCTCTGCATAGTCTTCGTCAGATAATTGTGATTGTTTTAATGTTGATTTAGATTTATTTATTGGAGGAAGTTGTTTTTCTTCCATAATTTTATTCACAGAATTAAAATCAGTCTTCGACTGCGAACCACAGGTTTTATCTCCATTTATATCAGTCTTCGACTGTGAGCCGCAGGCTATATACTCATACGGAAATATTCCTTTTAAAGGTTTTAAATTATATTTATTTAATATTTTACATTGTTCAGATTTCAAAGTTTTTCCCATAACATCTAATGAATAAGGAGTAAAAAATCTAAATGCATCTAAAATTCTAATACAACCTAATTGCATTGAAAAATATTCTTCTTCTGTTTTACATAGTACATTTATTTGTTGTTGTTGTAATTTTTCAGATGAAAATAAATCTTTCATTACTAGATGGAAATCATATTTAGAACCATTGTAGAAATATAGAGGAACAAAGTTATATTTAAATTTATTAGCATTAAGATTACAAGAATTATGTGCTGCACCTCTATATAATCCATTTAGATGATCATGATCTTTTACCTTATCAAGATATCTACCTCTGCCATTTTTATAATTTTTTGCAAATTCTTTTCCACAGTAATAACATTTTGTTTCATTAATAAAATTTAATTTTTCTTTTTCTGTTAATGGCATCATTGGTATATTTGTTTCAAGCAATTGTGAAAAGCGTCCTTGTAATTCTTCTACTTTCTTTGTAAACATTTCTGAACTATCTTCACCATAGTATTGAAAATATTCTGATTTAAATAATTCAGGATAATTTGAATGAATGTACATTCCCCAACATAATGGTTTTGTTCAAATAAATATTTTTCTTTACTTTGTTCAGCTGCACTTTTTTCATAATTATCATTATCAGAATTATCATTTTCAGAATCGGGCGAGGCCCTGGAAGACATCTCCGATGTCTCGTGATTTTGTGTAATATTAACATTATATGCTTCAAAATCACAATAAATAGTAAAGGGTACTTTATTTTTAAAATACCATTTATTATATTCTAAATAATCATCTTTTGGAAATGTGTTTCTGACTGCTTCATTTTGTTGGCAATTCTCAAATGTCTATTCATTTCTTCTTTAGTTCTAAAACTTGTCATACATTGGAGACAAGGAAAATTGGCATTATCTGAAGTTTTTGTGAATATAGAAACATCTTTACACAATATAAAATGACCCTGATAATATAATATATTCGCTTGTGCTGGCTGTTTTGTCTGTTCTAGTTTTTCAAATTTATCTTGATATATTTCATGTGTTTCATCAATTTCTTTTGTAAGATTAAATGTATTTCGATGAAAATTTTGATTTAATATTTGTAACTGATAACTATATTCTTTATCATATTGTTCTTTATATTGTTGTAGACATTTTTTTAAAGATTCATTTATTTTTTGATTGTTTTCATTTTCTTCATTATTTAATTCTTTATTGTCTTCATTATTTTCTTCATTTAATTTTTGAATCGTTTCTATCTTATTTTGATATTTATGGCCATATTCTTGTACTAATATTTTAGTTTGTTGTTGATAATCTGTTTTACATTTTTGTAAAATTTCATTTAAATTTTGTAATTTTTGTTGATATTCTAAAGATAAAGATAAATAATCGGTATCATAATCATAATTATAATTACGTCCTTTATAATTATTATGACTAATCATTATTGGTGATAGTGTTTTTATAATTTCAAATTTTTCAGTACATATTATATTTCCTTGGTTAAAAATATTATGATGCATGTAATTTCCCCTATCATTATATACTATTTCTGATTGACATAAATTTTTATTATTCAAATAAAATTTTTTTGAATCTGAGTAAAGTGGAGTAATTTTTACCAATAGAAACATAATTCACATTTAATTCAAAAACATTTACTTCTATTAAATTTTTATTCTTTTTATGAAACTTTTTTAACCTATTATAATCATATGGAAATTCATGTAAGCCATCAGAAAGATCAAATTCATTTATGTATTCTTCTTTATTGTAATGGCTTAGTCTCTCTGTGATATTCTGCAGGATGTAAATGTGCTATAATACTCCACAGAAAACAATAATCATCTTCATTTTTTTATGTTGATTATTTGTGGTGAACTGAAAGGTAAAGGAACATAACTACCACCAGTATTATTTTTATATTTATCAATTACTATTTTCTTAGATAGTATTTTAACAAATCTCCAACCAGATTCACGTAACTGGGCTTCAATTATACAATTTTCTAATTTAAGTATCATCGATTCAAATATGGGTTGTATATCATTTACATTATGAATTTCTTGTGAATTTGTAAAATGTCCTTGTATTATTTCTTCACGAATTCCATCAGGTCCATTTTTTGTATAAAGTACTTCTACATTCATATAACATTTGAAAGATTTCTTAAATATATTATAAAAGTTTGTTAATACATTATAAAAAGTTTCATCGGTTTCATTATGTTCAACAGATTCATTAAATAAATATTTTATATCTGTTACCGCTTCATCGGTTCGTTCAGCTTCATCAAATTCATCAGTATCGCTAAATAAATATCTTCCATCTGGTAGGGTCTCATCTTCACTATTAAAAACTTTTTTATATTCCGAATGTGAATAATCATCAAACATTTTTTTAACTTTTATATCATAAGGCAATGTTTCTAGATAGTTTATATAATTATTTAATTTTAATATATTTCCTTCATCAACTCGATCTACATTTTGTAAATGCAATTTACTATTTAAATGAGATTGATAACTTCTTTTTGTTTGCAACTTTTTTTTACATAAGACACAATAAAACTTGGTATTTTCCATTTTTTTTAAAGAAAAATTTGTGTTTTAATTTTAGATATAAACATTCTAATATCAAGGACTTGAGAGTTATCATATATTATTATATATTTCACATTCTTAAGTTATTTTATTTTCTTTATCACATTAAGTTTTATCATATAATGTTTTATCAAAAGATAATTTAAATTTATTTTCACTAACTATTGATTCTTCATCATCATCATCAATTGATTCTTCATCATCATCATAAATTGTTTCTTCAACATCATAAATTACACTTTTTGGTATAGGATGCCATTCCCTGATATGATACCATTCTCTTATTGGAATATCTAATTCTAAATTACATCTTTTATCTGGTAATAATATAATAGAGAAAAATATTGGTCTTTGATCTCTTTTGGAAAATTTAATAGCACCACCATAATCTGAATCACTTTTAGTTTTTATTAAAGATGATAAAATTTTAAATTGATTAGATGTAAATCCTAATTTAAATTTTGTAGACCCGACACATAGTTGTCTAACAGTATCTTCAACTATACCATCATTATTATTTTCAATTGTAAGAAAATGAAATTTAGATAAATTTTGATTATATGTAGTATTAATATCATGTATATCAGTATGAGATATAAATTTTTCTTCACTTAAATTTTTATAATTACTAATATTTTTGTAATCTTTTTTACCATTTACACCATTTTCAGATGTTTCAGAATCATCATCTATATTATCATCATCTATATTATTATCATCATTATTATCATAAGATTCTTTAAGATCGGGCAAAGCCCTAGAACCTTCAGTTCGTTTATTATGAATATGATTATGGTCATTGTTAATAGTATAAGGTGTAGTCCACATATAAATTTTTTCTTGTTGGGCCAAACCATTTATATAAGATTTTAATAAATTAATATTTAAATTTGAATATAATCCTATATAAGTATCATCATCATATCTTTGCGGCATTTCTAATGTTTCTTGTTTATAAATTGTATCTCTATAATAAACTTGGCATAATAATTCTTCATTATGTTTTTTACTCTCTATGTGAATGTTATATTGATTTTGATCGTCAACAAATAATCTAATTTTTTGTTTGGAAAAAGATTTTAATTTTTGAACTAATTCTCTAACATTAATATAATTGATAATTTTATTTTCTATCCAATCAGTATTACTAATTCGTAACACTGCTCTAATAAATCCATAAACATTATTATGTCTTATTATAACCATATTTTCTTTATTTAATTCCACATAAGCTACATCATTATATTTACTAACAATATCCATAAATTTAATAAATGGATCACCTGGAAATAAACAATAATTAGTTTCTATAGAAGGTAAACCTTTAGTCTGTTCTCTAAATATTTCGGCTTGTAATTCAAACAAAAGATTAGCATCTATACATGGATTATTATTATTATTATTATCAAAACATTTATTTTCAAATCCCGTTGATCTCGTCGAATAAGAAGAACAGGATGATGCGGACGAATATAATTTTTTTAAATTTGGTTTTTCCATTTTTTTATTTTTATTAGAAAAAATTTTATTTTTTTATTGTTAAAAAATGATGTTACCAAATGTTGGTGGAGGTGCATATATCGCGAATAATCGTGAATTAGAAATAGAAAATTATATCATGAAAACTGGAGACGTTTTATCTGGTCCATTGCATCTTTCTATTCTTCCGCAACAAAATACAGAGTTGACAAATAAACAATATGTTGATACACAAATCAATGATTTAAAAGAAAAATATATAAACGATGTTTTGGTTCCACTGATGAATGAATTAAAGTTGCTAAAACTTAATGACAAATCATTAAACGAAAAATTATTAAAACTTGATAAAAAGGATAGAGAGCTAGAAGCAGATATAGCAAAACTTTTTAAAAAGATTTCTGAACAAACAAAAATTTTAATATTACTTTCTATAAATTTAAAATCTGCAGTCATTAAAAATAAACATCAGATAAAAATGTTAAAAGAACAATTAGAAGATGAAATAGAAAAACTACCTGAAAGAATTTAAAAAAATTTAAAGCAGTTACAAACTACATTCCAAAAAAGTGTTGATGAATTAAGTTCTAAAATTACTCAACAAATGAAAAAGATGAATAGAATAATAAATGAAGTAAACTCACTTAATCAAAGAGTTCATAAAATGAAAACTCTTAAAATCAATTTAGAAAATGAATTAAAGAAAAATTTACAAGAATACTCTAAAGAAAATAAAGAACAGTTAGATTCTGTTAAAAGACAATTAGATGTTCTTAAAATTAAGTTAAATGCTCTTAAAACGGCATTGAAGATTAATCAGCAGAAAATGCAAGTTAATAGAAAAGAAATTAAAGTACATCACACGCTGCTTGACGCAATAGATAAAGTGCAACAGTCAATTAATAAAGTTATCTCGAAGTTGTTGTCCATTCACAAACGTAAATCTTAAACGGACCAAAGGTCCTCAGGTTACTAACCAATCGGACCAAAGGTCCTCGAGGCTTTAGCCGATCGTAAATATTTTTTCCCAAAAGTCAAATTTAATCTTAAAAAATGCCTATAATTTATAAACACAATCTTAAACATTTTGCTTCAAATCAAAAAATTTCTCATGAACCATCTATGAAATCTGTTTACCATTATGACAGTGTAGAAACAGTCGGAACACAAAAGTTCCTAGGCACCGCAGGTGCCGTTCAAAAAGAAGGGGCTGGTATATTTTCTGGTATTGGAAGTATCGTTAACTTAATTAAAAATAATAAAGATTTGATTACAGCTGCTATAGGTAGTACAGCTAGTGCAATATCAAATGCTGTTAAGTCTCAAAACGAATTAAAACAACTAGAAGCTATTCGTAAACTTAGGAATGATTCTGAAGAACTAAAAAAATTAAAAAAACTTTCAGAGGAAACAAAAAATAAAATTGCTAACATAGCTGTAGGGGGTGAAACCTTGAGGAGCGGAGCTCCGTCTGATAGTAAACATAAGAAGAAAACAGGCGTAGCCATAAAACGTTCAATTGAAGAAATAAGAGGTAATGGCGTGAGCAGCAACCTTCGGTCTAACCAGCAGAGCTATAGCGGAGCTGGTCTAGCAAAATTCTAAAATTATGTTTTAGTAAAATTTTTTAGTAAAATTTTTTTAGCAAAATTTTTTTAGTAAAATTATTTTAGTAAAATTTTTTCTGTGTGTGAGAAAAAACAAAAAGTCAAATTATTTTTTATAAAAATGTCTTCGCTTATCGAAAATAAATTTAGATTAGACGATCCTCCGTTCGTCAGTTATAATCAAAAAAAGAATGACTGTATAAGAATTGCTATGAATCCCGGATCTTCCAGTAGAGTAAATACTGGAGGTGATTTAATTTTTGAAGTTGATAATCAGCAGAGTTATATATATTTACCTGAATCATTTTTACACTGAATATTCTTTATATAGTGATGCCAATTTTACAACACCATTACCTGATACCGATAATATTGCACTAGAGAATAATTTCTTTCCAAGATTATTTACACAAATGCGTTTAGATGTTGCAACTCAAAATATAGAAACAATAAGTGATTCTCCAGGTGTAATTGATACAATGCTTAGATTTGTAACAATTGGTGAAAATAATAAAAAGTATGAAATCGAAGGTTGGTTTCCTGATACTAATGATGGTATAATTGTTGATGATTTAACTCACGCTGGAACAGATGCAGCAGGAATTGCGAAAGATGTAGAAAATATTGCAAAACATTTAAATAAAACAAACAATAGTGCATATAAAGAAAGACGTGAATTTAACAAGTAAACAGACAGTAAATTGGTCATTGTCTCCATTATTCGGATATTTAGATTATGATAAAATATCATATCAATTAAAATTTAAGTTAATAATTCATCGTACAGCAAATAATGAATTAATCTTTTTTGGTAAGACTGGAAAAAAAGCATATTTAAAAATTGATAGACTTGAATGGTGGATTAAGCATATTACTCCTAGTTTAGAGGTTGAAACAGCTATTGCAAAAAGATTAAATACTAACAAACCAATTCCAGTAAATTTTCTAAAGCGTACTGCTAGTTCAGTAACTATTTCCGAACAAAGATTTAACTGGCATTTTACTAGAACTGCGAATACACCAAGATATTTATTACTAACTTTTCAAAGAAATAATTCTCCAAGTTTTGATAACAACAACAATCTTTTTCATATTAATACAATTCGAAGTTTACAAGTTTCATTAAATCAAACCCGATATCCAATTGATCCATTAAGATTCGATGATACCAATAATCAATTTATGGAAGGATATGATGCTTATAGAAATCTTTGTATAGAATCTGGAGTTGAACCACAATTAACACCTGGAGATTGGAGACATTTATATCCAATTTTCTGTTTCGATTTAAGTGCACAATCTGAAGATATTATCAAGACTGGTTGTGATGTAACAATTAATATTGAAAAGAAAGATTCCACAACTTCATTGATGGCTTATGGTTTATTGCTAGAAGATGTAAAATATTCTATTGAAATTCTTAATGGAAAGATGGCTAGGATCGGTTAAAGCCCAAGACTTCGTCGATTAATTAATTTTTTTCATAACTAGAATAGATTAAACTTTTTTGGTAACTTAAAATTTTTTGGTAACTTGAAATTTTTTAATAACTAGAATAGATTAAAATTTTTTCATAACTAGAATAGATTAAAAATTCTTAACTTAAAAATTTTTCGTAACTAGAATAGATTAAAATTTTTCGTAACTTAAAATTTTTTTATTAAAAATGTCGCAAGCGAAAAGTAATAATAAAACTGTTGAATTAAAATTACGTAATATTGTTGACAAAAATACACCTAAAACTATTACGATTAACAAAAAAAAGTATTACATAAGTAAACCAATGATAGAGAATATTCAATTACAAGAAGAAAAGAATGGCGGGATTCTCCCATTAATTCCACTAATAATAGGTGGCATAGCAGCAGCAGGAAGTGTTGCAGGTGGGACAGCTGGTATTGTTCAAGCAGTAAATAAAAAATAAATCAGAGAAGGCAGCATTAGAAGAACAAAAACGACATAATAGAGAGTTAGAGAAAGTTGCTAGGGGTGACGGAATAGTAGATAATTTTATTAGTAAATTAAAATTAGTTGATGAAGGAAAACGAGTTCTTAAAAATATTCTCCACAATGTTGATGATTTAATTGAAATTTAAGAAACTAAAGATGGTCCTGGAATATATCTAAGTCCTAGTATGATTCGGTAATAACCTCAGGACCTTTGGTCCATAAGGTAAACATTTATTTTATCTTTTAAATTTTTTTTATCTTTTAAAATGAATTCTAAAAATTCCGAAAATTTAATTAAATTAAAATTTCTAATTTAGATTTATTGAATTATCTATTAAACAAAAATAAAAACTCAAATTGTCAGCATATTGGAGGTGACATACAAAAAACATTAGAAAACTTTCCTGGATTTATTTGGAGTAAATATTCGAAAGAAAAACATCTTCCTGGTCATTCATATACTGGTCCAGGAACTCGATTAGATATAAGACTAGATGAGAATAATAATCCGAAACCAGGTGAAGAACCGATAAATAGAGTAGATGCCGCAGCTTACAGGCATGATTTAGCTTATCGAAATCATGATCTAAGTTCTCGACATGCAGCTGATAAGAAGATGATTCAAGAATTAGATAATATTCAAAATCCTACATTTAGAGAAAAAATTGAAAGAATGTTTGTTAAGAAAGCTTCACAAGCTAAAATATTATTCGGCCAGGGTTTAAATGAAACGACAGCAAAGCTGTCTGAGAGCAACGCTCGAACCTACGCGTCTGAAATTCATAGGGAATACAGAAAGCCGAAATATTTATTGAAAGTAAAAGTATTTAATAAAGATGATATTTGGAGTGCTGATCTTATTCATATGCCGAATGAAAAAGATTATAAATACGCATTGACCGTTATAGATTTATATACACGATACGCTTGGGTAAAGCCTTTAAAAAATAAAAGTGGTCTATCAGTTAAATATGCGTTTGAAGAAATCTTTAAAGAAAGTAAGAGAAAGCCAAAAAAATTGTTTGTTGATAAAGGGTCGGAATTTTATAACAGAAACGTTCAGCCACTATTTGAAACTGTTTATTCAACTGAAAATGCTGGAAAAGCTGTAGTGATAGAAAGATTCAATCGGACGTTAAAAAATTAATTATTCAAGAAATTTACTGAGCAAAGAAATCAGAAATGGTTGAAGATATTACCAGGAATTGTAGAAGAGTAGAATAATAAAGTTCATTCTGGTATTGAAGAAACTCCAAAGAATGCTTCTGACGACCCTGATTTGATAAGAAAAAAAATATTCGAGAATAATTATTCGAATGAGAGTAATCCGAATTTGCAGAAACTTAGCCGAAATTTAAAATTGGAGATAGAGTTAGAATATTTAAGTATAAGAATAAATTTGAAAAAGGCTTTGTTGGCTATTGGACTAAAGAAATATTTGAAGTTTGCAAAATAAATCAAACTTATCCGATTACTTACGAAATCAAAGATTTAGATGATGAAAATATCAGAGGCCGATTTTATCAAAATGAATTACAGCGAACTGATTTTTAATTATCATTATTTTCATTAGGCGTAGCCATAGAACCTACGGTTCGTTCAATTCTAACATAATATCTAGAAATGGTACTCCTACCTGTAATTTAAATAAAACATAAAGACATAATTGACCGCAATATGTAGTTCCTGGTTTTTGAATTTGAAACGTATTATAAATTCCATTGCCAAGTATTTCTCTTACTTCATTCGTAGGTGGAAGTCCGTATGAGTCGAACCAATAGTTCTCAGCCTCCGGGCGGTCAAAATAATAATTAGAACAGTTTATATTTCTTTGTCATGCTGACCAATGTACACCTTTTTCATCTGACGTATGAAGATTTGTTATGAAATTTATAGTTATTGATGGAACTTTGTTCCGGGAACTGAAGGTTCCTGTTGGCTTATTTTTTAGGAATTGTAATTCGTCTCTCATTTGAACATGAAAATTCTTTATTCCTAATCGATTAGCGATTTTCTTTAGGTCGAAATTCGTTGTCGTTTGTGTTCCATATAATTTCAAAAACTCATTTATGTTGCTCATTTTATAATAAAAAAATTTCTTAAGGGACCCCTAGAAGTCAGAAGGGAGGGGGTATTGATTTAAAACTGTTCTCTAATGATGTCTTTCCTTACTACTTGGGGGGTATTGATTTAAAACTGTTTCATAATGATGACTTTCCTTACTACTTAGTCAGAAGGGGGGGTATTGATTTAAAACTGTTCCACAATGATGACTTTCCTTATTACTTATTCAATTTTGAAATGATTTAATTTAATCTAAATTAAAACGTTACATTGTTTCATTTTATTAGTAGAGTTAATGTTTCGTACATCTTTTATCAATAGTAATTCATTACTCATCAATATGTGAAAATTCTTTATTCCCAATTGCTTAACAATCTCATTTAAATCGAAATTTGACGTGGTTTTGTTTGCCGTATATTTTTTGGAAGTCTCTAATGTTTCTCTTTTTTATAGAAGATAAAATGTTTCTATTATATTCCCGTAAATGAGAAATTAAAAACAACACATGGATATTTCAATTTGGTTACATCCACTATGCATACATTCAATTTGGATACATTGAAATACATGTAAATTTGTCCACGCGTGGACAAGGTTTCATTGGTTGAAACACTCTATTGTATTTACATGTGCAAGAGGAAATAACATGGCGTATAAAACAGAGGGGTTTCAAGAATGATAAATTTTCTTCACAGCGCGTCTAATGTTAACGCGTTGATTTGATTAGTTGAATGGCGCACCATTATTCAAGAGAATATAATGAAATAGCATAGGTCTAACATTGAAAATAAAGTGTCGTGCGGCCGTATCGCAATAACAATAGCGGAGTTTAACATCCAAATTCCATTGAATATGTCAGCGCGGTATTATCGCTAAATGACGCACCATTGTTTGGGAGAAGAATGGAATCATTTGGAATGACACATAATTGCTTTACACAATGAAGTCAATCTTCCGATAACGTTAGGTCGTGACTTTTAAAGTACAGGAGAAACAGACACCCAACAAAGCGTAGGAAATTTGTCTGCTAATTTACCTAATTTCATAACAAATGAAACTTCGGTAATTGATCACTATAAAAATATGTCTTGTCATTATCACAAAGAGATAGAAGATAGTTGATGTGCTTACCGATAAAAATTTTACACATAACACTGAGTGAATTGTTTCTTTTTTCATGCAACGAGAATTTGCGTAGTTTACAATTGTATTATCTTCTCCATTTTTGCTCTATGAAATCACACAAAGAATCTGTAAATTCATGCCTCTCAAAATATATTCCTCTTCAATTCCTCTCGTAATTTTCTCATCCTCCCTGGCAACGATTGTTTTCTTCTATCTTCAAATTAATCTTATCTCATTTTGAGAAATATATGACAAGAGCGTTTTGACACAACCTTCACTGACAAGAAACACTATTTAATTAAATAAGTCTTCAGCACAATTGTTTGAAATAGCCATATCGATTATTATTGTTGTGTATTGTTTCACGGCACTGTAGCTGGAGTAGGATTTGCTGGATATATATTCCACGTCTTACAAATGTCTAAGTGGGGTGTTGTAGCAGCTGTTTGTTCTTTCATACATTGTTTCCTTTCAAATGTTTGAGTTGGAGGACACAGCTCTTTACACTGAAATGCCTTTTATTCATAAATGCGAGAAGCAGATGTTCTCTACAATTGAGTGTTCATCTGAGTGCAAAGCAGTAGATAAATTGTAAGAACGCCAGGAGCGGTCATGATTTGAGCAAGAAAATGATCATAATCACAAATTTGAAATTCTCAACTTTTATGATTTTTGGTGTCCTGGAACGGTCATGATTTAAGCGAGAAAATTGTAATTCTCAAATTTGAGATTTTGAAAAATTTGAAAATTGGGTATTTTTAAAAACGCCCAAATTTATGAATTTAGGTCTTCATAACCTGAAAAATGACCAAAATTCATGAATTTAGTCCATTTAAAAAGTACAATTTTTTTGAAAAATCGGTATCTTTAAAAACGACTAAATTCATGAATTTAGGTCTTAAAAACCTGAAAAAGGGTCTAAATTCATGAATTTATGTCGTTTTTAAAGATACCATTTTTTTGAATTTTATGGTGTCCTGGAACGGTCTTTTGCCCATTACTGGGGTGATATGCTTTTTTATCGCAAAATTTTCTTTTGAACCCCAAGTAGGAAAGATAGCCAATACTGCAAATGATATCGTCACTCCTGGGTAGTCTCTCAAAATAAGTTTGTGGTATTAGTGAACAATTGTTGAGCTAAAATGATGGGAGAATCAGTCTGATTGGCCGACATCCCAATTGAGTTTGCTATCTTTTGAGTGGCATGAAACCATTCGCACAAAAAAGTACGCTATAAATGTCACAAATGGTTCTGCGGACTGGAAATATGGTCTGATATTTCTTGGAACCTCGTTATAAGCAGGTGTCATAAGCGAGTAGATTTAGGAAAATTTGTCGATGCCTTGAGGAAAAATGTGTTAAAAGCGGGTCATGCTATTGAATAGCCTATACTAGTTTTAATCAGCTGGTAGCATTTGTCTTATGTCGCATTATGAACAGAATATAAGTAAGCTGCTTGGATTCCATAAAATCAAGCGCATCATTGAAAATATTGTTGTCATGTTTTACAGACATTTTGTTGCTTATACATTTTTCTTAAATTTTCAGACTTAAAAAAGCGCCATCCTTATGGACACGTGAATGATGATTTCACTCATGAGAAGAAAAACTTGACCGCGGAGAATAGCGAGTGACATATGTCAAACTGCTGCTTGGTCTAAAAATGAACGTCAATTTGACAACTCAATCTTTCAGCATTATGATGTTTGAAAGTTAAGAACTAATGTGATCTGTTTCATGATTATTAGATCTTTCAGCGATCATCATCTTTCGCTTTTGATTGTTGGATGATTCATCATCTTCAATTTGTCACAGGTCTGAAAATGAATGAAAATGTAATGCTTCTAAGGTTACTTTTGTAAAAAATAAGTCTGAAAAACCCTGCCCATACAGTCCCGCCTCCCCTACCATTGGAAAGAGTAGCTCTTTCGATCAGTGCCATTTCTACTGAATCTGTAACTAAAATAATGATACGATATCATATTTCGTCAAGCAGCACAAATCAGCAGGTTGTGTTATAAACATTGATCTTCAAAAGGAAATCTTGGCAGCATCAATATGTAAAAGAAATATATTAATCGAAAAAACCAAACTGTGCTTTCAAAGAACTTGTTATAAGATCAGAATCTTCATTTATTCTTTATCATAGCAGTAAGCCTACATGTTGTTGATTTCAGTTTAAACTTCTAATGGACCACGGACATACATTATTTTTGTATAGAACGTACGCCTGTTTGTCCCGGAACAAATCACAGGGCAAGAAGAGCGTATCAGTCAACTATCAAAAAACGATGGAGGTTCTAGGATCCATTAGAAAAAATTTAGAGGCGATTTTGGAAAAGTGTCAAAATACCTATTTAACCCCATAGGCCTACCACAGGGCAATATGGGCGCTGACGGGGCTATATGGGTTTTGTATATTTTGACTGATGAAATGATGTTTATCACCGGTTTTGTCGTGTCCTAAACATGATTGGTTCATCACGATAAGAAATAAAAATGGACCATGACCGTATCGGTTGCGCATTGATAGTTAAACAATGTTTCTCAAACATAGCCCGAAAAGTATGAATCATCATTTTATTCGATCTTGCAGTTGTCACAAAGTAGCAAGCGTTGCATGAACCACCTTTTCATTCGTGCCACATCAGTGATCTGCCCAATCTTATGCGGTATTTGGTGCAAAAGTCAATCATCGTGATTTATTGTCAATCGCCACTGATAACATGCATGTACAAGATTACAAACAACACATGGTAGACGAACGACTGGAAACTTTGCTATTTCTTGTTTATATAATTGCCCGGCTAACAAAGTACGTATCTGCTACGTAGCGGGGGAGTAGCAGAAACCAATAAAAATGGCGGTATAGGCCACGTTCCTGCTACGTAGCATGGTGCTAATTGTTGCTACCAATTGAAACGTTGCCGCCACTGAAATGACCTTATAATGCAACCTACCGCTACGCTGAAGCACCAATTGCTACCGGTATGCTACGTAGCAGAACCTTGTGCTACTCTACCTACGTATCTGCTACTGGATGCCACGTAGTGCTACGGCGACGCTACGTTTTTGCTACTAATCACCACCAGCAACTGCTACACTGGCGCTACGCTACATTTTATCAGCCCTTATTGGCGAAAGTCCTCCTCAATCAATACCGGTACACAGTCCAACTTACCCACAGCTATGCAACTATGAAAATCAGAAGGCGATATTCCGGAATAGCAAAAAACAAACCATCACACAAACGATTCTATTCGAACACATATGCACACATTATCAAATGTCTTTACTCAGGCACTTGATCGTCTTCCACGTCACCCTCTACGTCCAGCAGCTCAACCCCGCTCCGAGAAAGTCTTCTGGGGGCTTGTTATAGCCAGTTCCCCACAAGGACCTTGATCCTGGCATTTCCATTTTTGTAATGGAGTTTTCTCATTGCCTATGAAAAAGGATGATCAATTCTTAAAAAGGGTACTCAGATGCATTTGAGATTATAACAAAATAAAACTTAGTCTGATAGACAGCTAGACACCACTTAGTTTGGAATACGTGCAATTCGTACTAGAAAAAAGAATTTTCCTGTCTGCTGATGGGTTGGGTCAAGTTATGATGTAGCAAAATGCACTCTCTGTCTGATGAGATGCAACGTTTCAAGCTCATTTGTAAGCTTAGATATCGACTTTGCTAATTTTGGCAGTTCTAACCACTTTGCAAGTTTTCAGTATAAGTAGTAGCTGCTTTGCACAATGCAATTCGGCGGACATTTAATATGCGCTTTCTTGAATTTCTAAATTTAGTGCCTCCACATTCACCGAAATCACAATAAACTCGACTTAGACTACGTAGATTTTCATCGAGGTCGGACAGAACAGTAGTCAGATAATTATAGAAATATTTTGCTATTCATAATTTTTTATTTCCTCATTGTTATTCATACTTATTTGCTCCTTTATGCCCATTTCTCGGACATTTTTGGACATGATAATGATTATAGCAAATTCTATGTAAAGATAGAAATAGTCCCTCCACCAGGACGAGCTTTTGCATGGAACGAGACCGAAAATGAGACTTTCAACGAATGTTCTAAACCCTATGACTGCCACGAAAATGCGCGCCTGCCGAGTTCTAACGTGTTCCTTTGATATGCAGACAAGTTCAAAGAAAAAGGACATGCTTATTGAAGGAAAATCGAAGTTTTCGACCGAAATGTCGGTTTGGTGTGTTTGCCCTGACTATGCGAGATGTATTAACTCATAGGCCTAGTTTGTGGCATCATATATCTTCAGGTCATGAAGTCATGTAATCATCTACCTTTGCCTACCAAAGCCAAACAAATTTGGATTCAACAAGCATCTTAGAAAGGTAAACATGAAATTTTGATCAAATTTCAGCTCAAACCTTGAGCATCTATAACCACTCTTACAAATATCGCATATACAGTATAATCCCGTTATAACGTACACCGGATATAACGTACACTCGGTTATAACGGACACATAAAATATTCCCGGCAAAATTTCCTATCTGACCCATATTAAAACAACCTGGTTATAGCGTACATGTCTATAACGTACAATTGGATATAACGGACACAAATTTCACTCCGATGGAAATTTAACGTACAAGTCCGCTTGTACTTATCTCATAGTTCCTGACAGTAGTAGATTTTCTCTTTTTCTCAGCAATATTTCTTTGTAAAAGTGTTAGAAGTACAACCAACCAATGAAATTCTCGCCAGAAAATTTGAAATTATCGAGAGATTCGCCATGTTGATATCAGAGCAAACTTTTATATCTTAGCGTTCAAGCATGTCTCGCAAGCGTCAATCACTCTCTTTTGAAATGAAAAGGTCCATCTGTGAGCAGATAGAAAAAAAGTCGAAGACTCAAGCGGAGCTGGCCCGATGCTACGGCTTGTCGAGAGCAACAATAAACACGATATGGTCGCAACGGGAAAAGTACAAAACGAGCTGTTTCAGTGATAAAACGAAGAAAATGCGGAAAGGAATCTATGAAGATGTTGAACAGGCGCTAATGACATGGCTTATACAAGCACGATCTTTGGGTGCACCGGTAACGGACCGCTGCTCAAGGAGAAGGCCAATCAATTAGCTGCACAACTCGGACAAACTGACTTCAAATGCAGTGACGGGTGGTTTGACAGATTCAAGGCCCGACATGATGTGACTTTTCGAATCGTCAGTGCAGAATCAAACGATGCACCACAAGCTGCTATTGATGACCGGCAGAAGAAATTGCCTGCGATCCTGGCTGGCTTTGATCCATGCGATGTTTTCAACGCAGACGAAACGGCCCTTTTCTTTCAACTGCTTCCAAGTAAAACTTTTACCTACAAAGGTGATCCATGCCATGGAGGGAAAAATAGCAAGCAACGTTTGACTCTGATGATTGGCACAAACATGGATGGATCTGAGAAACTCCCATTTTGGCTATAGGAAAGTCAACCAAGCCTCGTTGTTTTCAAAACGTCAAAAAGCTGCCAGTGACTTACCGAAACAATAAGAAGGCATGGATGACGAGCACGTTATTCCGAGAATGGATTGAGAATCTTGACAATTACTTCGGCAAGAAAAAGCGGCGCATTCTACTCATCGTTGACAATTGTTCCTCGCATGATCCTGCTCTTTCTACTTCCCTGAAGAACATTGATCTCAAATTTCTACCCCCAAATTGCACAAGTCACCTCCAGCCATTTGACCTTGGCATCATAAAAAATCAAAAAGTTCATTACCGACGTCGTCTTTCACGGAAACTATTGGAGGCCATCGAAAACAATGAAGCGGACAATTTCCATGTGGACATTCTTCAGTGTTTGCGGTGGCTCCGAACTGTGTGGGAAAATGAAGTAAGTCAGACACAGTGCTTCCACAAAGCTGGATTCACTAGGGAGAAGGAAGTTGAAGAAATCAATGTAGACCCTCTTGAAGCTGAGGATGCTTTAAGAGATCTTGGAAACATTTTCGAACGCATGCGTAGCTTTGACTTTGTGGTTTCTGGCTCCGCCGAAGACTTCGCCAGTGCTGATGACATTGTCTACACGACTCAAGCGCTGTCTGACAGAGAGATAGCGCGAAGTATAAGAAACGATCAGGATATGTGTGAGTCCAGCAGTGATGAAGACGAAGTAAGTGCATCTTTGCCACCACCGACTTCGACTGAAGCGAAGGAAGCAATTTCTACTCTTCAGCGCTACCTTGAGTTCGCTGGAGCTAGTGACGAATTATTCCTATCATTAAGCAAAGTAGACAGCTACGTACATCATTTGCCACACAAAAAGCAGACTCTTGTAACTTCCTTCTTTAAACCACTGTGAATATTTAGCTATAAGAGGCTAAAGCCTAGCCAAAGTTTGCATATGAAGTTGATTATGACACCTGTAATTTGTAGACCTATTTGCAATTTGTGCTGCCAGTGATTTGCAATGACTTATGCTTTAAGATTATGATTTATATGAATGTCTCTAATCATGATTATTTAAGTGTTTTTGTGTCAAATTACTTGTTCTGATCATGCCACATCAAAAAAGTAAGTGTATAGAGGCAGTCTAGATAACAAAATATGGGAAAATGCCTTACCCTGGATATAACGTACATCGGATATAACGGACATTTTTTTTATTCCCGTGAGTGTACGTTATAGCGGGATTATACTGTAGAATTTGTTCCTAGCACGGGATTAGAACGCAATAGAAGACATATCATACCGCAAACTCGCATAGTCGGAGCAAGCACACCAAGTAGACATATTGGTCGAAAATTTTCCTTCAACTAACATGTCTATTCCTTGATCTTGTCTGTAGATCAAAGGAACACGTTAGAACTCGGAAGGCGCGCATTTTCGCAGTATTCATAGGGTATATAACATTCTGTGTCTCGTTCCATGCAGAGGCTCGTCCTGGCGGAACTATATAAATATATTTCCATGTTTCCATATAGTATTTTATATGGGCATATAACAAAATTTGCATCCAAGATTCTTTTGTCCAAAGTTAGCACCTCTTAAGATTGAACGGGTGACCTCATACCATTAGATGATTTCAATGAATTTGAAATTTTGCAAAATTGTTTTGTAACGATTTTATGTATTGAATAACGCTTTGAGCGTGTCCGTTAAAAATTGTCATCTTTTAACTGCAATTGTTAGTATAAAGCATATTTTTGTTTTCACACAGGCATATACCATGATGTAGTAATTGACCAATTAAAACTATCATAGATAATAATCAGATTTTCAATGTGTTGACACAATGTGATCAATAACTTGATAAACACATGTCTTCGTTTTCCTTTCATTCAAGTGCCCGGTGCCAAAATCAATCAAAATTATGTAACTTATATCGAGAACAATCTCGACCTCGATTAAAATCTAATCGAAGTCACATAACTGATTTTTACCCATTTTACCAAGTGTGCTCGTCAAAAGGGGGAAACTCGTACAGGAAGCTACACTTGATCTAAATTTTGAATAGTGTCTGATATCACTGTGCTAAATTTTCGGAAGAGCTTGATATAGAATCAAGTATGTTGAGTATGTACCATGCGCTCAAAAAGTCTTCCATACTTCATTGCTGATTTATATAATAATTATGCATCATTGAAGAGTTGGGATGATAATTAAGTGATTATACACTGACAGTGATATGGATAACAATAAGATTTCTTTCATTAACTCAATTTAAATTGCTGTCACTTTTGAATTTGTTTTTATGCTACAAATTTATATATAATTGCAACTTATAGGCCCTATGTTTTACCATCATTCAGTTACGCCTACTTGTGTTTTGCTTTACGGTATGATGTTTGACAAAAAGCTATTTTTACATCTCTTTCAATTAACACCAATCGACATGAAAGAATTGAACAGAAAACATTTAAGATTGCTTCAGAATTCAGTAAATTTTTTAGACCTCAATGAATATGTATCACTTCAATTGATCAACTTCAATTAATCAATTGATGATCTTAATAATTTTTGAAATTGCCTCTAGCTTTCACAGGAATAAAACAAATTAAGAGATTTTTGAATCAACGTTTTCGAGATTCTTTAACGAGAGAGACAAAAAATCACTAACACATTACAGTCAAACAATATATGAAAAAGCGAATAAAGGCCTACACTAGGATTCCATGAAATATTTTACTCAATTAAGTTTTAACCGAAGAGCAAATGAAAAGTTTTATCAAGTTATTTCATAATAAAAAAGTTATATAAACAGTAAAGAATGCCGGCATGCATCTCTAGCTTGCATGTTATGACAGAAATGCTACAAAATACTTCACAATTGCAATTGAAGAGAAATGAGACAACATTATGAAAACATTATTCAATTATTGAGTACTTTCTTTTAAAATATGGTTGATTGCGGGTCTCATGCATCATCACTTCCTTCGCACACTTGAAGCCGACTTTATGTATGCCTACCTATCATTGAATAAGAATGTAAAATTATTGAATGATCCAGAAGAAAAGGTGGGTCCTCCCACCTTATTGATGTGTCTGTGACACGAAGCGCCTTGGCTTTTACCTACTCAAATTTTATTGTACATAACTTTATGAAGGCAAATAAAGAGAAGGAGTGACCCGCTTGTTCATAGCACAATGCCAAGAAAATTTAATTACCTCTTGTTCCTAGCATTCAACATCATATTAATTTTTATGTTTTGAAATAAATTATGAGCATTACTGCATGCATAATTATACCTCAATGCAAATACATGTAAAAATTACAATACTACTTAGGGCATATCATATTAGGCCAATCATATAGCCTATTGACAAATGTAAAATAGTATATAAATTGTCAGTTTATTTGTCAATATCACGATATATAGTACAGAATGCAATGGGCTTAACCATCAGTATTTTATAAGCCTAGATTGAATATATGAAAAGAAACTTAATCATTTCAAAAATTCCACTTAATCACTAATTTTGGTTTATAGTGCAAAGCCACTGCATCACAACTTTTCACATTAGTAATGCACTAGACAATGCGTTTTCCCAATTCTTGATGACAGAACTGAATTACAAAAGAAGAAATTCATACTTCACCTAAATTAATCATTCTATGTGGTTTGGCCTTAGTCTGCTGTAGTTTTTGGAAAAGTCAAGTTGATTTAATTTGCATCAGCTCGATATAGTTCAGAGCTATTATCTTCAGGAGCAAAGGATTACGAGAATGGTAGTGATTCAAAATGATAGTGTTAATTGATATGCGTGATTTATGATTTCTTTGTTTACTTTGAATCACTATCATAGTAAATATTCTTGTATAGCATATATCTTTTGCTCCTGAAGAGGATAGCAGTGAGCCATTGAAAAATATCGAGCTGATTCAAATTAGATCAACTTGAATTTTCCGATGACCACAATAATTCTAGTGTTTCGATTGTTAGCGTCTGAATGAATTCTTTGGTACACCACCTATATACATAAAGCTCCTATTTCATTTAATTGCATATTAAAATATGAATTTGCATGCTGATACCTACATGTTGCGACGAAAGTAATCGACACAGAAATATGAGAAGCATTGAGATCGAAACACGCAGTTGGAAAACAGCGACAGGTCATATTGTCTATGGAGATCAAATATGTTTTGATTGCTTCATTCACCAGAAGTTCTGCTCTGCTGATTTCTCCTGATTTTCACTGGATAAATATATCAATTTTCGGAAAGATCTAAATCATTTTATAAGCAACAAATCATTTCAAAAGCTGAAGTACATGATAACAATTAAATAAGGTACACACAGTAACTAGACTCAAATTAATTTACATTTGAAAAAAGCACCATCATGGTTTACTTGCTTATTCAAAGTGGGGTTGAGTTTTTTTATGTACATGGCTTCCAAAATATTTAGGTCATAAGTGTTGGGAGCTTTGAGATAGAATTTTGAAATTGTCAACTTTACAGCTGCAACTGCAATTTAACCTATGGTCAGAAATGGCGGACATTTTTTCCCGATGTTCTTTTTATTCTTAAGTCTAAGTGTCTTGTAGTTCTACCTTTGTAGGTAGTGCGAGGGTCCACCTCACAAGCGAATTGGTAAATGACATTAGACCTAAAACTTTGGGAGTATGATCTTTGTTGGAGAAACCACTTTTTAGTTTATTGCATGTGAAAACCCAACGGATAGGAAATTCTTTATCTATTCTACGGAATAGTGATTGTAGTTTCTTTTTAAAATAAACCGATTATATACCAAAAAATGGAATTTTGACAGTATGGAGGTATTGGGATTCATCTTTTCTTTTGGAGCACAGAATCTTTTGTCCAGATAATGTTTGACCACTTTTTGTATAAAGTACAACGGATATCCGTTGTTTTGAAAAATTTTTGTCAATTTCCCTATTTCATCATGGAAAGTTTGCTATGACGAGCAGAACGATGTAGGCTCTGTTCATCAGAATGCTTAAAACAGAAATTTTCCATTGCATGGGGCATATGGCTCTGAAATTCAAGGTTAGACCGGTGTACGTGGGTTTTCTGTACACCTTAGGTAGTTAGCGTGTTGGATGAAACGTCCAGGTCAATATCTAGAAAAGGTAGCACTTTACCTCCTACCTCTGTGTGAATTTCATATTACTATGACACTTGTTAATATAGTTGAAGAAGGATAAGTGGTCATCATCTTCAAAGATAGCCAAGATGTCATCTACATATCTGACATAGAATTTTAGGTTTAGTTTATCATTTTGTAGGAAAGTCTGCTCTAAGTGTCCCATAAATAAGTTACTGAGGGTTGGGGCTAGGGGCTACCCATGCTCAAACCATCACTTTGACGGTAGAGAATGTTGTTGAACGAGAAAATGCCACCAGTGGCGAATTGAAATAATTTTTTGAAGGTGTCCTTACTGTACGGTGGTTTTGTGTTATTGGAACTATAAATTCGCCACTGGTGGCATTTTCTCGTTCAACAACATTCTCTACCGTCAAAGTGATGGTTTGAGCATGGGTAGCCCCTAGCCCCAACCCTCAGTAACTTATTTATGGGACACTTAGAGCAGACTTTCCTACAAAATGATAAACTAAACATAAAATTCTATGTCAGATATGTAGATGACATCTTGGCTATCTTTGAAGATGATGACCACTTATCCTTCTTCAACTATATTAACAAGTGTCATAGTAATATGAAATTCACCACAGAGGTAGGAGGTAAAGTGCTACCTTTTCTAGATATTGACCTGGACGTTTCATCCAACACGCTAACTACTAAGGTGTACAGAAAACCCACGTACACCGGTCTAACCTTGAATTTCAGTGACCTGGACGTTTCATCCAACACGCTAACTACTAAGGTGTACAGAAAACCCACGTACACCGGTCTAACCTTGAATTTCAGAGCCATATGCCCCAAGCAATGGAAAATTTCTGTTTTAAGCATTCTGATGAACAGAGCATACATCGTCTGCTCGTCATGGCAAACTTTCCATGATGAAATAGGGAAATTGACAAAAATTTTTCAAAACAACGGATATCCGTTGTACTTTATACAAAAAGTGGTCAAACATTATCTGGACAAAAGATTCTGTGCTCCAAAAGAAAAGATGAATCCCAATACCTCCATACTGTCAAAATTCCATTTTTTGGTATACAATCGGTTTATTTTAAAAAGAAACTACAATCACTATTCCGTAGAATAGATAAAGAATTTCCTATCCGTTGGGTTTTCACATGCAATAAACTAAAAAGTGGTTTCTCCAACAAAGATCATATTCAGTTGATGGTCATGTACAGGAGGTTGTTCATTATGACAGGGAAAATCCAATATTCTCTCCTTCGATTTATTGACCGGTTTTTAATAAAATGATTTAAAACAGCCGGCGCTTCGTGCC
Source organism: Prostheceraeus crozeri (assembly GCA_907163375.1). Classification (NCBI taxonomy): domain Eukaryota; kingdom Metazoa; phylum Platyhelminthes; order Polycladida; family Euryleptidae; genus Prostheceraeus; species Prostheceraeus crozeri. Next base: position 29,429 of record CAJQUW010014404.1, read on the forward strand.
GCAGACACTTCTGAAGGGCTTAGATAAAATATAGTTTCGATGCCCCAGGTTAAATATGCCGCAATAAAGCTGAGTTCTTATAAAAGTGTTCAGAAATTTGGGAGCTCGTGTTTGGGCGTAGAGACTTAATCAGGCGAGCTTCGGTCAATCTGCAATCTACGGCGTTCTGGTAGTGTCGATGATATCAACTGCGTAGTTTGAAATTGTGACGTCATCACAGTTATGAACTTTTTCATTATGTTCGTATAGGGCATTCTTATTGTTCTTATTTATTAGGTCTCTCTAGTGTTCATTATAGCGTTTCCAGAAAGGTCGGTTAGTCTGGCCAATGTAGAAATCGTTGCAAATCTTACAGGTCATTTTATAAACTACATACTGGTCAGAACAAGACCGGTTATCGGGTAGCAATGAGCAAATATGGCATTGCATATGCTTATTATTCCTTTTTCTACTATTAACTGCAGTTTTTAAGGTAGGGCCTGGTTTGTCTGGTTAGGGCAGCACATTTATCTCACTGGACGTCATCAACTTATACCCAAGTATCCAAATCAACCATGGAATTGAGATAGTATCGAACTTTCTCAAAAACCATTGGAATAGTATCGATACTTTTTCCCTCGCATTATGATTACGTGCATAAGTGTCTAAAATTCGTTTGCTACAATTATTATATACAATACAATATCATAGTCTACCGCCAAATTAAAGGCTGCATAATGGGGGCTCGATTCTCACCATCATTCGCGATCATATACATGTACTGTATTGAACAAGAAGCCCTTGAAATCCTTGAGAAAAATTACAATATAACTCCCCACTATTACGCGCGGTACATCGATGATATCATCCTTGGCCCTATAAATAATAATGATAGTGAAACTATAAATAGAATCACCGAAGTATTCAACTCCGTGTCCCAAGACATCAAATTCACTGTAGAAGTGTCCAATAGTAAATCCCTGAATTACCTCGATGTCAGCATAGAGATCAATAATAATGAAATCGAATATGACTGGTATGTTAAAAGTATGCACTCAGGCATATCCCTAAACAAGCAAAGCTGGGTAACCACACCACATAAAAACTAATTACATAAGAAATAGTAAAACTAGCGTCACCAACAGATGCTCGGATCAAAAGAAAGCAGATGAAGCTTTGTCAAAACTGAACGACAGGTTTAAGCAGAACGGTTTTTCCAACCGTGATCTTTCCAAAATTAATAATAAAAATAAAAAACACGCTGATAACAGCTACATCCCCTGCAAACTGAACTTTGTTAGTGATGCGTGTAATCGCAAATTAAATAAACTCATAAAACAATGCGACTTACCGATAAAACTCGTAAACAAACCAGGCCCTACCTTAAAAACTGCAGTTAATAGTAGAAAAAGGAATAATAAGCATATTCAATGCCATATTTGCTCATTGCTACCCGATAACCGGTCTTGTTCTGACCAGTATGTAGTTTATAAAATGACCTGTAATAGTCCGGGAGCTAGCGTGAAGTTGTGCAGGGAACGAGGTAGTAGATAAAACTTTCACATAGCATAGTACACCTCTAACCTACTGCAAAACTTCGCGTCTGCCGGATCAGATCATTTGCTTTTCAGAAATAGAGAGGATAACACAATCCTATGTATTTTCAGTGGTACCCAGTGAATCGAAACTTATAAATCTTCCAAGAAACTTACAAGATCTTAGAAGATTTGCAAGATTGGACTGTTATCTTGGAAGATTTGTAAGATAGGTCTGTTGTCTTGGAAGATTAGCCTGAAAGATCTTAGAAGATATGTCTGGGAACTGAAACTTGGAAGATTTGTAAGATTGGTCTGTTGTCTTGGAAGATTAGCCTGAAAGATCTTAGAAGATATGTCTGGGAACTGAAACTTGGAAGATTGGCAAGATAGAACTGTTATCTTGGATGATTGACCTGTAATATCTTATAAGATATGTCTGGGAACTGAAACTTGGAAATTTGGTAATACCACAGCGCCAGAGGAAGGACCCCGCAGCACCCGCAGTTGCGGGAAGCGCAAAATAATTTCATTAAGTTGAAGTTTATGAATTACTTATAAAAAAATTATGGAGAACTTTCAATGTGATCTGTGAACTTGTATAGTGATCATCAGGGGCAACAACCGGCCCCACTGACTCAAGTTGCGAACTATAAGAATGCTTGCATGCATAGAATTGAGATCAGTTTTTAGTCAATTGGTGCTGCTTCTTCTTGCTATATCGGCTAAGACGTTGGTTATTTTTTTATTGGATAATACTCAATCCTACATATTTAAAAACGATGTTCTTGGTCACTTTTGTAGCTAGTAAAATCGAGAATACGAAGTCAATGATCAAATCAGGAAATGGGAGCAATGTAAGTACTACGTACTATACAAGTCTCATTATAGGACAAGTCAAACATTCAGAGCAGAAGCTATTCGGTTTGACAAAGACAAAACCCCATTATTATTGTGTTCATGGGTTTGCAGGAAGCAGTCCAGGCGCATTAAAAATAATTATGACGCATTCTATTCAGGTCACGTATGTTGCTAACACTACCGTCATCGATCAACCAGTTTCTCCGCACTGCTGTTAACACGTTAACAGTGACAGCTTATGAGCAACGCATAAAGGAGCAGCGTGCATGATTCGGTTGTCGGTAACATCACCAGTGCTGTGACTGAGAAGTTTCTATTGCGTTGTCTACATTGCGGATTGTTTCAATTACTGTACAGAAATCAATTCATGCTACCGGTATTCGATGGTGATACTGCTTTCTCAGGAACATTGATACAGACTTAGATTGATGTTGTCCTGAGTTTCTTCAAATTTCTCATCGTCGCTGAAGGAATTTAAGGGCGCAAGGAACTGATGAAATTGCCACTCACATGATTCCTTGCAATAGAAATGTGGAGTCAAAGCTGAATTTCATCTACCGTGGTAAATTGAATGATCCAATTCCAGATCAAAGGTAAGAACATTTCACTGTGTCATAATTTACGCGTCCAACTGGGCCCTATGACAGATCCATAACTCGTGACAACTCGTGAAGTGATAATGACCAGGTCGCATCCCTTACACTAAGATAGAAATAGAAATATATTTTCGCCAATACAATCACTGTACAAGATTCATGTACAAAAAGCGTAAACATATGTGCATGTGCATATTATATTCAAGAGAAGTACATTAGATATATTGTACCAGTGACTGTAGAGGTGAACGGTACTAGAGCAGTGTAGGCAGTAGAAACCTAGTCCCGCTGAGAGGAGTCCGATATCAATCCACATTTCACACAAACGTCGGAAGAATATATCGCAATAAAAGTATGAGTCATGTATGCATGAACCCTAAATGCAGGGTCTAAACTAATTTATGCATTTGTAGAGTACATGAAGATCGGTTTAGAACAGTAAAAAGTACAGTATATCGCATAATATGCAGTTGGATCGATTCGGGATATCATGCAATTAATGTAAAATTTTGTAAATAATGGTGGACAATTTCCTTTCGAGTATTTTACCCAGTGAGCATATTTCTAACATTTTTAAGAATATTTTGTTCTTACTGACTTTTCTGATATATTTCGGCAATGTATTCCACTCTGTGGCACCGGAAAAGTCAAAATTTTTTGACATAGGCAAGCTCTGTAACATTGTATCGGAAATTGATAGCATTTCTTTCCGTGTATGTTCCATCAAATTTATATATACGAATACTTTTCAAAGATAAGGGCAGCCTATCATTTTCATATTTGAGCTTGTGACATATGCTGAGAACCTTATAACGAAACATGCGATTAACTCCTAGAAAACTCTCAAAAACACTTAAATGAAAATTTAGGTGAGGGTTCTATGTGATGGCGAGTTCTATTCGAGGAAATGCGGTAGTCAAGCGAAAAAAGTTAACATAGCATGCTCATGAATAGAAATACACAAACACATTTAATTGCGCATAATATCATTGTATCTCTTGGTTTTCTGTAAATATCAACATGGTTGTATTATTTTCATTTTTGAGTAAATAATAATGAATGCATGCAGGTTGAGGTAACTAGGTTATTAAAATGTAATAAAGGGGGCCCAAGTTGGAATTTACGATAGATTCCTTTAGAACCTCATGCTAGAATTAAAGCATTAATTAGGTTACAAGTAACATTTACATTAAGTTTTCAAAATTCTAAAATACAAATGTTCAGTCCACTTTCTGCACATTTTACAGGGAAATGGAAAAGAAGAGAGGAACATTGGAGGGGAAGATAGATGACAACGACAACACTATTAGGAGCTTCGGCTTTCTCGATTCCTCAAGGGAACAACTATCCGAACCAGAAATAGATGCACAGTCCTCTTGGAAACAGATGAGGATCCACTAAGAAATCCTGATACAGAGGTATGTCTTAGTCATAGAAAAAAGATAATTAGACTATGGTGAAGGGACATCAATTCATTTTCAGCGAAATTAAATCTGCTCCTGATGCCTACTCTTTAAAAATAAAAGTTGAGAATCTTGTATGCCGGCATATTCTTGAACTGTGGAAAATCTAGGTTTATTTGTTTGCGATAGAGTAACTAGGAACATATTACAATTCCGTGCACATTACTTTAAAGTATGGATGTCTGTTTGAGACTATATGAATACATTAATTTTCAATTATTTGTACAAGTGATAGCGTTAAAATTAATTGTTTCTTGATATTGTGATTGCATTACTTGAAAACTTGATAAACTGTTAAATGCACAGTCACTCCTGCTGTCTCGTATTTTCAGCAGGCAACTATGTACTAGTGTTTACAAAATTACCGGTATTTATTTTAAGTTACTTACCGGCTTACCGGTAATCTTATCGGTAAATTATCGGTAACTACTTAATATTCAATGTCCCGTGTAACTACAAATCGAGTGCCCAATATCAAGACAATATCTCAAGACATTTTGCTGTAATGATGCACTGGCTGATATTCAAAGCTAGATGCATCCAAAACGTCTGAGTGGATGAAGACACAATTTGTGCACGAAGTTTTGAAAATATTCTATGTTAGTGAACAGCACCTGTACTATGAGACCATGGGAACTTAAATTAAATTACTGAGAGAATATCTCATATTGTATGCATGCCATAGACGCGTCGATATCACAATATAGATACAAAAATAAATTAAAGTCTTCTCATTGCGCTTCACTAATGTTAGATCAATCTTGTCTCCAATTCAGTGTTTTTTTTCATTCATTCAAAAACAATCCCATCGCATGCGTATAGAAGTAAAAAATTCGTACCCACTGTAGCCATTGGGCAAATCTGAAAATGACGGTGCGATCAATAACTTACATCATCTTCCTGCGTTATGTTAAAAGGCACTTAGTTTCAAACCATTTGAAGCAAATGAAAATTTTCTTCACAATCAAAGCAAAGTCACTTTCCTTGTGATAACGATTCGTTTAAAATCTCACACTGTTCATCTATCCTATACGCATGGTACAACATTTTATTTCACCTATAAACTTATTTCCTGATTATCTTTTTCAGAGAAGCAAGGCCATAACTTTTAAGATTTCTGCGATGGAACCACCTGGGAACAGGCAAAGTCTGTCGTCAATCAACGAGTGCTCTGGATCTGAGGAGAAAAGAAAAACACAGAAGAGACCTATCTTGATTAATCACATATTCTGACATAATAATACCTGTCAAATACATGTTCAATAACAATGCATTATGTGTTACCTGTCATTCCTTTTGATATTATAGCCAAGCAGATGCGATAAACCAAACTAATGCATAACTGGTGCATTAACAGTTCTAATCTCTGTATGTATTAGCCTACATATTGGGTCAGTTGATTTTTTTGTATTATGGAAGATATCAGTAATGTTTCGTCTACAAGAACAGCAAGAAGGAATTTCTAAATTTAAGAGTACATGCATAAAGGCATGGGCTTGCTTATTGCTGAGTCATCTTTCATTTTTTGAAATTCATCATGTTGCTGTTGTAGACGAAACATTGATATACTTCCATGATACACAGGCAATCAACATCCCCAATCTTCCAAGATAGCAAACTAATCCTTCTAAGATAACAGACTAATCTTCCAAGATAACAGATCTAATCTTCTCTCAAGACACTAACAGACCTATCTTCCCAATGTTTTCTTCTAAGATTCCTACTAAGGTCTTGCAAAGACTTGGCAGTAAAATCTTAAAAGAAACTTAGAAGCATTTGTAAGTTTCGATTCACTGGGTAAAATTGTGACATTTTTAAGGGTGTTGACTTCCATTGTTTTTCGAATTTTTTGCTCATAAAAAACTTACAAGTTGGTATTTTTGTTTGAACTGGTTATTATAGAAATCATCTAATCAGATCATGATTCCTTCCAAATGAGTTATCATTCAGTGGACAGAGGATGAAGCAAAGTGTACAAACAGGACACTTTTCGTTTAAAGTATATCAACAATATTCCAGAAATTTCTTTACTGTTAAAAAAATTTTGCAGTTTACACCAACGAAAAGTGTCTGTTTTGTTACACTTTGCTTCATCCTCCTGTCCCACTGAAATGATAAACTCATTTGAAGGATCTATTTGAAGGAATA
>CAJQUW010014405.1:0-88953 GCA_907163375.1 Prostheceraeus crozeri
GGTGAAAGGGTGAAAACGGAGTCGCAATAAGGCTTTGTCGTCTGAAGCTCATGCTTCTTTGGGTTCTACCTTGTCGGAAAGGTTTATTGTCGGCGGTTTGTGACCGTGCTCCGGCTAACTAGCAGGCTCTGGAATATTATTTTTATTTTACTGTCATTGAATTTATTTATGTTTGATTAATTTCTCATTCTTTTTCTCCACGTTTGTTTATTTTAAATGTGTGGTAGGCTTCGGCCGTCCCAATTAACACCACCCCCTGGTTTGCGAGATATGAACAGTCATCAGATGTTTCATGTTGTTGAATCAAGTTTTTGGGCATGGCACTTACTTGGCTCATTTGTGATCGAACTTCCTTCCACTGCTCTCTTTTGCACTTCCCCATTTGTTGCAGGTTAAGGTGTGACAGATCCAACGTATTCACGGCATACGGGCGTCAGGTAGTTCGAGGGTCCCGAACCCACTGGTAATGCTTTGGGAGGCAGGCCCGGTCAACTGCTCGAAAAAAGGCGGTACAGTTCCACTGCCACGGACATGTGTGGGTAGCTTTACTGAGGGGTTTAGCCCGTGTAGCTGTATCCGGTTCCTCTGTGGCCTACCTGACTTGTACCCATTGTTACGGCAAAGGGGTTCTCATTTGGGTTTCTTCAAGCTTTTGCGACATGAACTGTGCCTATAAGTGTCTTTTTTGCGTATTATTTGTTGCAGCTTTGTTGCTATTATTTACGTTTTTTCTGATGCCTTCCAAAGTTTCTTGTATCACTTTGTTGTACAGTATAATTTTCGTTTATTTGATTGATATTCTATGAGAAATTATGAAAATGAGAAAGACACACAAGAAACGTAGTCAAGCCATCAAGCTCAAAACCCCTCTCAGGATCAGCTTCAGCAACGTAAGAGGACTGAGGTCCAATTACGACGACATCAACATCTTCCTGCAAGGTAAGTCACCAGATCTTCTAGCCCTATCGGAAACCAGGTTAGATCCCAGTGTGTCGTCAAGCGACGTTATTCCTGATGGATACATATTTCACCGGATGGATAAAGCACCTTGTCATGGTCTTGGAGTCTATGCCAAGACAAGCCTTCCCTTGAGAAGGCTTCGCAGCTCAGAGGATCCAAGGCATGAGTATCTTGCCTTCATTGCGCCGCTGCAGAAGACCACACTTCTTCTATTTTTCCTATACCGCTCTCCATCAACTAATGCGGATATTTTCAATGTTCTTTCTGACAAGATCGATTCTCTTCTACAAGAGTATCCCAGCGCTGAAGTTGCCGTTTTTGGTGACTTCAACGTGCACAATGTTGACTGGCTTGTGCACTCACGCACCACCGATCTCTCCGGTCAGGCAGCCCAGGATTTCGCTGTCTCTCACAACCTTAGTCAAATTGTCACTTGTCCTACCAGAGTGCCTGACCGAGCTGGGGATACTGGATATCTCCTTGACCTGTTTCTCACCTCAAATCCAACTTGTTTTTCACACAAGGTTACTTCTCCCTCGGCACGTCTGATCACTGTGTTATCACAGTTTCTGGCAAACAAATTTGCTCCACACCGTCTGCACCCTTCCATAGAACAGTTTATCAATTCTCCAAAGCAGACTGGGTGTGGCTTCCGCACTTTTCTTAGTCAAGTTCAAGCTGAGAATTTGATTCTGAGCGAGAACGTCCACAAGTCGGCGCAAGAACTGACAGAGTGGCTTCAGATAGGGATGTTGGCCTACATTCCTCACCGTACTTTCCAAATGAAGCCCCACTCACAACCTTGGTTTACACCAGAATGTGCAGCTGCAACTTGCCAGCGTGACCACTTTTTCCATAAGTATAAGCGTGACAGTAGCGCTGGCAATCTTGAATTGTACAAAACCGCACGTAGATATTGCAAGGAAACCATACATCAGGCCAAAAGCCGTTACGCTTTGTATGTACGGAAATCCATTGCTACCCAAAAGCTTGGCTCTAAGGACTTCTGGAGGATTTACAACAGTGTCACCAATAGGAACAAATCCTCCATCCCAGCACTCCGTCATGCCGAAGTCAGTACTTCTATGGCGACAACCTCAGCAGACAAAGCCGAGCTTCTTTGCAAAGAGTTTGCGAAGAATTCGTCATTAGACGATGGAGGTAGAATTCCACCTCCAATTCCCACGCGCACTGATGAGACAGTTAGTCCTCCTTCAGTCACAGTCCGAAACGTCAAAAAGATCATCGCCGGTCTCGATAGCTCTAAGTCTAGTGGACCAGATGGCATCCCGGTTTCGGTCTTCAAGCATCTCTCACCTGAGCTTTCTCCACTTTTATCTAAACTGTTCAGTACATGTGTATCCACCGGTGAGTTTCCCTCTTGTTGGAAAGTAGCTTCCGTGGTTCCAGTTCCATAGAAAGGTTCTGACTCATCTCTTCCATCTAGTTACCGTCCTATCAGCCTGCTTCCAATTGCTGGCAAGAGTTTTGAAGCAGTGATTAACCAACACATTGTTAACTTCCTTGAAACTCAGAACCTTCTATCAGAAGAACAGTATGGCTTCAGGCACTCTCGATCAACTCCAGATCTTCTTTCATATGTCACTGAACATGTCAGTCGTGTCCTTGACAGACAAGGTGAGACGAGATCAGTTGCCTTGGATATTTCCAAGGCATTCGATAAAGTCTGGCATCAGGGACTCCTTATGAAGCTCAAGTCCTATGGAGTTGCTAATCAACTCCACAAACTTCTTGCTTCTTTTCTTAGTGACCGGCAGATATCTGTCGTCTTAGATGGCCAAAAGTCTTCCACCAAGTTTGTCAATGCAGGAGTTCCTCAAGGGTCAATTTTGGGACCCACTCTTTTTCTGCTGTACATCAACGACCTCCCAGACTGCCTAGTGAGTAAATTGGTGATGTATGCAGATGACACAACACTCTTCAATTCCAATGAGTGACTCGCTAAGAACACTCAGCAACGTCAGCAGCTATGCGACGTTCTTAATGAAGACTTACGCAGGGTCTCAGAATGGGGCGCCAATTGACTTGTTTCCTTCAATCCTTCAAAAACTCAGAGTATTTTGCACTCACGACTTAAAGGAGATGATGATCATAGCATTAAGATGTCAGATAATAGGATCAGAGAACAAGATTCCATCTCCTTCCTTGGATTGGCGGTTACGAAGGACTTGTCATGGAAACCGTACATCCAATCCATTAGCAAGCAGGCAGCTCAACGCATTGGTAGTCTCTATCGTGCCAGCAGCTATCTTCCACCACAGACTGTCTGCTATCTTTACAAGTCCACTATTCGTCCTCTGATGGAGTATTGTTGTCATCTGTGGGCAGGCGCCCCACAAACGCATCTTAACCTCCTTGAACGGGTTGAGAAACGTGTCAAGAATCTCATGGGTGAAAAACTTGCTAGCAAGTTGCAGCCGCTCTCCGTCAGACGGGATGTTGCTTCACTCAGTCTCTTCTACAGGTACTATTTCGGTAGAAGCAGCTCTGCAGTAAATGAGTGCGTACCCAAACCTAACATCTTCTCCAGAAGCACACGCAGAGCTAATGCACTCACATGCTATCATGTGAGCTTAGAACGCGCACGTACTGTGAGTCGCTCGAAAAGCTTTTTTGTTCGCACGGCACAGCTTTGGAATCAGCTTCCCCAGACCACTTTCCCTGACCAATACAATCTTGATACTTTCAAGAGGCGTGCGAACATGTTTCTGATGGGGACAGTTTAATCAGATTAGAAGATCTGTTTTTTTTTTTTAATTTTATCTATTTAAAATAATACAATTTTTACTTTTCATTGAGTAACCCCTAGCTTCGTTCATGGCTCATAGCTGTGCTAGGGGTGAAAATTCAGTAAAAAAAAAAATAAGTGTGCGAAATTCTTAAGGTAAGTCGCTCATAATCCTGTCTCCCATCCTCTCGTACCTTTTTTCAAGTTCCGCAAACCCCTTGATGATCTAAGACATACCCGTCGACTCTTACCACCTCGTTAAAATCGCCAATATTATTATAACAACACCATTGTTCGCTTCTCCTCGCTGATCTGATTATTGTCTTCTCTCTGTGGTTTGAAAATATCTATTTTAACCTAATACCGCTCTGTATCAGGAAATAAAGTTGATAATTATTATTATTCTTATTGAGTTATGACATGAAAGATATGTCTACGTAATATGAAATGCTTGCCAGAGCCTGGCTATCTGCGGGATTGTCGAGTTGAGGCAGAGTTGGAAGTGGGTCAACGAAACTTGACCCATGACCCACCTGACCGGCGGTCATATGTGACGCCCGACCCACTTGACCCACCAACTTTTCACGAAAACATGACCCACTTGACCCACCTGACCCACATGCTGCAAGGGTGAATAATGTGAACGCAATTTTCATTTCTGGTATCCTCTTTAGTTTCATTTTTATTCAAGATTCTAGGTTCTCAAAATTGTTGTTGAGATTTGTTATGATTCAAGTGTATCACATCACTTTTCACATGACAAATAGACATGCAACCTCATCAAAATAATCTTATAATCAAAGTTCATGCACAACAAATGCCTAAGGTTCTAAAAAAATTTACGCGATTCTGTTTCTTGTTTTAATTCTTGACTATCCTTTTTAGTGCTACCTATTTAATTCGCAGACAGATGATTAGTTAAGCTGAGGGCCCTACAGACTAAATTTTTTAATGTTACATTTCTTAATCAACTGATGTTAAAAATTAAGATTGCAGTAGGCCTAAATCATTTATTCATGCATTTTTTATGTTCGATACTACATGTGTGAAAATTATTCCAGAAAAATCATCAAACAAATATTTTGTTGCCTCTGATGGCAATCAATTCAAATTTCATTTACTTCCGCTAGTGTTAGATTTAAGTAGAAAGTTGTATATTTGATGTAAGAATGACATTCATTGAAAAGCAAATGGAGTAAGCATGAGTAACGCGTGAATAGAAAATTGCTCGAGGACAAGATTATAATTCATGAATTAGCTTACAAAGTAGGCCTACTTATAGATGAAGTGATATATTTGAGTGGAGCTACATGTACGAGTACGTTGTGATAACAATCACTATAGTGACATCATGTAAATATTTCTATTTTTATTGATACCAGATCAAATATCAAAACGAAACTTTTATTGATACGAAATGTCAAGAAATATCTCCTCACAGAGCTCTGTCGTAGTAAGTCTGTGTGAAAGGGATAAGTCTATATCAATGACCGTCGTATGAATTATCGTATTTCAGATTATCATGTATCGAATGAGCAATGAGATGCGTGAAACATGTATGATGCGAAAGTAGATTAAATGGCTAAATACTTTAGATATGAAGCATGTATATTATCAAGATATTTTGATCAATTACATATTTCGAAAATATTTAGGATCCGATCAATTTTTACCAGAGAATAACCACTCTAATCTCTACCAGAGGATATTTTCTACGAAAGACCAACAAAATCAAACGAAACAAACAAAACGAAGATCAGCTGGCATTGCAAGAAAATTTTCAAGATGAATAAAACCTCTGAAGAACTGATTTCTTCAGTAGCTGTATCTCTGAAGTCAAGGTCACCTATCATTGGGCATCGTCAGACATAGTGACAGAGAGTCGAGCATACACAATTGTACTCAAACAACTTCTCTCCACAAACCAACATCTCTCAGTAGACAGCAGCAACTGTTTTCGAGCCTTTAATTCGTGTGAATTCCGCCCACTATGCCACTGTCGAAACTGTATAAGGTGTGCGAAAGCAAGGATGTGGAGTCGGAGTCCCGGAGTCCTATCATTTTTACTGGAGTCGGAGTCCCATCAAAATGATAGGACTCCGCATCCCTGTGTGAAAGTCAATAGTGTTGCATATTTTGACTGTGTACATCCATCAACCCCTTTCAGTGACACTGACTCAATCATTTTTCATGAATGATAAGAAAACGAATAAATGAAGTTTATATTGTATTTGAGATTGTCAAATCTATCATAGGTCAAACTGGTTGGAAGTGGATCAACGAAGTCTGACCCACGCTAAATGTGACCCACGACCCACCTGACCCATCAACTTTTCGGAAAAACATGACACACGACCCACGTGACCCACGCGATTTTGTGACCCATTTGACCCACCTGACCCATGACCCACTTCCAACTCTGAGTTGAGGACATCAGCCAAGCCCTTAGTGATTACCGTCTTGGGAAGTTACACCCATGGCCAAAAATCATTGACACTTTTATTGACATTAGTTGAAATATTCAATGCATCGTTTCAATATTCACGAATGAAATACTTGCATATTTGCGTTATCTGGCAGGCACAGTAAAATTTGAAATATGTTTCATTAACCCAACTTTTTGACCAACTTTACGTTTTGGCCGTAAGTTACCGGACTACTAAGATTTGCACGTTTATTATTTTGATTATCCGTCCTTTCTAATGTAGGAGCTTAATTGTTTCGTTGCTTACTGTTTTATATTCTGCAAGCACATTACTTTCAATGACTAAAAAAGTAAAAATTCAAATTTCAAATTTTTAACAGAACAGTGACTTGGCCAAAAGTTTCTCGAATTTAAATTCAAACTTGATGTCACAAATCTGAATCATTTCATTCTTAAAAATTGACTGAAATGTGCACGTCAATTGATTGTCTAACAAAAGTGATGCCGATACGAAAGCAAGTCTCGCCGAAGAAGATATCCGAGATTGTGACTATATCGATTGGCAGCTTTTCATATTTCGTCTTGGTCGCTATTGGACACTTCCGGTACTGTGACATCATGTCTCATTTTCTAACATGAAGAAGAAATTTCCATACTTTCTCTTCAATATTGGGTACTGATGGATCCAAGAAATAAGTGGCTGTGTCAACATGGATTGGTTCCTTAATAATATTAAAATAATTAAAAGCATGAACTTTCAGCCACGACAGCACTATAAGGTCTCGACTTTTTCATGAAGACTTCCATTATGATGCCGTTCATTAGATTTCCTTGATCATCAGCATAATTTCCGCTTAGTTGCGATACTTGTTAGCAAATACTCATTCCTTTTGATATCCAACTTGTTTCATATTGCTTACAAAAGGGCGTCATGTCGGTAGGCCTACATATATTTGCAAAATTTAGCTTTTTCAAAACTGCTCAAATAATTTTTTGGACCGCAGGAACGTAATCTTCGCAAAAAGCTGAATCTTTTCATATAAAATTGTCACTGTATACAGACATTTTTTTGAGTCGACACTCTACCTACACGTACTTACTCTATGGATCCAACACTCAATAATAAAAAAAGGACTAGAACGGACATACACATTGAAAACAATATTGGCACCTGAACGTTGACGGTTTCCATTTGCTGACAAAGGGTATGTACTAGTACCTTATCAGTGCACTGTTTTTTTAAAACTATGAACTCATTTATGAAATAACTTTCAATGTATCGCTTTTCAGCAAGCATTTGCAACTCTGGCAGGTTTGATTTTCCTTAGGATCTAGGAACTTAGATATTACATAGTCTACATATTACATATATTACATAAGTCTACGTGTAATATTACATATTTCATAAGTCAACATAGCGTTGACTTAGATCGGCTCCTTACAGAGGGATGAAATTACCATCAACAAGCAGCTGTTGTCATTGAAACTCCACTAACTGAAACAAAGCGCAAAAACCGAATTTCTATCGCTTTCTCCATGTTATTGTTAGGCTTGTTTCCTTACTGTTCAGCAACAGAGTACAGTTATTAATTTGAATGCAGAGCTTGTTTATTCACATTTATTTCTGAAATGATTTTCAAGCTTTCCTCAGCATTGAGAAAATTAGATGAGTAAATAAGTCTCTCATTCCACTGAAGAGGAGGTAAATGTTATGTCTGATGGATTGCTTTTTTCACATCCATTATTGACGTCTCATCGCTATCACACACGAGATGGTGGTCTCGACTCTGCAGATGTGTGCAGCTTCATTTGATGCTACTTATAAAAATAAAAGTAGATTTCATCAATTAAAATCATTGTCGACAGAATCAAAACTGTCGTTCAAAGTGCAAGAATAATCTATGGTTTGCAAAAAAAACACTGATGCAGGTCACTTTTTCGCATTTGTAGGTGACAATGGTAAGGTAGTGTTACCTATCAGTGTACTTTGGAAGAGATTCTCGATGATTAATAATTCCTTTTTAAATGCATGACTAAATCATTTAGTATGCAAAATAACTACAATAGTACTACAATAATTTTGCTCGGAAGCAAACAATTTTACAGGAAGCAATTGGCATTTTTTGCGTTATTATTTATCGCACAATTATGTGATTATATGTGGTTGATTTCAAGGTAATTTTGAAAATAAACGTTGTCGCCAAGAAACTTTTATTAATGAGAAACATAACGCAATACATGAGTATATTAATATTATATATAAAAATAAGATAAGAATAAAATATTATATTAACATTATTAACGAGAATACATGTCATTTTGTACACACAATCATTCTGTCATTTTACTTAATCATCTCGGCCGTTGCAGGCATGATTAGAGGCCTCGAAAGCGCTCGCGTTATGTTTCTCACTAATAAAAGTTTCTTGGTGACTACGTTTATTTTCAAAATTATCGGAAAGCAGCATTGTGTGAATGATTTCAAGTAGCATTTGCGCAAATTTTAAGTGGCACCTTAAGTGATTTCCTTCGTCATAAGTGCTCGGTTGTAATATCATACTTGCATATGCCGTCATAATGAAGCGAATGACTTAGGTGAGTAATCAATATGATCAATAAGTCCATACAAATGGGATATAGTAAAAGTTATGCTAATCCATTAACAATGATGAATTACATGTATATTCATCTTTTTCTGTAGTCAAGGCAGAGTGACATTTGGAAGCACAAACGTAATATATCATTAGTCGACCAAAATCTATGTGACAATTGCGCAATCTTTGCGGATATTTCAGAATCTGTCTCTACATAAATTCTAAAAAGCCTAACGTGGCATGATGCTTACTGGTAATCGCATTAGATGTCACATCTGTGTTGGGCTTGTTACAAAATTCGTATTATGTCGGATGGACATTTTGATACATTAATGCTTTACTGTTAATGAAGTAAAGGCTGTAGGAACCTGTTAATAATGTGGCGTATAAAGCATGGCTAACACTCTCAAACCATGCAAAAAACATGTAAAGATAATGAGATGATAATGAGATAGAGCCAAATGAAATATTATGTCGGTTGGACAAGATAGAATTTTGACTTTTTATTTTTTCTACTTCAAGCCAATTTCTATCTAAACTATTAGTTGTCACTTGCTTTTACCTTATGTTAATATTGGTTTTCCAATCCATTTTCATAATTAACAAGTTCTATTTGATCTGCACCGGTAATACCAAATTCTACTTCGTCCTCGATACTCAATTCATTAACACCATGTGCATTTGACAAATTCTTTTTCGTCCTCTATGGTGCAGTCAGTCGAATAGCAAATTCATCGACGTCATAACAAATTCTACTTTATTGGTCTTGCATGCGGTAGACATAATACCCATACATGGACAAATGAGTATGTCATTAGCATATTTGGATATCATGATCCGCTTTTCATCAGTCCTCAGCTGATCATTGATACAAAACTAAGAGATCAAGGCGTAACAGGGTTATGCTGTGGTGATAGCTGACAATGTCCTCCTCGGCGTCAACAACTTCAACGATTTCATTGTCTGAGTCCTCTACATTTCGTCGTTACAATGGAATTCCACTAATTGATATACTGAGATTAGTACGGGCATACGAGGAAGATCGCGACTACATCTCCTTGGCAGATCACATGGATATCAAACGACAAACAGCTAGGTCGATCATACAAAAGTATAGACGTGATGGGACTATCGCATCATCTCCAAAAGGAGGACGGACCTATGCGAAGATGGACGATGAAATGCGACGGGCAATCATCAGCTACGTCGATGAACAGTCAACGATTACTTTGAAAGAAATAGAGGAACGATTTTCACATGATTATCCTATGAAACCCCATGTCAGTAGTCAGACCATTGCCAATACATTGGATGGAGCCTTGTACACCATCAAGAAATTAGAGAGTTCTCCAGACATCAAATTATCTCGGAAATTATTCATGGAGTGGATGACCGACATTGAGATGCAGCTTCATCTACTGTATCTAGATGAAACCGGATTTAATATCTGGACGGCGCGAACTCGAGGAAGGTCCCAACGTGGTTTACCAGCTATTCGACAAGTTGAAGGTCAAAGGGTCTGTGTGTCTCACCACAGTATGGTCTGGTAGATTACAATATCATCAATGGAGGTATGACCACTGAGCTCTTCTCCGACTTCCTAATGGAAATTTCGGCACTGATGGAAGAAGACACTTTCACCGCGCTAATGGACAATCCTCGTTGTCATAGCGATCCTCCATTCATGTCGAACATTCATGACGTGAAAATGCTGCCGAAGTATAGTCCATTTTTAAACCTGACAGAACTTACTAACTCGTGTTTGAAAGCAGCTGTGAAACGATCTTTGAGTGAACCCACCATCCAACAACGATTGGCAGACAGGGATGAAGCATTGCGAAAACATGACTCTACAACGTTATCCCACTGTCATTCAAGTTATCAAGGACAATATCGACACAATAACTCCGGAAAAGTGTAGTTCGTGGTATCGTCATCTATCTAAATATACTCGACACTGCCTTAATGCGGAGGACATTTACTGGTGAGATATGTCAGGCGTCCTACGCTTTTCGCAAGAAACCAAGACGATTTGTATTTTTGTACTTGAATTGTTTGTAACATTATATAATCTATCGTGTTAAAAAGAATTTGTTAAAACGAAAATGATTTCGCTATTGTGACTGATTGGGTGTCGTGGACGAAATAGAATTGGTTAAATAGCAAGTTTTAGTAATCGGATGAAGATGGCTTTGTTAAATCGTACGCGGACGAAATTGAATTTGTTACTTATCAAAATGAACTGGAAAAAAAATAGTAGACTAGTTAGTCTTGAATCATTGTGATAAGAATATACTTCCCGAAGTGCATTAGTATTGCTGTCCTGCATGACATTTTAAAATGTTTCAATTATGTCGGATGGACAAATGTGACTTTTCATACAAGGTTTTCCAAATCAATTGAAATTTATGTGGAAGGTATAACATACTCTAGTGTATCTGACCGTAATAAAAAAGAATGGAATTGCTGGTCCATCTAATGCAGACTGAATAAACATATATATTGTCCATCCGACATAAATTCATGAAGCTAGCTAGCATATGGAGTTACGGCAGTAAATATATGTTTTATGCAACAGAAGGTTTTACAATCAAAGATTAGACAGTTAAGTTACAAAAGATGTTGTTTGCTTTGTATTAACAGTTGTTGTTAGCTTTGTAATAGGCCTATCAATCAGTTTCCAATATCCCTTTCTGTAAATAGTAGACTAAATCTATTTTTTCTAAAGATCGAAAGTTATTTATGTTTTCTATTGTTTTCCTTTATCATTTAACCATTTCTGTCAACTTTTTTGTGAACTTTATGCTGATTCATAGTTTGCATCGTTTAATTTATTGCAATAATGAATAAGCTTATTACTCTGTTAGTCGTATTATTTTAAATACTACCTAAGATTTAATTCATTATCACATATTTCGTAACAAACCTTGTTCGATTAAGAAGACGTATTCTACGAAATCATAGCTTTAATCAATTATAACGAAACAATCAAGAACAAATAAAACGTAACTTTCAAGTCTCACAGTTCAAAGCATTCCTCATGGAACCACTGGTCACATAAAGGACAGCAAATCCATGGTGAACCTGTTTCATCATTTAAACATGTGGCACATGTTGTGTTCAGATCACAGCTTTCGTCAATATCCAGATGGCCACATGGATCAACTTCATCTGCTCTTTGATACCAATGCGTGTTAAATGGAACATAGTCAGTTGCTAGTTTGTAGAATTGTAGGCCAAAATATCCTGCCTTGGTAAGAAGTCTTTTCACCATGTACTTCAAGAGTGCACATTTTTGGAACATAAGGAACTTGTAAAACAGACTCCGGTTCCATGATTACTTCATTCACTGGCAAATATAAACAATGAATTCCTCGCAGATTGCTATCCGCATACTTGACGAAATCGCTTGGGGATTGCACGACAACTTTACTTGCCAACACCGCGCGAAAAACAAAACGTTTAACACATCCCGCGATGCCGTCCATTGGCCCTTTTCCGTGATGCCTTTCACAATAATACCTTGTCACATTGTATGAAGTCGGAAAGTATTCAGTCAGCTTGAAGACGTATCGAGACCTGAATTGAGAAGCACAACCGTCACTCCATAGATGAACATGTTTTAACCGGTTGCTGAGATGAGGACGCAGATTTTGCATTTTACGAGTACTTTCATTATGCACGAAAGCGCTGCGATGCGAGAATGATGACTTGCTTCAGATATGACAACCAAACAATCTTTCTTGAGATGGTCATCTCTTTCTTCTCTGCAATAACAACATGCAGTGAATATGCTGAATTGTGTATGTCCAAAATAAGCACTCTGAACCTCATCTTGTTGTTTGTTCTCATAATTTTCTGCGTAATCTACATGTAGAATTAATTCGTCATGTCGGAGATTTGATTTTAGATGTTCATATACTTGCTGTTGCTGTGCTTTTGTATAAATATGCTGTTTTGGCTCCTTAATGTTCGAGGTCAATAGAGAAGCTGCATCGCTAGCACTGACCTGCAGAGCGACCTTTTGCACTTTCGGATCGACAGATTTCCATTGATAGTAAGTAATATCACTTTCGTGATCTGTATCTTCACTGTCAACTTCGCCCATGCATTTGCGAATGTGAAGAGTGGTTGAAAGAGTTCTCATCCAATGCAATTGCAGGGCACTCTGAGCACGCGTTGATCATACAGTCTACACTAAAGTGACAACTGAATTATTGCAGACGTCGTTGGGATTATTTGGAAGTTTCTCAGTATTGTCAATGATTCGTCTATTAATAGCAAACACTAACAATCTCATATTTTCACAAATTTCGCAGACGCATGATTCATGTCGCATGTCCTTGGAACATTTATATTCTTTGTGCTGTTTCAATATCGAATACAACTGTCTAAAAGCCAATTTTCTTCCAAATTTTCCTCTTGTTGGAATACTTCATGGCAGCCGTTGACGATATCCAACAAGTCACGTATTGTCCATGTCAAATGCCTTTTCTGTGAATATTGTCGTTCACCATTCACTTTGCCGACGTAAACGCAGTCTCTACGTCCTGGCGTTTGACGAGAAATGTCTGATCTATCGAGGAATTCAAGTATCCACCTTTGTTCTTCTTCAGAAACGCTTTCGCATCAAGGTCATCCACGATTGCCTTCTGGTATAATACGCATAAAATCCGAAGCCAAAGTTTTGACAATTTCTTCTCTTTTTCTTGGACTTTTAGGGATAGCTTTACATACTGTACCTTAGTGAGACTGCGATACTTTGTTGCTTTGTGCTTGAATGATGTAGCCGGAATTGATGAGGACTTTGACGGCGATTCGTTAATGGCAGACTCTTTATTTTGAGATTGTACATATATTTCTGATTCAATCGCTGCTTCCCTTTTCTTTCGAAGTCGGTATTCTTTTTTCTTTAGGGCTTGTATTTTCAAACGAATTTCATTCGATACTGGGTCTCGACTTAACACTGCCCTTTTATTTCTATTCGCCGTGTTATCTTTCTTACGGTATTCCTTCAAATTTTTCTGACGATAACTTCTGCATCTTTGAGCATTTGTAGTCAGCTCGCTGTTTAATCTTCGTCTAGCATTCGGAAGGATGATTTGGCATTTGACTTCAGAAATTAAACAGTATACATGAAAGTATTGAACAATTATTTCAAATTTGTTGCCGTGTGCGCACGGCACCATTGTGGGCTATGCCTCTCCCATCCCTTGTCTGCATTCTCGTGCTCTGTATCTCGCATCGGTGTTTAGCATAGATATCTCATCAAATCACCGTAAACAACCGTATTGTATTCTCAGTGCACAACGACCATGAACAAATCATTGGATAACTATGGTGTCGTTGAAATTCATCAGATAAGTAGAGCTAGCGTATGAAATTGGCAATGGAGACAATCATTAAATTTCAAGAAAACAAAAATTGTTTTACGAAACGCTGCAGTTTAATTTCTACTAACTTGGCGGTTTTGGTAACTTACAGTATTTTGTGTCGGATGGACATGAAATTTCTTTTCGATCTCATAACGTTGATACGATTTGCGTGATGGGGGAAGGGGACACAATATTTTTCATTGATAAAGTATTGATAGGTTCAGACATTTTCAAGAGAAGAATCCATTACATGACATGAAGAAATTCATTTCAAGTACTTTGTTTATGTCGGATGGACACAATTTTGTCCATCACATTTTAACAATTCCTAATTCTACACTAAAATGTGCAGCAAGCTCTCTATATTATTCTTGAAGTTTCATGAAGACATGATCTGGCTCACAGAAGATTATCTGTCTGTCATAAAAAAACTAAATCAATAAGTCACATCCCTAAGAAGATGATACAAGGTGTCCATCCGACATAATAATTATTCAACATGTAGATTTCAAGTCATCCTTGTGACAAAATGAAATTATCTGGGGTCAAATCAACTTTAATTTCCGACGATATAGGAAATCCACTTATAAAACGTATTCTGAATGGATGAAAGCTCAAATATTTTTTTCTTTAGAAATGCGACTATTTTTGTAACAGGCCTTGTTGCATATTTCAGTGATCTGATTCTCACTATGCTGAACATCACGAGTATGGCAACATCAACGCAGACTTCAAGCAACTCAAATGAAAATCAAAACACAGACTTTCACATGCTAATTCAACTAACTTAAAAGTGAACAGTTGAACTTATATGGTTTTCACAATGGACGCTCTCGTTTGCGCCTCCAACGTACTGCTGTTGAGTATCGAAGACAATCTACATCAAATTCCGTGGGTAGATCAATAATCTGTAATTTTTGCTCGCAAATCCTACTTATGGCTGTTGTTCTCTTCACGATTTCTTGACTATGGTTCCTCTTCGAATCGTAGAGTCGCGAATATCAAGATTTTCTGTGAAGAGATTTCTGGAAGCGAATTTGAATACTAAAGAAATTTCCATGATATTAGACCTTCAAAGAATGAACGAAGTGGTGTTGTAAAGCAAAACATGTGTATGAATTTTCATTAGCTTGCAACTAATTCATTAGTTTTCATTAACTTTACAAGTATAGGCCAGCATTCTCAAACAAAGACATTTATATAAAAACACTTCAAGAAAGTGTGCAAGAAATTGCAAAAGTTTTGAAAACAATTCTAAAAAATACAAACTACTTCTGAAAACAATGCAAATTGCGCCATCTACATACTCTCAAGCAACTTACCTGTAACACAACTTGCATCCAAGGTATGGTCATGGTAGAATAACTGAGAAAATTGAGCCTCCTGATGCTATCATTGAATCCATAGACTTTGTCACGAACTTCGAAACGATAAATGATTCCAATTGTTGTAGTGATAAAAGTGGCGCAAACTATTAAAGCAAATATAAAAGCTTGGCGAGGATTCCGCAAAAAGGACATCAAAGAAATGATAATCAATGGACAGATCATGCATATACCAATTGTGTCAACGCTTTCAATACATTCATGAAATGTATTTTGTTCGAAACCAATAGGGCAGTTTGTTTCAATCGATTCAGAGACGTTGACAGCAACACACGGAGTAAAAAGCTGAAAATGGATGAAAAAGTCGAAAATCAAAGCATGCAGGTGAAGTGAAAATAACAAGAAAATCTGAGAATCAATTCCTATAAATTCAATGTAAGTGCCCCTTAGTCCTGGCAATCTACAGCGAATTATACTTCAACCCGACACAAGTTATCATAGCTTTAAGAGTGCGCTCATCTTGTAGAAAAATTCATTCATAAACATGTCAAAAATCTAGGAAAATCAAATTAGTTGATCACTCTGAACTCTCCTCTTGAATTCATGAGTCATTTCGAAATATAAAAATACGTTTACTCCAATGATGTCGCAGATACAGATCGCAACAGCCAATCAACAAAGCCTTTCAGCTTGTTCTCACTCACTGCATTTACCTTCCGCATAGTTCTCACCAACACCAGCTATGTTTTCCATGTTATGTCCAATCCAAGCGTCAGGATTTCTCAGTCAACAAATCAAAAGCACTTGCAGCTATCTTCAGACGTAAACTGATGCACAGTTCCTCAGTTAGGCCACAAGCATCGAGTTTTACCATCGAACAGCGATTACTTTTCAGAACTACCGTCTTGTGAAAACGCATAGGTGTTCAATGAGCGTTTACGTACCCTCACCTTCGAAACTTTCACAACCTCACTCTCGAAAAGTTTACCGAAATCTTCTTTCATTGTGCATTTTTCATAGTGCAGGTCTCTCTCTCTCTCTCTCTCCCCCTCATTCTCCCCATTTCAATCCCTTCTGAATTTGCGGCTAAAGACAACTTTTGGAATTGTGAAGAAAAAGAATTCATTTCAAAATGTTTAAAGGATTTTTTAGGGCTTCATTAGCTAGTCGTTCGGACAGCTCTACGATCTTGGAGAGCGCTTTTTCGCCTATGAGAATTAATAATGATAATTTTGTCTGTACAGCTCCGTCCTTTAGCGTGACGTCTACTACTAGAGAGCTACTCCAACTTTCTAAATTTATTCCAACCCCTGTGAATCGTTGTTGTCATCGATCTGTTTTGTCTGGGGTTGATGACTTTTTACGCAAGTTTCAGTGGAGGTGCATGAATGTTCAGTTTTCTGAAAACACTTGTCGCTTTCCGTACTCTAGTAAAAAACATCCTCCGGAAGAGTTGATACCTCAGTCTGTTTTGTCTAAATGTTGTGCCATCCATAATTTTGTGTTGAACGCCTTGAAAAATTGCAAGCATTCTTATTCTAAGGATAATCTGAGCTCTGTTCAGCGTAGTGAATTAGCTCGTCTAAGTCACGGTAAGTCTATTGTCATCAGCCCGTTAGATAAAAGAAGTGGTTGGGCTATCCTTCCTAAAGAATTGTACGACGATGAATCCTTTCGCCAAGTCTGTAGTGAGAATTTTTATCTTCCTTTAGATATGAACATTGACATGCACACTCGCAGTCACCTTGTCAGTCTGTTATCGCATTTGAATTCCCGCAACTTTTTTGTCACGTCGTGAATTTCGTGCGTTAGAGCCTCAACAACCTGATGGTTTTAGGAGATTCTACCTTCTTCCTTAAGTGCACAAAAGTGATTGGCTCTACTCTGGTATGCCTCTGGGTCGCCTCATCGTGTCTGACATTGGAAGTGTAACTCGGACTTGTGCATTATTAATTGATCATTTTTGGCTCCTTTAGCCCAAAGTGAAAGAGTTTTATACGTGACTCTCTACATGTTATAAGTTTAATTCGGGACTTGCATGTTGATGTGAATTCTTTGTTAGTTACAATTGATGTGACTTCATTATACACTAACATACCGACCGAAGCTGGCATCGAAGCTGTTAGCAAAGCTTTTCTTAGGTTTCCTGATGATCGTCGACCAGATCTCTCCTTGCTAACTATGTTACGGATTGTGCTTACTTCGAACAATATTTGTTTTCGTGACGAACATTTCGTTCAAGTGCAGGGAACAGCGATTTGGGCTGCCCTTTCGGTCCTTCCTATGCTAGCGTTTTCCTTAATGAATTGGAGTTGGAAGTCCACAAGTTTCCAATCCAACCTGTATCCTGGATTAGGTTCAATGATGATATTTTCTTTGCTTGGGATTCTTCTGTATAAATAGGCTGCACCAGTTTTTTAAGTATGCTAATAGTCGGTATCCCACCATTTCTATCGAGTTATCTTTCGATCTGTCGAAGATTCGTTTTTTGGACCTTATTTTATATAAGAAGGGTGACCGTTTATTGTATAGTGTTGACTTTAGGCCATCTGATTCTCATTCTATTTTAAGCCGGTCCTCCTGTCATCCCAGTAGTGTATGTAAGGCCATTTTATTTGGTCAAGCATTAGGATGGTGCTCCCGCTGTTCTACGAATGATGACTTTAAATCAACCAAGTGTCTTGTTCAAAAACGTTGGCGTGAGCATGACTATTCTCGTAGTTCAATTCACAACGCTGTCCGTCGTAACCTTTCACGCACGGGTCAATCACCATCAAGTTGGGAAACGGGCTTTTTTTCCGTGCAAATGTACAGTTTGTAGCTATAGAGTTTTTACTTGTAAAGTTTCCAACCGTGTAAATAATAATCCATACCTAATTGTACATAGACTTACTTGCCGGTCAAGTAATGTTATATATTTTATCAAATGTACAAAGTGTAACATAGGTTATGTTGGCCAGACCAGCCGCGTTTTATCCAGACGCATTGCAGAACATTTTAGAAACATTGTACATACCCGGTCTACTTCTGTGTCGAAGCATTTTTCTTCTTCTTGCTCGCTTAGTGATTTCTTTTTTACAGCGCTGGAGCATTGTCCAGACGACTCGAAGCGTTTTGCTAAAGAGAATTGTTGGATAAAAAGACTTGGCACCTTACATCCCAAGGGGTTAAATTTGACTCTCAATCAAAACAGTGACTTGCATCTCGTTTTGCCCTTCTCTAAGTGCAGTACTCAGATTGTCAGACTTTGTAAAGATGCCCTACTTCATTTCAGTATTTGTCCTTCTTTTAAGTTATCGCGTAATTTGGGGAGTTACTTAACTGCCAACCGCTAAAGTGTCCTGTTTTCTAGCATTTCTAAGTTCTCCTTTTTAGATGCGCTGCATGCTTAAAGTTTTCAATTCATTTCATCTTTGCATGCCTATTTCAACTCCTTGACTGTTTATTGCATGCCTAAATTCAATTACTTCCTGTGCACGTCATGCCATATTATTCTTAATGTTTGTTCATGTTTTCTTGCATTGACTTAATTTGCGGGATCTTAACACGCTTAATTATGATTTCGTACCACTATACTATCAAACATTTCTGTTGTCACTTCAGCGGAATTGAAAAAGTTGATTAAACGAAACCGGTCTTCCGCACAAAAACTTTGGTTTTCCCTTTCGTGGATTTTGGGTGGCACGGTTGGCTCGGCGTGAGGATCCAGGGGGAATCTGTTTCTCTCTCTCTTCTCTCTTCTCTCTCTCTCTCTCTCTCTCTCTCTCTCTCTCTCTCTCTCTCTCTCTCTCTCTCTCTCTCTCTCTCTCTCTCTCTCTCTCTCTCTCTCTCTCTCTCTCTCTCTCTCTCTCTCTCTCTCACTCTCTCTCTCTCTCTCTCTCTCTCTCTCTCTCTCTCTCTCTCTCTCTCTCTCTCTCTCTCTCTCTCTCTCTCTCTCTCTCTCTCTCTCTCTCTCTCTCTCTCTCTCTCTCTCTCTCTCTCTCTCTCTCTCTCTCTCTCTCTCTCCTCTCTCTCTCTCTCTCTCTCTCTCTCTCTCTCTCTCTCTCTCTCTCTCTCTCCTCTCTCTCTCTCTCTCTCTCTCTCCTCTCTCTCTCTCTCTCTCTCTCTCTCTCTCTCTCTCTCTCTCTCTCTCTCTCTCTCTCTCTCTCTCTCCTCTCTCTCTCTCTCTCTCTCTCTCTCTCTCTCTCTCTCTCTCTCTCTCTCTCTCTCTCTCTCTCCTCTCTCTCTCTCTCTCTCTCTCTCTCTCTCTCTCTCTCTCTCTCTCTCTCTCTCTCTCTCTCTCTCTCTCTGAAAGTTTATTGCCCATCTAGTGGGAACAAACAAGGTACATAGTGAATTACAATAATGATGTCAATGTGCGAAAGATGTGAAAGTTGACAATGGGTGAAATGGATGAAATGGAAGATAAAAACACACTTGCACCATGATCGCCGTTGTATTTCTTGACTTAACTTGTGATTGAGATGGCTGAAAGAGTCTGAAGGATATACAATCAAAGTCGTAATTAGTTATGAAATATGATGGAATGAAAAAATGACACGAATGTGGCAACCACTGATGATGATGAAGTCTGAAAAAGTCTGAACACCAATGACGGCAGTGGCATGAGTAAGATGCATAAGTAGATGCAGCTTCTCATATTTTTCAGTCTCATTAAAAATCATTATCTTTGTTTTATTGTAGTTGATTTTTAGGCTGTTACTTTCACAGTATTGATGAAGAAGCTTAATCTGCGTGATGATGCCAGTTTGCGTTTCACTCATAAGTAAGATATCGTCGGCATATATGAGCGCCGCCAGATTCAAATTGCTTATATTTATCGGATCAAGCTTACTGATACTTCTATCAAGTTCCATTAAAAAGTCATTCATGTAAATACAAAACAGGGTAGGCGATAAACTATCTCCCTGTGGAACACCATGTTCCACCTGGAATTCGTCACTTTCTATACCATTAAACAGCACTTTATATGTTTTGTATTTTATAATATGTATCAGTAACAGCAAAAAGTCACCATCAGGCATCATGCATCTTAACTTATTTATCAGTCTACTTTTTTGAACAGAATCAAATGCTTTCGAAAGATCAACAAAGCAGGCGTACAGTGGTCTCTTATTATTTTTATATATTTGTATTATTTCTTTTAAGATCCAGATATTGTCAACTGTCGAATGCTCTTTCCTAAAACCTGTTTGAGATTCATGTAATATTGCATTTTTGTCGAGCCAAACATTTAATCTTTCATTTAATATTTTGGTCAATAATTTTTCAATACACGATGATAAGTTCAAACATCGATAGGAGTGAGCACTATTTTTATTTCCCTTCTTAAAAATGGGGATTATCCAACTGGAATGCCACGGAGTTTGATGATCAATCAATATTTCATTGAAAAGAATATGCAGAATCTTACTTTGGTTCTTGTCATTCTTTAACATTTCGTAAACAATTTCGTCTGGGCCACTGGATTTTGATGTCTTTGACCGCTTTATCGCATTTTCAATTTCTGTCATTGTTATAGTTTGGTTTATACTGTCGTCACTTCTGGCAAGTAGAGTTTTATGTATAGCAGTTACGCACTTTCGATTATCATTTATATTTTTTATATCATCATCCCTTTTCTGGAGATCATCTTTGAAAGCTTGAGCTGACAATGAAGTTTTGTCTTTAGTGTTTTTCTTAGACTTATTCTTATTTAGTAGCTCCCAATATCGTTTAACGTCGTTATTAGCTTTTGCTGTTTGCAGTTCATTTAATTTCGCTTGTTTCAATGTCTTCTTTTCTTTTTTGATGTTTTTATTAAGTTCTCTTTTTGCATGCAATAACATGTGTAAATTTTGCTCAGATTTATCAGTTTTATATTTCTCAACAATCTGTTTATATGTTTTTCTGAGAAATCTTAATTCATTGGAATAAATTATTTGTCTATCAGGATTCGTCATGGTAGATAATGATTTCTTATTGACGTCAATCAATTTATCATAAATTTCTGCCTTATTTAAATTCTTATCTGTTATTTCCTTTAAAAGATTCGTGCCTTTACCTGAAGTATTTTGATGAAATTTTTCAATATCATAATTAGTAGACCATTTGAAAGGCATGATCCGTGTCTCATGATTCATTTGTGCAAAATTAGCAAATTTTGTATTCTTTGATACAGTATTTAAAGCTATTTTTATCTCTATTACCATCGGTCTGTGGTTAGTAAATAGTTGAGGTTCCAATATTTCAAATGTTGCTAAATTTTTTAATAATGATTCTGATAGTATTAAGTAGTCTATGACTGATTTGTGACATTTTTCATTTTGTAGTCTGCAGAAAGTGTGTTCACCTTTTTCATACCTTCCATTGGCAATAATGAGAGATGTTTCGTTACAGAAATTAATCAGTTCTCTTCCTTGCTTATTTACAACTAAATCTTCGGAATTTCTTGACGGAAGATCCATACATACGTTATCATTTAAATTACCTATTCTACTATTTAAATCTCCCAATATAATTATATGCTTCATTTTGAATTTTTCTATATAGTTTTTTATTTTATCTAGGTATTCTTTATCTGCATACTTGGATTCTCTGCTTTCTCTATAACATAAGATCATATGTATTCTTTTTATTTCCTTCCATTGTTTGTTTGACAATTCAATTATTATCATGTCTCCATTTTCAGATACAATTTTTTCTATATTTAAATTGTCCTCTTTGTGATATAGGCTGACTCCTTTAACATGGCGCCCTAGATTATTTTTAGTTTTTCCAGATGTTTCTATGATATTGTATTGGTCTATCGTTAAATTGTTGTATTCTGTTAGGTGTGTTTCGGTGAAGCACATTATATCCGCATTACAATTAATCTTATTAATGTCTTCAATTTTACTGATATTTAGTCCATTTATATTTGTGTAAAATATTTTTATCAATTGGAGTTGAGTCTCACTTTTATCTGTCTCCTCTCCTCGGTCACTTCCGTTAAATAAACTGCTGCTGTTGCAAACCAACTTGATTAAAGTTAGGATAATGTCCTTGAGCCATAGTTGGAGCGATAGGCTGATGGTATCCGATTGGCGGTTGGAAGTTTTGCTGATTGAATTGCTGCTGTGGTTGGTAACGCCGATTGTAAGGCGGTTGGTACTGCTGGTAGTGTTGATATTGTGGTCTTGAGAAGTTGCTTCTCGGTGGGTACCATTGTGGTCGATTTGAATAGCAGTTTCTTGCTATATGACCTCTTCGGCCACAAGAATGACAGGTTGGCGGCGGTCGTCGTTGTTGCTGATGGTACGGTCTCGAATGATAGGGTCTTGGCTGATACGGTCTCATTGGTGGAGGTTGTTGGTATGTCGACATTGGTGTAGTCTGATGGTACATTGGCCAGTTTTCTTCTTGCTTGTTCAAACTTTTATGCATGCTGGTCTTTAGGTCATCGATGACATGCTCTCTCTCTCTCTCTCTCTCTCTCTCTCTCTCTCTCTCTCTCTCTCTCTCTCTCTCTCTCTCTCTCTCTCTCTCTCTCTCTCTCTCTCTCTCTCTCTCTCTCTCTCTCTCTCTCTCTCTCTCTCTCTCTCTCCTCTCTCTCTCTCTCTCTCTCTCTCTCTCTCTCTCTCTCTCTCTCTCTCTCTCTCTCTCTCTCTCTCTCTCTCTCTCTCTCTCTCTCTCTCTCTCTCTCTCTCTCTCTCTCTCTCTCCTCTCTCTCTCTCTCTCTCTCTCTCTCTCTCTCTCTCTCTCTCTCTCTCTCTCTCTCTCTCTCTCTCTCTCTCTCTCTCTCTCTCTCTCTCTCTCTCTCTCTCTCTCTCTCTCTCTCTCTCTCTCTCTCTCTCTCTCTCTCTCTCTCTCTCTCTCTCTCTCTCTCTCTCTCTCTCTCTCTCTCTCTCTCTCTCTCTCTCTCTCTCTCTCTCTCTCTCTCTCTCTCTCTCTCTCTCTCTCTCGTGCGTGCTCGTCTTAGGTGCAATATTTTCAGAGGTGTAATTTATATTCAAATTTATAGATTTGCAACCCACTCGTCAATTAGACAATTAGATACAATTTTCAAAATACTTTGAATTTGGTTAAGCGTGTCTAGCGCATTCAAATTTTTTCCAGATCTTTTTTGAGAACAATAACTAAATCTATTCTAACCAATACTAACCAGAATCTTAGCTGGAATCCAGGTTTCAAGCCGTGTTCTAGTTCAACATGTAAAGTTTGCCAGTTCTCAAGCAGCGCCGACTTAGTTAATTCGAATATCAATATTATCATATATCCGATAGTCCATAAGTTAGATTGCAAAACCGCTGGAGTTGATTAGTTGTTCTAATTGCAATATTCGTTATGTTTGGCAGACTTCTAGACCCTTAACGCGTAGAATACTCGATCACATTTCAGGTATTCGTAACAAAAATATCAATTACTTGAGCCCAACCGAACATTTTAACATTCCGCCATATTCAATTGATCATTTTAATTTCTGCGGTTTAGAAATGTGCAAGAATGAAACAAAGAGACTTCAGATAGAAAATGTTGGATTAGACACTGTTAACAACGATTTGTTCTGATCGCGTTGCTGACACGATTTATGGCATTTGTTCAGGAATTACTAAAACTACGAGTCTTTACAAAACATAGAAATCTTAAACAACAGATATCGAA
This sequence comes from Prostheceraeus crozeri, assembly GCA_907163375.1. Lineage (NCBI taxonomy): Eukaryota > Metazoa > Platyhelminthes > Polycladida > Euryleptidae > Prostheceraeus > Prostheceraeus crozeri. Next base: position 24,051 of record CAJQUW010014405.1, read on the forward strand.
TAACTAATGCTGCCATTTAGCTTCATCGTGCAAACTGTCAGTCACATCATCTCCATCGATTTTTTCCTCATTTAGCGTAGGCATGCATGTGCGTGAACATTTCAATCAATCATTGTAAATATTCAGAGCATTTTTCATGCATCACTTTTCCATTTTTCATTCAAAAAATTTTCGGGGATTGACGAAGACCACGAAACGTGGATCTCCTCGAACTACGTAGAATTTAGGTTTATTCTCATTGTCGACCACAGCGCGAGTGGCACGAGGGAGGGCAGTCAACCTTACCTCCCTCTTTCTCTCTGTCTCGTGCGTACTCGTCTTACTTGACTTTGTCTTGTTGGAGCACTTGTGGCTAGCACCCTCTCAAAGACTCGTGCGAAGATCAATTTTGAGCTATCAAAATATCACGTCTAGATAGGGATCACCACGGTCACACTTTCAACTTTCAAAGTACTCATCGCGCTCACCATAACCAACTCCTGCCCGGCATATTCCCCAACACCATGCTGCAATGCGATCAACTTGCCATCTACGGACTACCACTAGCACCGCAGCTAGCCTTGCCCAAACTCTGCACGACATCCCGGAATGACAAAGAGGCTTCTTAGCTGATGAACTGCAGAAAGTTCTAGGCCTTATCAATAGGAAGTACTGTGACGACGCGTAGTTATGAAAGCGTCGAGTCGTCAAACAAGACAACCGTAAAGCCCTGCACCTTACCCAGCTTGGCATTGCTGTAGCGTCAGTGTGAGAGGGGATTGATTACCCACACTTTAACCGACCAGAGACCCAAAAAGACAAAGATGACTTAACACTCTAACGGCATATTCCATCATCCGAAAGTCCCTCAAAAAGTGCAATTTAAGGTTTTCATTACCTGTAGAATGGGTGTCTGTTGGACCTCACCATTGAATCATTTCTCTCAATTGAGATTTCACTTACCCTTGCAATACCTCGGCTAACTGCAGCAATTTGAAATATAATTATTCCACACTGAGTGAATATAATTGCAAATTCAACAAGAATTCGACCGAATCTTCCAAACGCAAATTCTGCCAAATCCGTTGTTAGAAGATTGCGATGCAGACGAGCATTTAACCTTTCTTGAGTGGCTTCACTAATTGCGTAGCGATTTTTAACACTTGACATCATTCTTGTCACAGTATTGATCAATACGTGTTTTGTTCGAATCAGGAGGAATGCGCAGTGAATATTGATCAATACGACAAAAATAACAGCTCCAAAAATAAGCTGAAAAGAGAAGTCAGCGAGATTAAACATGGAATGTCTAGAATTGGTTGTAGCACATGTGATTTCATTTATACCTTACATTTTTTGAAGAATATTATTGAAATTGCAAATTTCCCTACATTGGTATTGAGCCGCGTAGCGTGTCTCCAGGCTTTCGCTACACAGTGGACTCCTAACACACCCGGCGAGAAGCCGTTTAAGAAGTGAAAAAAAGTGCAGCCAAAAGTATTGGTATGTTTCGATAATGATTGTCTAGTGGTGTTTGAAAATGCATATCTTGAAAATCTTCTCTGCCCTTCTTGCCAGAAAATCACAGATATCGAATTTTCATACGAAGTATTCTATTTTTCTCCCGATATCAATATCTGATTGGTTTGTGTGGGCAGTGTAAAAAAGTGCAGTCATAAGTAACAATAAATATCCCTGCTCAGAGGTGTTTAAAGATGCATATCTCAAGATGCTTCTATGCCCTTCTTGCCAGATAAACATAGACATCGAAATTTCATAATATGCATTTTATTTTTCTCCAATAAATCAACATTTGATTGGATTGTGTGGGCATAGGAAATAACATATATTGTCTATGCCTACTCAGAGGAATCTGAAAATGTATATTCCTAAAATCCTCTATGCCCTCCTGTCTAGAAAATCATAGATATCGAACTTTCATACTTAGTAGGCCTATTCTGTGTGGCTATATAAATGAACATTTGAATGAATATTGTTCGGGCAGCGAAAATGTCGATTCTCGAAAAAATTTCGATGCCTGTGTTTGGCAAGAAGGCCATAGAAGCCTATTGAGATATGCATTTTCAATTACCTCTGAGCAGGCATAGTTCAAATTTATTTTTACCTAGATATTTAGATGGGCAGCGAAAATGCGCAGACAAAGGTAATGATATATTTCACACATGATATATCATATATCGTGTTCCAAAAATTTTAAAATATTTTTTTTTGAAAATTTTAGAGATGTGCATTTTCAAACACCACTAGACAATCAGCATCGAAACATACCAATACTTTTTGCTGCACTTTTTTCACTTCTTAAACGGCTTCCCGCCGGGTGTGCTACTGTAATTATACACCAGAAAACTTGAATTTTGACATTCTAATGACTACATAGACGCTGATGTCAATTTCAATGAATTTTTGAACTTGAGATATGCATTCATATTCAACATTATGGTAACTACACAATGAAGTGAAAGCAGGAGATTTCTAAATGAAAATTGCTTTGAAGTCCATGGACTACCCAAAATGTATTGACTTACAATTATATGCGCATTCATTCACTTTAAGTTCAATATGACAGATTCATGGCAAAAGCAAAAGCAATCGGACTTTGTTTAAAAGTCGATTCTCTATTGAATTAAAAAGTAATACACTTGAACAGTATGCGTTCTTCTGCGTTCCACGCTTTCAACGGTCGATGTAAACGTGGACAGCGAGATGTCATCATGTGAAGCTTTATGTAAAGAATGTAGCACTCCATTGAATGAAATCGCATATGTAGGCTGCTTCAAGTGATCATCGCAGTAAAAAAGTTGACGACATTGAGATTATCGGAACTGCTTCAATAAAATGTTTGACTTGTGTTCTGCCGAGAAATGTTCACGTCAGCTCAATTTCGAGAATTTGCAAACATTTGAAGCTGAAAAAATTATGGACTATCAATTCAACTCCACACAGTTGCCAGATTTGCGAACAGCATCAAGAGACGCAAGCTGAGGTTCTTTGGTCACGCATGCAGACACTCAGTGCTAGCAGCAGTGGCAGTACAGGGACGCATCAATGCGAAGCGACGACGTGGACGCCTAAGGATGCAGTGCACCGGCAACATCACCAATTAGACGGAATACGGCTCCCAGAGCGTGTAAGAAGTGCTTAGGAAGTAGAGTGGCGTCACCTCGTGATGCAAAAAGTCGGCTTTCAACGGGGCAGCCAATCGTCAAACGCGACGCTCTGAGAAGAAGGGAGGACAACTTATTATGTAGCATCGTAAAAGTCGTTAAACTAAATGACTTCACTAGTTCAGTACAGAACATGAGATGAAGTTGTGTTTCCTTATGTGCTGCGCACTTGACTGTTCAAATGATATCAATAAAAAGTTTACGCAAATTTAGTAGAATAGGACTCGTAATACTAAGTCTGAATCGATTTGAATACCCCAATCAGCTGAAGACAATGGATTAACGATATTCGAAATGAGAAAATTAGAACAAATTAGACAACAAAATTAGAAAGACGAGTGAACCTACAATGAACTAATACTATGCCTACAATTCTCCCTGCAAGTCTGATGTCAAAGACCTTTCCATGCATCAGTATCTTTCGAAAGGAAATATCTCCCATTTGACAATCAATATCAGATTTTAGGTTATGAAACAGACTGTTCATAATCAAAATATTTTCTTATTGCACTGGTGCTTACGACCAGCTACGCTGGATAGTCGTCTGATTACTGAATATTTTGAATACTGAATAATAATAATATTTTGACTACGAACAGTCTGTTCCCTAACTACGAAACATGTTGACTACGAAACTTTGTAACAAAGTTTGACTTGCGTTGATCATGTTGCTTCAAGTGCAGCTTTTAATGTGCATCATGATAATATTTTCTTGGTGGTACAGTTTTTGCCGAAGAATATGAATCGCACAAATTCTTACCCATCTTGCGTATCCATAAAAGAACGGCACGTTGATGTAAAATCCTCCAATAAAGGTCGCCAAAAGATTGATGAAATCGATGAAAACTATTGTGGCCGGAGACATTCTGAAAATACAGTTAATTTACTATACTCATAGAAATCCAAGTTTACTCTCCGTCTAAGTTGTTGAGACTAGAATGGACAACAGCTGTTTGTTGACAGTCATCTCATTCGATCATTTAGACACATATCTAAGTCAATGTTGCTAGATCGCGCAAATACGCAAACACCCACAACAAACCATGAATGAAGATATCCAACATAGACTGATTGGCATGCCGTGAGCAGACTTTGCACGATTTCACAAAATGATTTGCCGTCAATGTAAGTTCACGAATTAAAAATTTAAATGCAACTGGACGCATTTTTTCGCTTAGCACTTCTGAACGGAGCTAATTTTGTATCTTAAGTTCTCATCATTAGGTAAAAACACAGAATTAGATTCATCTGTGCGCGCTTCGGTTTCCTAGATAGGAAGAATTGTATGTAACCTTAATTGAAGGCACATCGCAGAATTAGACAACTTGCGCCTTCTCGAATGGAAAATTCGTCTATCACTTGCTATTGGAAATGGCAAACAATAAGCTGTCAGTCGAGGACACCAGAGCCAGTGAGAGATGCGTGCGTGCTGTAATATCACTTCACCCACACCAAAACACACATCGATGCCTGGTTAACATTCGATTGTATGCACTAATCAGTGAGAAATGGTGATGAGAGGATGGTGAAAACATCAAGTGAACTAATTTTCGTACGCCTGCTACTTTTTATAACAATGATCGAAAGGGCCAACATTATCGAGAAAACTTGTGCGCAATGATCTGAATTCTTTGAATCTGAAGGAATTTTGGCAATCGAAGCACTTTGCTGGAACTCACATTAATCCGCAAGCGACGCACGACTTTTTTCCTGTCTCTGTAAGGTATTGGGAATTCCTTTTTGCCCACTTGATAGGTCCCTCGATGTGCAGTCAATTTCGCATTAATCACACTTCTAGCAAACCGAAGCAGATAAACAAAATATTTAATTCTGTGGGTAGAAATCGTTTAAAGGCCTTTTGAAAATCGTGGATCTATTTCCAATAACAAGTGGCAATATCACAGAAATCTGACTCTACGATAATAAAGGAATGGACCGGCCATGGACATTGAAAACAATAGAGCGTCGTGAACATTGTGTTTTCATAGCAATAGTGCCTATGCGATGGCTGCTTCCAGTAGGAAAATGCCGACAGCTTTGTAAATATTCACGATTTCTGTTCCTAGTATTTATTTTCGTAAATAAAGACATTTTGATAAAATATCTTACAATAGATCGCCTTGCGGCACAGTTGTTGCATGCTCCACTAATTTGCTTCTTCTAAAGATCTAGTAATCGGCGCTAAACGATCAGCTGAAATGACCATTAGCAAGCAGCAGCAGCTGTTGTCCATTACACTGTCACTAACCTGAACAAATAGTCCAGGAAAACCAAGCTTTAACCCGGACAAAATTTGCGGTACCCTGAAAATTGGCAAACATGCAGTTTAGATTCTGCTTATTAACATATCAAAAGTTACCGTAAATACGTCATGTGCTCTCTGAGTAGCAGCCTCCCAAAGATGACATACTGCATGAGGTTTTCCGAGGTCTATTTTGATGATATGTTTCCCTATTGGTGCGTGCGTAAATCAGCTGATGCTCTCAGCCAATGAGCGTGCTGCTTGCAATGAGTGAAAACTTGACTTGCAAAATATTTTCATGATCAAACGTTTTTTGGAGTGTTTATCATAGCCTAAACCTTTCAATGTGACATCTAATGGATTGGGTAGCTATCATCAAGATTAGTCGCGGAAATGAAGTAATTGTGACAGTATATTAATCGTCCATCGGTCATTTATCAAGAAAGCTATTGGTCAACAACGCTTTTTAAAACTATGTTGCATCAGTGTCGCTTCACAACTTCTAGAGCTGTTTTTTCATCGAATGGTCTGTGTGTCTAAGGCACTTAATGACCTGAAATCATATTTCCATCATGTGTTAGCTTCTAGCCTTCCGTCTCTTTTTGACGATGTTTCCTTAAGAAAGAGAACTAAAAATAAAGAAATATTCATAATTTGATGAATATCCCAAGACATCAATCAGAAGAAATGTCGACGAATCACATATGGAATTGCTCCTGATATAATATTTCGTGAAGACGTCTATGTTATTTCACCACAAAGCCAATTCATCGGAAACGCAAAATATAAGACCAGATAGATCGAATATCTAAAGGCAAAGGTTTTGATGGCTGAAATTGCCTACATAGCAATGCAAGCTGAAGACTACAGCCTGATTCCGATCGCGTTATTGTTTATTCTATATTTTAAGGATGTGAGAATCATTTAATAGTTGCGCTTGTAGAATACGGTAGTGAGCAACGGCGTCTTCTCCGTACCTGCGAGGCCTTCGGCGCATCCTCAAAATTAATTTTCCAACAATTATAAAAATGAAAAGTGTCATCATACATTTAAATTCCATAGCTTCTCGTGACAGCTGTGCACAGCTTTCCGTCTCAAAGTCAACCTCATTGAACAGTTTTGCAGCACGTTCTCGAATCACAGCTGTTATCTTAGAACAATTAGACACACAAGCTGTTCGTGTGTTCAGACGGAGCATTGATGTTCAGACAGAGCGAAGGAGAGTTGTGTGCGTGTGAGGCAGTAAGCGCACGCGCCCGCGCCAATATTGGCTTTTCCGATAGACATGATGCTTTGCCTTCTCCAATTTTTGCAATGAAATTCTACGCGATTCTTGATCGAGGCGCGGTATTTAAATATAGTAAGGGAAGCGCACCCCAATTGTTCCTGGATTCGCTTTATGTCAGAGAGACCAATACGTCAACTGTAGCAGATGGCTGACGGTCAGACAAGACTGCGATCAGATGATGAGCGTTCTCCAATGAATGCAGAGTAATGCATCTGACTCGAACACCCAGATCCGGTAGAATTCCATGATTTGTTTTTATGTGATTAATGTGAGACTATATGTTTAGTACTGCAGATGAGATCACAACCACGCCTTTCGTCCGAAGGGAATATACTGAAAAGATGACAGTCGTCAAGCGAACACCTGATATGAAAATTGAAAGTGCTCACAGAGAAAGAAATAAGAAATACACAAGACATTTTAATGTATCAAAATTTCAAACATGTGTGCGGCTGACCGGTCGTGAGAAACTGTTGACCTTGCTTCCTTATTTCTCGAAAAAATGTGGTCTGGACAGAGAGGGATATAGTAATCAGTTCCATGAGTAAGGCGGTTAAGAGACATGAGCAATCACTTCTCATGTGCACATTCACTTGGCATTAAAAAATGTTCGGGAAATGGTTATTAAAAATTCAACTTTTATGAAAATTAGTGTTGTAACATAAAAAATGTCTGGTATAGAAATAGTATTCCAATGCCGAGTGAAGGCCTATGGTCTGGGCGCACGCGACGCCACTGGTGCTGAACTATTATAGCCAACTATTAATTTAGTATCTTTTATATGTACCGGTATGTAATATCTTGCTGCATTCCTAGCAAAAGACGATGTAATATTGCATTGTCTTTGTTCGCAGCTGGTAATTGATTCACTCATCTTTCTGATGCAAAATGAACTATACTACGATCAGCTATAGGTTGTGCAAGTCTAGAGGCAATTATTAACCGATAAATTCTGGCTTATATTCCGAGATATTCATCAAATACTATGGTCGCGCTACATCCAAAGCTACTAATCTTAGCTCCTGAAAACGAACTACCCTAGCTTTTAAGCATATATGTCTCTTGTTTATTAATTCATGCATCAAATTTTGTAGCGATCGGTTGAGTTCTACGGTTCCTAGAATGGACTTCAGCATTTGTGGCCAAAAATCTTAAGTCTCGTTAGTCTCTCCGATTGGCATGCCTGCTAAGCTGATGTGAGACATTCATGAAAAATATTTCTTCTTTCAAGGACAGAATGATGATGCATTACGGAATGATGAATTTAAAATCAATCGACGTGCACTAGAGTAAATAGACTTCAGTTATGGAATTAAGATGCATATAATTTTAGCAATAGGATAAAATTCCGGCGATCAGACCGGTGCAGCTGAAAAAAATATTTTATGATCACCTACTTTTATGCACGTATGCTTCAATCCTCTTCGGCTTCTTTATTAGTATTGAATGTTAGTATTTATCCTCAAAGCTTAGAAAGAGAAAGTACATCGTACAATAAATTGTTAAGCCTACTATTACACATCATTCAAAACATTTTCTAGTATGCATTTTTTTGCTTCAGCTAAGGTGCCTGATCGTTATACATCGCTCTGTGGATGAAGACAGGCATATTTCAATTCCATAATTGAAGGTTATTCAATGCTCAAAGTTATTCGATTGACCTTGACTTTATCATCCAGTAATTCAGAAAATAGTTATTTCATTCAAATGATTTTAGATATTCAAAATGTCAAATCACACGCAAATGTTGTATTTTTCCATTGATTTTCGAGCTGTAATTGGAAATCTGTCGGTATACATCGGCCCATGAGTCCAAGTTCTCGTCGCCGGCCCCATCCATGGCGATGGGCCCTACCCTTTGGCCCCATCCAACTGGCTAATCTCAAAAAGAGACGAAAGACTAGAAGCTAACTCTTGATAGAAATATGATTTCAGGTCATTAAGTGCCTTAGACACAGAGACTATTCGATGAAAATGTAGTTGAGAATTGATTGTGACTATATCATCACATGTTTTTATTAGGCTATTCTGTGCTTAGTTAGAAGTTGTGAAGCGACCCTATGCAACATAGTTTTGAAAAGCGTTGTTGACCAATAGCTTTCTTGATAAATGACCGATGGACGATTAATATACTGTCACAATTACTTCATTTCCGCGACTAATCTTGATGATAGCTACCCAATCCATTAGATGTTACATTGAAAGGTTTAGCCTATGATAAACACTCCAAAAAACGTTTGATCATGAAAATATTTTGCAAGTCAAGTTTTCACTCATTGCGAGCAGCACGCTCATTGGTTGAGAGCGTCAGCTGATTTACGCACGCACCAATAGGGAAACAGATATCATGAAAATAGATTAACTTGATAGGTGAAATCGCCGTTGAAACAGACCTGTGAAATTATCATTGAGATTTGGAAATTATCAAGTCTTCTTATCCTATATAAGTAATAATCACGAGAACGGCTATTAACAGTCCGATGTAACGGATGGAACTAATATTCGATAATTCTAGTTTTATCATCATCGTGATATTTATAAGCCCATAAGTAATCCCAGCTTTTTTTAAACGCACACACTGAAGAGATGTGGAGATTGTCACACATTCACACAGATCGGTAGTGGAAATTCCATTTGCACTTGCTACGATGCGAAAGTCAAAAATCAAAGTATTAGTGTGAAACATCTTGATGCAAATCACATGTTAAGGCTCAATTCTGGTCTAATTTAAATACTAGGTATTCAGCCACGAATGCATCTTCGTTGTGCCAACACGTAATATTGTCATTAATAAAACCTCAAGTGATTCCATAACTTCACCGTCATTAGATGATCGCGAAACGAACATTTTAATGCAACTGGACACAAGCTTTCGGCTAGCATTTCACAACGGAAGTATTTATTTATATCTTCATTCCCTCTCAATAAGTCGAAATAATGTTGAGCAAGATAATTGAGCAATGTCCGAGGAAAGTGCTTGATGATTAGGTCATGTGACTGATATGCATTCCTCCCAGCAAGAGATTATCCGTACATTGCCGGCTAGTCATGGTCATCCATTTCAGTTCGCAAAAGCCCGTGGAACGCGGGTTTCGTAATGAAGTGAAATGTAAATTCCAAATTTGTGGATAGTGCAGCAACATCATTGAGATATCCGTTTTCTAAATGACAACGAACGAACTTCGTTTGGATATCAGGCTTATTCCCTGAGAAGATACGGATCTCTCGGGGATAAAAGTCTGTTTTCTGCGGAGATATCCAAACGAAGAAATACATGAGGGTATACATCCTTTCAACTGTGAAGATCCGCGAATATCCGGAGAAAGGATGAAATGCGGATATCGATCGGACATCCGTTTGCTCGGAGGGTTATTTTGCATAATATCACGGTAGTACTATGCTGTGGAACACACTGACCAAGATTTTCTTCTATTCCAACTTCCAGCTAAGTTAAAGCTTCAACCTTTGATCTCCAACCAACACCTCATGGCGGGGGCATGTCGACCAAATCGAATAAATTATTCGCACGACCTCTCTAAATCTGAAGAGGTATGGCGAAGAGGACAATTCAGTGCGAACTAAAGTAGACATTCTAGAACTACAAAACAGCATAAAGATAAAAGTATCCAAACTTGGAGACAAGAAATTTATTTCACTGAAAGATTTGATACAGGAAATTAATTCTACTTAAAACCTCTTTTCTTCGACACACTAAATTTGTTGTAAAGGACATGAAAGCTGATGCATTTGAAGAAATTTTAGCAAATATGATCAGCAGGGCTGCAAAGATAATCAAATCAATATTAATTTGCATATTGCTTTCAGGACAGATGCAAAACTGGGAAATTCAGCTCGTGAACCTGCAGCGCAAGTTAATATTTGGTAGCAATAGAGATGCATGGGATACACCTGACCATCGTTCATAAATGACTGTCGCATAGAACAAGGTGAATATATTAACATTTTAGGGTGTATGCTTTTCTCATACGATCTTTCATGGACTAGACAAGTGTCTGAGCTGTATAAAAAGTGTTGCAAATTTATCTTTTGTCAAAAGACTTAAGGATAACAGAAACCCAGATTGCATTGTTTGGAAAAGTTATCAAAGTTTAGTGTTTTGTAATATATCTCACTGCTATCCTGCGATGTGTGACATCAGCCAGCACTTATTCAACAAACTCGACCGCATTGATCGTATTTCCTTAAGATGGACTGAACAAAGTCATATGAAAAACCATGTCTTCAATTACATCTTGACAAACTGTGTATTAGACTCACCAGCAAATTTGCTCGAAACAAGAACTCACATCTCTTGTCTACCTTTTTCTCATTGAGAGAAGCTCGGAGTGACATTAGACACTCAAGAATCCATCTCTCATCGCCTTTGAAATCCACTCTATATCGCAAATCTGTTGTTAAATATTCATCATTCTCGTGATCATGTTATGTGCAGACGTTTTCATATTATGCACCGCTTTTGTAATCAAGAATTATCATTATTATTATTGAAGAGTACAATGGATCTGGAGGCGATTCCGCCTACTCATTCACTTCTACTGCATCGCATCTAGTTACTTTTTGTCACGATTGAAGCAGGTGGCACTCGCTCATCCCTGCTATAAATGGCAATTCGAAATTTAAAATCAACTATTTTGCAGATTTTCAAAAGTCCTGTAATTTTACCGAAGTTATATTGTGTATATGCGTTACCAAAGTGTCTAAATGCACAGAAAAACAGCTCATGAATGCGAACATTGATTAATAAGATTGATTAGGAAGATTTGCCTTCAAAAGTAGCCATTCCGATCTGTAAAATGGCTTTCTGTGCAGTCCTAAGCAATTAAAATGTGGCTATAAAGAAGATGACTTGCAGATACCTCCCGGAAAACGACTACTTAGATAAGCCATCGTTGCTTTCTAACAAGAGTTAAATAAGTAATAAGTAGTGAAAACTGTGCCCTACTTGCCACGGATAGGTACATGGATAGGTACATGTAAAGTTTAGTGTTATCAATAGGTACATGGATAGGTACATGTAAAGTTTAGTGTTGTCAATAGGAACATGGATAGGTACATGGATAGGTACATGGATAGGTACATGTATACTTTAGTTATCGATAGGCACATGGATAGGTACATGTATAATTCAGTGTTATCAATAGGAACTTGTATGAGATCTGTTTTACTGGATAGGTACATGTGTTTGGTACACTGTGTTTCGGAACGTCTATGATCGAACTTATGTGGTTTCGTTCTGAGCACTTGGGTACGTACCGATAGACGTCCGTTGTTTGATTTTGAATGGGTTTGCTCAATTGCGACTATTGTGACTATTGCAACCATTGTAATCAAGATGACACATTGATTTTCCTTTTACGTAGACAAACTATGCTATAAATATGAGATAGTTTTTGATGACATACATAATGATGACTAGTATCCCAACGTCGTGGGTTGTCGCAAGAGACCTTGGATATTCGTTCAAAGCCATAGAAACTGTAACAAATCTCAGTGAAAATATCAACGCTGGTGATTTAGTTGATCGACTAATGGATCTAGATGAGCATGCTATGAATCACAATTTGGATCGTAGGTGGATAGAGGATTTCTCCATGCTACACTGCAATGATAGTGAAATTAGGAGGATCAAATTGGAACGATATGGAAAGAAGGAGACATCTGACAGTGTTTTAATAAAAAGTTCTCCCAATAAAAGTGACTTCAGAAGGAAATTAGAACAAGAGACATTTAAATTATTATGTGAACGGAACTGCGTTAAATGTTTTAAACAGGAACGATCCCTTCTCTTTTTGCCATGTTCTCATAGCGTTATGTGTTCTACATGTTATGTACCCTTTGAAACTTCATCTTGTCCCCTTTGCGATGAAGAAATATCTTCAACAGTCACTGTATATCGTGCATGATGAGTCATCATGCAGGTCTGTGATTGGTCACTATTGTGTCTTTGTGTGACTTTTCTATATAAGGAGGACATTGTACCGTTCTATTTCAAGCATAATTTGAGGCTAATACAATGTCAATCAGCATGTCGTTCACTACCAACATTCCCATTTCAATAATTTACCGAAGTCAACTCTTCACGGGCAATATATTTTATTCTGCCGTGAATATAACTGGCTATAAAGCGGATTTGGTGGATCTGATGGAGGAAATAGTGAAGTATTTCCGCTGCGGAGAGGACGTTGTGGTGCAGAGAATGTTGATGAGAGTCGTGAACAACGCTCTTACACGAGTTGCAAGATTCTGGCTCAACGAAGTATTTCGCCCACTATCTCAAACGGAGATTGTACCGGAATACTCTCGCTGTTGGTGCAGCAGTATCCAACGGAAACTCAACACATGTCTCCATGACATTATCACCTCCAGCTACTATGATGAGAAGGGTGAGAAGTGCAAACTGGACTTGTTCAGTGGACCGCCATCAGTAAGCATCAATGTGGCTGCTCAAGGACATTCTGAGGTGATCAGTTTGCGGGCATACTATGCCAATATTTTAAAGACTTTCCATTTAAAGCCTTGCTGTATGTGTTGTCCTATTTCAAAACATCTAATGAAAGACATTGAGCAGCTCATAACTGCTACAAATGAGACTCTAGCCGATGTGAGTGTATATCAGTTTCCCTCTACAACTTGCTAAGTGTTTTATGTAATTTTATACGTACCAGCAACAAACTCTGTGTGAATGCTTGTAAACTTTTGTATATAATGTTGTAAGTACTAAGCAAAAATTGTAATTGTATTATCTATTTCCATATTAGAATAAAAATGTCTGTAAAACGGAAGGCATCTTCTCGTCAATCGAAACGGTCCTTCAAACCTTCAAGTCAGTTTAAAAAGGCGTTGCGAAAGTTAAACAGGATACATGATAATAAGAAGAAGTGTAAATTGATTCAAAATTCAAGTGATGATTTCATTCGTGATTTAGCTTTTGCAATACACAAATGTCTACCTATTTACAAGCCTCTGTTGAATGCTGGCTCTTTGAATAGCATAAAAAAGTTTTCAAATCCAAGGAGTAGTGATAAGAAAAGGCGAAACTTAATTCAGCGCGGTGGTGGTGGGTTTCTAAGTATGTTAAATGATATTGGAAACAATATTAATGGTGTAATCAATAGTCCGCTTGGAAGGATTGCAGCAACTGCTGCAATGTTAATATAAGGTTAGCGAATCATAAAGTGACACGTCATCACTTTGATTGATGAGTCATATATAGGTGTATATAAGGAAGACGCTTTAATGATATTTTACCACTTTCAAGTGACAATTCATTTGCGCTGGTTGAAAGCTCCGAATTAGTACTTGTTGAAACATGACTCAGAAAATGTATACAATCAGAGAGGAAGGTGACGCTTTTGAGCAAGATCTCTTGAAGCTTCGTCCGACACGAAAGGTGCAAGGGATTGGAAATACGTTCTACTTTCAAACCTTGAATTATGGTGATGATGGCTTTTATCTTCAAGTTCCATTCTTCCACAGTAATGGTATGTCTACATCAGGGTATAGCAATATGAGACAAATGCGAGTGACTTTTCCAAAATGGCAACAGGTGATTCTTAAAACTATTGACTCTTTCGCGAAAGAATGTGTTGAGCTGCCTGAAAGTGCTCCCACTCATTGGAGAAAGGCATTAGAGGAAGGAGTTGGTTATAAGGAATTGCCGGAATTCGATACACTGTTTTTAAAACTATCTGATCATTTTCAAGCATTCGATCTCTTTACAAACGCGATGGAATGTGAGGATCTCAAACGGGGCCGCTATATGGGCTTAGTTCACGTTACAGGACTTTATATTGGCTCACATGGTTCGACTGGTAAAGTCGCATCTTTACAAATGAAGGTTCTTCAACTAGTCTATGAACCACTACCAATTGATAAATGTTTAATTAACATTGATAAGACTGCTTCAAGTGATGGGAAGGAAGAGAGCAAAAAGCGAGGTCGGAAATCTAAAGATGGGAATCCTAAATTGAAGTTGAAGCGCCAAGATGCTGACTTGAAAACTTTCTATAATCCTAATTGTGATGAGGAAACACAAATGTTTTAATTTGTAAATGTTTTAATTTGTAAATGTAACTTGAAAGTTTCTATTCTGAATGTAAATAAACTTGATCTGGAACATGTGTCTGTTTTGTTGTTCTAAGCAAAATTAGCGGGATGATGAGTTTAATGTTAATGGAATTATAAGATGACAGATTTTCGTCTATTCACTGATCGCACAATGTGTGTCGCTGGACCAAGTCAGTCCGGTAAAACTACATTTGTAACTGAATTGCTACAATATAGAAATGAAATGTTTAACAAGGAAATTAAGAGAGTCAAATGGTATTATGGAATATTTCAACCACAACTACATTCTGCACTTCGCCAGAAAGGTTATGAGGTGAAGCAAGGGTTGCCATCAACTGAGGATATCAAAGCAGGTGACTTACTAGTATTAGATGATCTATTACGAGAAAGCAAATCTTCAAAGGATGTAACTGAAATGTTCATTCAAACTGCACATCATAGGGAAGCTTTTATTATCTACATCACCCAAAACATCTTCGATGGAGGGAAAGAGCAAAGAACTAGAAGTTTGAATACACATTATTTGGCAATATTTAAAAATCCAAGAGATAGCAGTCAGATACATCATCTCAGTAGACAGATATTACCTCAACAACCTAAAGTACTTTCAAAAATATATGAAGATGTAACAAAGAAACCACATGGTTATCTATTTATTGATCTAACCCAGGAATGTCCGGAACGACTTCGATTTCGAACAAATATCATACCTAATTCCGCTGAACCAATGACAGTTTTCTCGGTTCACAGTTAGTTTTAAGCAATGTACTTTGTTGCCTTATTATTTTCAAACATGTCGTATTCAAAGATGGTAGTCATTCCTCAAGAGGAGTATGTACAATTGACTACATTACAAAGTGCACAGGAAGTCAAAAATATAGATCAACCTATTACGAATCAACTTAAGGAACTAACACAAAAGGATATGGAAATTCAGAAGATTAAGGATCCCTATCGACGAATGCAGTTAGCAGCTGAAAACATTGACGAGAGGCGACAGATTCGTGACAAGTTGCGACGATTTATAACCTTGTCAACACCTCGACCATATCGTGTGCGCGCTGAGCGATTATTTGACTTCATTGATCCACATGTGAAGTTCAATGAGAGAGGGGAGATAATAGATGAAACAACTGGTGATGTTATTAGAAATAGTCACATAGATGACCTTCTACAATATGCTGTCAGAGATGTAAGGCGAAAACTAGGTGCACCACAAGGGTGGACATATTTTCAGAAAATTTTATCTGATCAAAATGTACCTCACAATATTATTGGAGGACCGACTGTGAATGAATTGGATAAGGGTCACTTACAAGATGGATCAAAGAGTAAAACACCCACGATGGCGGTCAAGCGAGAGCTTGCAGATCCCGATGATCTGCAACCAAAAAGAGCTACTAGGCGCTCAATGCGTGTTGCGAAGGAGTATAGTAAATATTAAGCAAATATGAATTAAGCCTTGCCTCTCTCATATTATGTCGTTACAAAAATTTTGCTGTTGTTTGAAATCTGCGCTCGAAGGCAAAGGAGAAGAGGGCATAGAGGTTGATATCAATTGTGTTAGCAGTTGCTGTGCGAGTAATACGCGTGCAAATCAGAACAAAGACGATGAGTACAGCAGTGAAACTCAGAAAGATTTATTACGACTTAAATCATCCCGCAAGTTTCAGTCGTCCGGAGGTTCTAGCTCGTGCAGCAGGTGTGGGAATAGAGAAAGTCAAGAAGTGGTTGAGGAGTCAACCGACTTACACTCTTCACAAAAATGCGAGAAAGCGGTTTCCAACAAGAAAATATGTTGTTAACAATATAGATAGTCAATGGCAAGCGGACTTGGCTGACATACAACAGATATCACAGTACAATGATGGCTATAAATACATCTTAACCGTAATAGATATTTTATCTCGCTATGCTTGGGCACGTGCGCTGAAATCTAAACGAGGACCAGAAGTTGAAGCGGCTTTTCAGAGCATTTTCGATGAGGGGCGTGTTCCGCAAAGAATACAGACCGATCAAGGGAAGGAATTCGAAAACTCTCATGTTCGAAGTCTCCTTAAAAGTCATAATGTGGAATTGTTTAGTGTCAAAAGTGCTTATAAAGCTGCCATGGTTGAGAGGTTCAATCGCACACTGAAGACAAAAATATGGCGCTATTTCACTGCAAAAAATACACATGTTTGGGTAGGTGAGCTGCAGAAATTTGTTAAGAATTACAATGAAAGCTACCATCGAATCATTAAGATGAAACCAGTTGATGTTACCCCAGATAATGCGATGGATGTATGGCTTCGATTGTATGATAAGAAAGCGAAAAACATTTCCAATGAAAAGAAAATTAATGTTGGTGATAGAGTTCGGATTTCAAAGGTTAAGTCTACATTTGAGAAGGGGTATCTACCTAATTGGACTGAAGAAGAGTTTTTTGTGGATGAAGTAAATACAAAATTTAGACCCACCATGTATAAATTAATAGATTACCATGGCAATCCAATTGAAGGAAAATTTTACTCTTATGAATTGCAAGTAGTAGACAGAAGTGAAGAGGTGTATATGATTGATAAAATAATTAGGAGGAAAGGTCATGGCAATCAAAGGAAATATCTAGTTAAATGGAAAGGATATCCTGATTCATTCAATAGCTGGATAACGCACCAGGATCTACAAAATGTGGAGATGGGAGACACTCGTAACTTTTAAGCTAATATAGCATGTGACTTCTTCCATATATGACTTTAACATGTCTACTAACTTCAATATCATTCTTCCAAGCAATAGCAACCCCAAGATATTCCCAAGTAACAAACCATCTCTATACTCTGTTGAATTCGCTAATCCAATTACTCTGCATGGACCCCATGAAGTTGCTCTAACTGAAATTACTTATTACAACGATATCAGTTTGCTAAAGAACAACTATTTTGAATTACATAAAGAAGTGCGAGAGAAGGATGATTGCTTTCGCATATTTCAAAATAGTCTACATGGTACATGGGCTTTTCATCATCTAACTTTACATCCTTTTTCAACATCTTTACCATCTGTTCAAAACATGATTAAAATTCAAAAGGCATTTGCAACGTCAACTTTTGATTCTAAGGTTCCCACAATGAGCTTGCAAGATACAGAAAAGGAAATCGGTAGAATGTTTGAACGAATAAATGATCTCTTCAAGCTGACTTTGAATAAATTCTACAAACCAGCCATAAAGGGGTCAACAAAATTGATGAAGGAAGGGAAGCATGTTCTTCTTGTATTAGGTAAGGATTTGAGTCATACTTTTGGGTATTCCAGAGCAACTTTCTCATCAAGGTATTGGTACAATGGACGTGGGTGGAATTCGGAGAGGAAAGTCACTGATTTTAAATGTAGAATTGTGCCATTGTATGCATTACAAAAAAGGAGCATCCGAGTAAAAAATAAATTTGAGGTCATTAGAAGTGTTGAAGACTTTGCAAGAAAGTTTCAAGGATCAGTGCCAGAAACGTTAATGACTTGTGAATATAAGAAAGAGAAAGTAACTTTATTTACTGTTGAAACGGAGGCAGAATTTATTGTTTTTACTAAAAAGACACCATTGGAAAAGTCTGAGTCCGCTGTTATTGAATTTGGATCTGAAATGATTGGGATGTTTAAGGGCCTTGAAAGCGCACCTTGGTTGACAATTAAATGATACATTCAAGGTTCAATTGTCCTCTTCTAAACTCAAAGCATCAACAAATGCTTCATGGGATATCCACGTATACAGCGAAGACATATCGGGTGATGAATTGTCTACTTCCAGTGAACTTGTAAAAAGAGTTAATTTGAACATTGAAAGCTTGAAAACGCCATCTGAATTGTGTACAAAGTTAAATGAGTTTGGTGTAGATTACCTTGATGCAGATGAATATCACTTTTCTTATGACCCACATAAGAAACGCATGATTCTAAAGGTAGGGAAGAACTCTCTTATCAAGCTGGATAGCGTGTTAACGACCACATTGGGATTCTCAAAATCAACTATTTATGAAGGTACATCAATAGGCGATACAGCCCCATCACTAGAGCGTGATATAAGTAACTTATACGTCTATTGTAACATCATTGAATATACAAGGGTTGGCGACATTGAGGCCCCACTTCTGCGCACATTTCCTCTCTCATCCGTAAGGAAGCAACTAATCAATCGAGAATTTTTTAACACAATGTATCTACCAATCAGCCGAAATTTCATCAATAGAATTGACATATCAATTCATGATGATGCAGGAGAAGTAGTACCGTTCTGTGGTGGTGTTACTGTTTTGACCCTACATATTAGGTCACGAGAATAAGGCTTTACGCTATTGTGACTTCCATAGTTATTCAATAGTCATAATGACAGGCATTTACAGTAGACCATCATATCAGAGCGGTTATCCCGTGTTTGTTGGAGGTAGACGACAAGTTGGAGGAGGCATATTTGGTGCACTAAGACGTATGGTTCTTCCAACACTCAAAAAGTATGGCGTACCAATCATGAAGCGTGTTGGAAGCAGGGCTTTAGATTTTGGTGCAAATGTTGCAGCTGATGCGCTTCAAGGTGAGGATATCGGTGAATCTATGAAAATGCGCGCGCAGCAATCTGCCATAGACGCATTAGATGATTTAACAAAGACGAGACGTACAGTTCGGAAGAAGCGTAGGAAGTCAAGACAAGTTGGATCAGGCCGAGTTACTAAGCAAAGACGCAGGAAAAGTAAAAAGCCGACTAGAGCAGCACGTTCTAAATCTAGACGTCGAGTGAAAACAAGAAAGCGCAAACGAAATTCCACAGCTACTAGAAACAAGTCAAAACGAAGGAAGACAACATATTTGTAGAGCTAATACGATGCAGAGTATCAATTCGGCTTTGTGTTTCTTCGATTCTCCCCCTCATCAGACAGACATCATCTCCTCAACAATTGTAGACATAGTCCCCACAACAAATATCGATGGTAACCAGCAGCCTATTCAGTTTGATATACCTGCCAATCCTCAAGATTATATTGACTGTCAATCCATTGATTTAGAGTTGTGTATACAAATTAAGAAGACTGATGGTACAAATATCGATTCATCCAAGGATAAAGTGGGGTTAGCAAATCTTCCTATTGCCAGTCTGTTCTCAGATGTGTATCTAATATTGAATGACAAACAGATTGAAGGAGGGGATCGAGCATATCCATATGGAGCATATATACATACAATGACTCAATTTCAAAAGCAAGCTAAACAGTCACACTTGCAAGTTTCTGGGTGGTATGATGATCAGCAAGGGAAATTTGATGATGTCTCAAATACAGGGTTGAAAAGACGAATGGATTTAACAGCGGATTCAAAGGAATTATACTTGAAAGGACCCGTCTATCTTGATTTCCTTCGTCAATCTAGATATCTGCTATCACAGGTTAAAATGCAAATAAAATTTATTCGTGCAAATCCTGAGTTCGCGTTAATGGCTTTTGGAGCTACAAACTATCAAGTCAACATAAGTAATGCCGTGCTCAATGTAAGGCGAGTAACAATGAACCCGTCAGTCATCAACGAGCATGCGACAGGATTGAGGAAAAACAATGCAATATATCCAGTTAATCACAGTGTGTTGACAAACTTCACAATTGGTGCGGGATCATCCTCACATGCCTACCCAAATCTTTTTCCCACTGCAATGCCAAAGGCGGTGTATATCACATTTGTGGAAAATGAGGCATTCATTGGTGCTTTTGAAAAGAATCCATTCAATTTCCAACACTTTAATGTTAGCAAACTAGCACTCTATCAGGATGGGAAATTTGTATCTTGCAAAGCATATGAGCCTAATTTCAAAGATGGTAAATTCGCACGTGAATATGGTTCTATTTTCACCGCCCTCAACATGTTTAATACAGACGATTCAAATGGAATTACAATGGATATGTACAAGAATGGCTACTTCTTCATTATGTACAACCTCACAGCAGATGCAGATCTAGGTGGTGAAAGCGGAGGAGTTACAAAGCCTGGAAATCTACGACTGGAGGTATCATTTGAGTCACCTTTGAAGAAAATAATTAGTTGTCTCATTTATGCTATCTATGATAGCAAAGTTGAGATAACAAGAATGAGAGACGTGACTGTCACCTATCAGAGATGAGTAACTTAAGCAACATAGAAATCTTGAGGAAAATGAGGAAAGCTCATCCCTACTCCAAGACAATATTTCTCAATGTCTTTTCTAGAGATAATTTACCTGATTCAATTCCTTTCTATCCTTGTTCGCTTATCATCAATACGGATACCAACAATCTTCCCGGAAAACATTGGATTGCTGTATACATCAATCGTTATAAAGTTGCCGAATATTTTGACTCTCTTAATCAACCTCGTTTACATGATATCGCATTATGGATGAACAGGTTTTCCTGGACTGTTAGGAAAGTGACATCGTTCCCACTTCAAAGTAATACATCTCTAATGTGCGGTGGCTATGTACTCTATTTTGTCAACGAGAGACCATTGAAAAATAACTGTAAAAGTGCTTTAGAACTATTTTCAAAAAACTGTGATAAAAATGATGTAATTCTTACTAAATATGTTGAAACAGTTTTGAAATAAAGTTTTATGTTGTATCATTAACTTGCTCTCTTTTTTCCAAGACAAGGGTTTATAAGGAAAACAAAAACATGCTCATATTTCATTATCTATTCACATATATACAAAAAACATGTTCACATTTCATTATCTATCCACATATATACAAAATCTACAATTTGGTTTTCATGAAACATTTTTTCAAATCACATATGATGGGAGGCACATCACTTATGTCTTTAATGCCGGTTATCACAATCTTTCCATTATGGAACACATGAACATGATATGGATGCCAGTTAGTCAATTGAGCTGCTGGAAATAACTCCACTTCATAAGTTAGATTATGTGATGATGTAACTTTACGGAAATCATTGTGATAGTGTAATTCACATAACACGGTCATTGTCTTCACTTTCCAATCAGATAATGAATCACCAAGTAAATGTTCCAAAGTTAAGTGTAGATATGAGAGATCACCCTCCATGACCCTTCCAATACATTGGATTGTTCCATTTGGAAAGAATAGGATAGTGAGAGATCTATCCTTCCTCTGAATCCTCCATGTTAACATTGAGGGTCTTCCAAGATGTAAGCTCGTTGTCGGCTTCAATTTGCGTTTTATCAGTAACCATTGTTTTCGGTTGGGTATATTCCTCTCGATCTCTTGTAGATTGAGTTTTGACTTTGCTTTTGTAGTTAACATCCGATTTACAACTTCCAACCGTTTGATGTCCTCCATCTTTAATGAATGACGTTATCTGTGGTAGTATCTCCCTTGTAAAGGTTTCCCATGTGAAGTCACTGAAACGAAAAAATCGATATTCAACATCTTCACGTTTTGGTGAACAGACGTATAGTTTGACTGATGAATCACACTTTATCCATACCTTGTCATCGAGAGGAATCTTGATCCGAGTCTTATGGTTGTCAATGAGATCCGCAAAGTCTTTCAGTGAAGGCAATGAGTCAATACTAATGCAAACGCCACGATGTTTTCGATCACTATTTGCTATTGAATGACGAAATGCTATTCTTTTAGAATTTGTTATGTGAACGTTTTGAACGTCACTAAGTTTCCATGTTCTAATGTAATGAGGCATGTTCCGAAAGCTATGTCTCAAATTTAAGTTTAATGTTTGCCTAAAGTTTGTTATTTTATTAGCTCAACATATCGGAATGATGTTGAGTACAAATTCTTCACATATTCATTCACATTAGGACTACCTATTTATTAGTAATCATTTCTACATATCGGAAAGATGTAGAAATTTCAATTTTAGTAAGACTACTTATGTATTAGTAAGTGTTGCTACATGTCGGAAGATGCAGCAATCGCAAGATCTATTACAAGTGGAATATTATATTGTTTTTATTTAGACTTATTCTACATCACCTGTGACAGGAAGGCATCTCCTTCTCTTCGACGGTGATGACTGTCATAGTTTGAAGAGTCAAACTTTTCACCGAAGTATAGAAGTATATCTTCCAGACGGACAGATGGTGATGTGTATAAACATAGGAAGAAACTATCGGTATCACCTCCACAAAGTCGCGTTCTATTTATCAGTGGACATCCTTTTAGATCATTGTAATATAATTGATACATTTCCAACTTACTATAGTCAAGTACTGCTTGACCAACATATATTAATTTATTTAAAACTATTGAAGGTTTGTACATTTCCATACCAACCAGATCTTCATCAAATATTTTGTGTTGAACATAGAGAGGATGATTTGACAATTTCAGTAGTTGTTTCTCATTGTTGACTAGTTTAAATTTTTTCCTTCTCCTTACATTTTCCATTGTTTTACCATATAAAGAATTATTTTTCAATTTGTAGAATGACTTTTCGAAGTCA
Organism: Prostheceraeus crozeri; assembly: GCA_907163375.1. NCBI lineage: Eukaryota > Metazoa > Platyhelminthes > Polycladida > Euryleptidae > Prostheceraeus > Prostheceraeus crozeri. The sequence goes on from CAJQUW010014405.1 coordinate 47,271, forward strand.
GTGTTTGATTGAGCCCTCTTTTGAGAGTTCATATCAATGTATGTTTTTAACCAAGGCTTTTGTGTGAATTTTATGCCACTATGAATCTTCTTGATTCTCATGCCCATGCTCAAGTAAAATTTTAAAATTGAATAGTGGACTACATAATTTTCCCTATCAAATTGATGGAGCAGAAGTTTCTTGATAGAAGAAAAATGTGTATTTGGTCTTACTTTTTCATATAGATTTTTCATATAGTGTGAAAACATTCTCTTTTCAATCATCTGCATTTCTGGAGCTAATGGGAAATCGGCAGTGTCATCATGAATGGCTGCAGGATACTCTAAATCTAAATCAAAAATGTAGCCGATTTCACCATCATCATCTATATTTTGAACATTTTCTTCATTTAAAAAATTATCTAATTCACTTTCATTCAACCATTTGAAATTTGAGTGGGGTAGATTCCTACTGAGTGAAGAACCGTAAAGGTTATTAACATCTAAGTAGGTCAAATGTCGACTTTCATGTATATTATTTCCTAATTCTTCAATGCGTGCACGCGCTCGGTGAATGTTGGTGAAAGTCATACCCCCTCTAATTCCTCGTTCAAATAGATTGTACATATTTTCATCTTGTATGTAGTGTGGGGGATCATTGGAAGAGAAATTTAGTGCTGAGGTAAAGCTAAGATGTGGGAGACTGACAAAATGTACAGGGTCGACTTCATCCTCACGTTGACTCAATGCTCTAAACACTTCAAATATGTCTGCCAACAATAAAACATCTAACTTCAGATATGCCAGCATGTAATCACCAAATGTGCTACAATTAAATTCAATCCACGCCTTGTTAGCGTGTTCATATTCACTATCGGAACAGTGCTCACGAGTAAGATCATTATAGAATTCAAATTGTGGTGGTAGACAGTCTTCCGTCAACGTGTTTAAGTTTTTGAAGTATGAATATGGAAACACTCCCTTCTGATATAAAACATTATCACTTAATTGTGGAAATTCTACCCTTAATGTCTCTACATGCTCATACGTTTGCAAGCCCTTGGCTAATTCACTCAAGGATGCACTTAGAAATTGATATGAGTCTAAGAATTTTAGTTTAAAGTATACTGTCTTCCCTTTGTATTCATTTACAGGGACACTGGCGGATAAAGTTATATATTTTTCAGCAGTTGCTGCTACAACATCTAATTTCCAAGACTTCATTCTTCCAATCGCTTGTATAGCAAACGATGTGGCTATCATAATTTTTAAAATTGTGGAAAAATATGGGGAGCTCCCGTCTGTTAAGTCTTAACCGGAGATTGCATTTCCTACATAATGTTTGCCTATATCGTCCGGTGATATGATCATGATCACGAACTTTTATGACTTCATCGCTGAATTTTGATTTACATTTGTTGCAACATTCTGCATTCTCGTGGCGTGCTTTTTCATCCGCTGACAGTGACATTGGCTGCCTAGTTGTTGCACATTGGTTGTCATATAAGTCTTGGGCTACAGTTTCTAAGTGGTGCAAGAAACTAATAATGCAATTTTCTCCCTCAAAGAGGTAATACTTGTTTTCAAATTTTGATTGAAGGGCATTATGCCAGACATGATAAGCTCCAATAGCCGCAGGTTTATGTATTTTATTATCAATGTAGCACTCTATATCTGCATAAATTACTAAAGGAGGACTTAGTTGATATTCCATGCTACTTGTTAGTACTTTTAGATCTGTCGGCATTTTTTCTATTTGTGCTTTTCCTCGAATGCAAAACTGGAAATGTCGTTCTAGTGTTGTCTTATATGTGAATGACTGAGTGCATCTTTCGCAGAAGTATTTATGTCTTTTTAAAGTTCTCCTATACAATCTTGACAGCTTTGGAATTCCACAATAGTGTGCTGCTCCATTGTTTAGAATTAGCAAAATATTAACCGTTTGCCTACCAGTAAAGTTACTATTGTAACGAACACCTTTGAGTCCATTTTCATAAAAGTGAATGTTAATTTTAATATCATTATTTTTCTCAAATTTTGGAATATCTTTGATTGATACTGGTGTGGAAATGCCTTCCATATTTAGCTCAGATGTCCACTCACTATATGATTTTACTTCATTCCTTGAATAAGGTACTTCATTATAATGCAATATTGATAAAACTGCATATAGGAAGCAATCATTTGCATTTGAATTAACATTAATGACAGCTTTAGAGTTTTTTAACTTCTTTGGTAGAGGAAATGATTGTCCACCTGACAGTATTGGACTTGTCATTACATTGAACTCTATATTTTGTACATCATCTATAATCCAATTGCTACCCTTTTTTGTGAAGGCTTCAATATGATTTATTAGACTATTTAGATGATCCTGAAACCAAGCATCATAGTCATAAATATAGTTTGAGGATGATGAGGTAAAGTGTGCGAGAAAAGTTTCTTCTTCTTGAGGATTAGAACGGACATAACGAATTTGTGCAATCAGACGACCGCGCAATTGATAGCTCCTTAGTAAGTCAGACACTAAATTCCCTAACATGGAACGCATGCTTTCTAAGAATGATGTTATGTCCACAGTAGGTGTTGTTGGCGTGATATCATACACACGTGCATGGCCATTGAGTGCGCTTTCACTGAGACTAACAGTTCCATAGTTATAATGCATATTCATCTCACTATTTGTGTTATGTACATTCATATGCTGTCGAAATCTACTTATAGAGTTATACGTTTTGCCACACCGAGAGCAGTATTGCATAAAGTTTTGTATGTTAGTTGAAGCGCTGGTTGTTGGCTTAGAAGTAGATCTATTTTGATTATTTGAATTTGACTCTGTTATGCTATCATTCGGTTTATTATTGCATACAAGTCTATGCCTCTTAAGATTATCCATCCTATTCGTCTTATATGGACACTTGCTACATTGATACGTTTTTCCTAACTTACAAAATTTTTCATGTCGTTGCAAATTGCCTATGAGAGTGAACACTTTTCCACACTTGGTACAGACAACCATGATTATTGATGAGGATTGAAATTAGCAAGCCCTTATATACATCTACCATCTAATGACGTCAGCGTCATCACCAGCCAATACCATATGTTCCGATCGGTTGTAAAGAGAAAACACATACAATTTTAACAATTATTTTTTTTTTCAAAATAGAAGAAAAAAGAAGTAAAAGTAATGAAGTTATAGTTTGACGCATTTAACAATGCCACTATGATAAAGTTTTAGGTGACTGCAGCTGTCACTACAGCCACCCAAATCGTCCATCCTTGTAAGGCGCACTTTTCTGATCACATTTTGGGAACAGTCGAGGTGGACAAGTGTCTCTTTATTGTGCTGTTGACTGGTGGTTACTTGGGAGGCCAACAGGAGGTTTGATTGAGTAATATTTCTTAGAGACTCAATCAAACCTCTATTGTCCTCCTTCAACTTAGCCTCGCGGGCCTCAGCCTCCTTTAGGCGCTCTTGGCAACGACGGAGTTGCACCTCAACGTCTTGTACCTCTTCTGCTGTCGCGTCGAGATCCACATTATACTGCCGGACAGGGAGAGCAGCTGGAGGTGCGGGGGCAGCAGCGTGAGGGGAAGGATCTGCGGCTAGGATCGGAGAGGAAGGATCTGCGGCTGGGATCGGAGAGGAAGGAGCTGCGGCTGGGATCGGAGAGGAAGGAGCTGCGGCTGGGATCGAAGAGGAAGGACGCAGTGGAGATAACGGAGCCAGTGTCATCATGGGCGATAAAGGAAGGCGCACACTCCAGCTCGGAGAAGCCCGGATGTGGCTGAACGAGACCTCCTCCTGAGATTCACACATCGCGGAGTCCTGTAATCGAAAGAAACAATTGTTTATCATCTATTTAGCATTTTACCATTGATGAGATATAAAAGTGAATTTCTCTTACCTCCGGCTGGATTGTGACCTTCTGATCGGTTCCAACCTCTGTCTGACGGGGCAACGAGTCATTCTAAAAGATAAATCAATCTATTACAAACAAAAAACATATTTTAATAGAAAATTCTGTACTCATGCAGTTGACCAACTTTGATACTTACATTTGTAACAGGATCATCATCCTCATCGGAAGAAGATGTCGGGGAAGAAGTCGCTGACGACGTTTCCTCATCAGATGAAGTCGCTGACGAGGTTTCATCGTCCTCTGATGAAGACTCCCGAATCGAATAGGGCTTTTCTTCATTGTCTTCCACCGATGTACTTGTCGCTGGCGTCAAAAGGACACTGCGATGCTTCCTGAGGGACAGCGATCGCACAACCTGCAGAGAAAAATAATATAACATGCTCGCAACTCATTGACGAAGTATGTATGTTTTTAAAAATACTTGATGCATTTTCAGTTATTGTTGACTGAGACCTATGTAATGACACTTACGGGACTCGAAGGTAGTCTGCTCCTCGGTGAAGATAAGCGCGGAATTTTCGGGCAGCCTTGAACACTGGGAAACAGCTGAAAGTAGGAAAAATTCATGTTTAATTTCACATTGAGAACTAATAAATAACTGAAATGCTTACATTTCGCAATTTTTCGGCCACTACATCCTCATTAGTCTTTGTCGGGTGAGGTAGCTCACTCTGAAATGTTTAAGCAATGTTGATTTACTTTATGTATAGAAATAATTAAATTAGTCAATAAATACTTACATCTTTAGCGAACAGTTTCTTCTGAACCAACACCTTGGCTCTCTTCGGTGGGGGCATCAGTACATCCTGAAATGTTTTACAACATATAATCATTTCATACATAATGAAGTAGTATTTTTTTATTTTTCTGCTGTGAGCCAGTTATCCGTTGAAACTAGCATGTAGAATTGATGGCACTCACCTCACAATCACTAAAAGTCTCATCGATGAACTCCCGAGACTTAGGAACTTTCCTCTTAGGAACTCGCGACTTTTGAGGCTTATCCTTTGGAGCAGGTTCATCCAACTGGGAAAGCACGCCTTCAGTCGGTCGATCCTTCCCAAAAAGACGCTCCAACTTCTTCTTCTCAACTTTGGAGGTTAAGTTCATCCCCTTTCTCCCATTTAGTTGAGCACAAGGGGTGTGCTTGGTAATAAATGCTTTCGCGGAGTCACTATTCACCTTTGCATCGCTCCTTTCATACCTCTTACACGTGAGGCAGTAGAGGTACGTGCAGTCCTCTCGGAAGGAGCATTCCTTATGCCCGCTTTTGTTCGCATGTCGAACGGGCAGTTGGCAAGTCTCACAGAAATGGAAGATGAGACGTTGCCGTGCAATGCTTTCTTGTCGAACCATTTCTGTAGAGGATAAAAAAATTTTATTATAATTTAATCTCTTTTTAAATGAGAAATCATTTATGTACCATCTTCAAACCTTTATTAAGTACTAGATTAATGTTTGACAAATCTTAAGAAGAAATAAAATTTGAAGTTGAAATTGAAACCGAAAGTCGAAAATTAGATATTTATTCGAAAAGGGTTAGCTCATAAGAAGAGTTGAAATTTGGAAACAGCTGATTTACTATTATTTAATTTCGAAATTAATTTAATGAAATGAAAGTGAAATTTCGAAAATTTCAACCAATCCTCAATTTGTTTAATTAAACAAGCTTGAATTTTATACATCTGTTAGCAGATGACAGACTGAATATTTAAAATGGATGAAGGCTTTATTTAGGTATCTTTTTATTTATTTACAAACTGTGAAAATCTTGTTGATTCAAATACACTTACATTTAAACTGATATATTCATGTCTCTCGCTCAGTGACTTAATATAGGATGAAAAATTAAAATAAAAAAACATGGTTAATAATATAACATAAAGTGTTCCTATCCTAAAAACCCAAGCTTCTATATTTAAAGCTATTTGGTTATAAAAACTTAATAATGTTCCTACTCCCGAATATCCTATAAAGTAGCAGAAAATGACAATGAAACTCACTTTAGAATTGTAATAAGAACCGGAGAACGGAGGAACGAAGAACGACGTCTGTTATGGACACTAAATAATTTGAAAATGAGTGAAAATTCGTTGTGTACAACTTCTTTATATATGAAATTGACAAAGCAACTATGAACAAAGACCTTATGACATCACATCTTGGAATTGGTACGGTTAAACAAAATTGATAACTCAAACAAGAATTGGAACAGCTGGTTTATTTTTAACCTTAGAAATGGAAGTGCCATCATATGTGTTGAAAGATTTCTACATGTAAACAGTAGAGTGAATTCAAAGTAATATGAACTGATGGACTGATGTATTATTTGATATACATGTTATTATTAATAGTCATATAATGATTCATATTTGAAGTTATAAAACGTGTGGTTTGAATAGAACATTAAAATTTGAATTAAGCGCTAAATTTCGAAAATTCAAATTTCGCGCCAAAATTCGAATAATCAAATTTAAAGATTTTTTCGAAAATTTGAATTTCGCCCCCCCCGCCGTGTATGAAGTGTATGAAGTGTATGAAGGTCAAAGGTCAAGGTCAGGTCTAAGGTCAAGGTCAAGTGTAGAGGTTTGTATATTATGGTCATTTTTAGTTGTAAAACTTTAACTTTGAAAATTTGTAAACTTAGTCATTTTTGTAAAAAAACTTGGAATTTTTCAAGTTGCATACAGATGCATACAACTAGGATTTTTTCATCAAATGGGTACATACAATATATCATTCGAATGCTCTTTTCATGCTGATTCTAATGGTGTATTGTATGACACATGTATGACATATAACTAGAGAGCTACATGTCTTTAAAGAATGGGCTAAAAACTTAGTGAATTTAAAAATCTAACATTTGTCTGCTTGCATACAGTTGCATACAACTAGGATTTTCCCATCGAATAGGTACATACCTTATATCATTCTAAAGGTCTTTTCATTCTCATTCTTATGGTGTCGTGTATGACACATGTATGATATCATCCTGGACTGCTACAAGCATTTTAAAATTAACAACATAACTGTTTCTTTAAAAGTTATATGTTCCTATTTATTTCAAGTTGAAGTCTTCATACTTGATTTTTTTGTTTCAATTCAGTTATTGAACATCATTAATTGTAGATAGTTATTCCCCTTTCCCATTCAGACCTTAATTGAAGACCGATTTGTGAAATGATAAAACAAGTCTGTTCATATATACAAATAAATATTAAATAAAGAGATTAAGAAAAAACACACTAAATGTCATCAAGGTAAGGAAAGGGTACAAGTTTTTTCAAGTCCACTTGCACATGGATCCTGGTCTTCTTGGGCGCACAGGGACAGCGACGTGGTGTGTCAAGGTCGATGACCGAAAATTCGAGAGCGGTTGTGAGGTTCCGCTCGTTCGGCTCCATCCTCATGAACACCCGTTTGGTGTGATACTTTTTCGGGGCGTTCTTGACTTTGACCGTGACCCGTCCATAAAGTGGCGTTCGCATGGACTTCTTATTCATGTGACGCATCGTCTCAATTGATACGTCACTATCCTCATCACTCGAGTAGTCGGGCGATGCAGGGGCTTGGGTGAACACCACCGGCTCGTTTGGTGTTGTCGATCGCTCCATCGGAGATTGGGGAGGTGTACTGGTACGTTCCACTGGCGAAGTGGTACGATCAGCAGTAGCGTTCTCAACTGCGGCTTTCTGTTTGCGATCCATTATGACTTGTAGATTTAAAATAGTTGTAACTTGTAAATGTGAGGATTAGAACCTTTGATAAGAATTGGTACAAACCTCGGACTTATATACTTTTTAAACAAAGGAAATCCTAACAGCCAATCAGAGAGGTACCGAACTTCCCTAAAGAATATATATAACTATATAAAGGATGACATTGTTCCAAACTGTTAAGTACTTATCCTCAACGTTCCATAACAAGAAGCATGTCCTCAAAACCACTATTTTATTTTCAAAATGACAGCCAAGTCATTATGGGAGGTCAGTTGGACATGACCATGCATCTGTCTTGCGGCTGCAAAGTGGCCCTATGGAAGACCTTGACTGTCTCTGCACTTCAAAGGCGGAATGGACTACCGGTGAAGTGTCCGGTACACGAATGTGACCATGACTTTAGTAAAAATCCGACATTCCATGAGTGGTGTGATGACTTCTTGAAGATCATGGAGTCGCCTGAGGGACGTGATTTGCACCCGTCATTTATTTTTCACGCTTAAATTAAACTTACATTGTAAATCTCTTGTCTTTTCATTTTAAACATAGTTCTGGAATTGGTTTTCTTATTGGGGAGCAACTAAATCATAACTGCACAGTAAAGTTTCACATCTAAATAGTGCTACATTAAAAATAATTGTCACAATAGTCGCAATTGAGCAAACCCATTCAAAATCAAACAACGGACGTCTATCGGTACGTACCCAAGTGCTCAGAACCAAACCACACAAGTTCGATCATAGACGTTCCCAAACACAGTGTACTCAACTGAGTGTACCAAACACATGTACCTATCCAGTAAAACAGATGTCATACAAGTTCTTATTCATAACACTGAATTATACATGTACCTATCCATGTGCCTATCGATAACTAAAGTATACATGTACCTATCCATGTACCTATCCATGTTCCTATTGACAACACTAAACTTTACATGTACCTATCCATGTACCTATTGATAACACTAAACTTTACATGTACCTATCCATGTACCTATCCGTGGCAAGTAGGGCACAGTTTTCACTACTGTAATACTTGCAATTCGTTTGGATTCCCAATGATCGATTCAATTTCTATGGTACAGCAGATGATTATGATATGAACAATAGATCTGTACGCACCTTCGAAAAGGTCATAAATTTGACCTTCCATTTGCTTGTGACAATTGTAAAAAAATGCACCAAAATCAAAAAAGTCACAGAAGCAGAAGGCGGCGTGGTTTTAAAAAGAACACAGCAAGAGTGCGATAGGGGTGAATCTTCCCCGTTTGAATATCAGTGTACAGTTGGACTGATATTATTTTATTTTGATGATTTCGTTACCATCTTTGCGGCATCCAAACATTCTTCGAACCACCACAGTTGAGCGACATTGCTAAATTCGATGACAATTAGTTTTTCTCGAATGCCATGAAACTTTTATTTCAGAATAAATTTCAGACTACACGATTTTTTGTATTTTGAATTTAGCCGCTCATCAAATACTTAAGTATTCTAAAAACTGCTCTGAATGGATTTATCGCAATATTCATTTCTGAAAAGGTTACAACGTTGTCACCTATAGAAGTAAATTGTCCACATCCATGATTCGGTGACTATACACATGGACGGCTAGATATCTATAATTTACTCATTAATATACTCACACTATTTTTTTCACTCCTCATCAATAGAACAACTCATAGTAGAGCTGTCAAAGTTATTTAGAAGTCCATGCCATGCATGTACGTACATGTACTATACTCAGAGGCTGTCAATCGCCACAAACATAGATGATATCTATATAAATTTCTAATTTACTGTTCTGTAGCTCACCTTGTAAGTTTCAACTAATCTCCAACAACTTGCTGACGTCCGTTTGTCTTGTATACTTTCAATCTCTTGAAGATAACATTGATAAGACGTTGGTGCAATTCCATTATAAATATATTCATTGCATGAATATTTATAGCATCAATGTAGCTGAGATGCAAATATTAAGTTTTAATAACATTTCCAATGAATCATTATCGCAAATTAACTATATTTAATAATTTTATTTTGAGCTGATTTTATGTTCACTTTCCTTACTTTTACAACTTGATTAGACTATTCTCCGATTCAAACTCATGATTCTAAAGCATTTTGAAAATATTATGCGCTAATATATGAATGAATCGAAAGACAATTCACAACAAATATGGAGGCTAAACTAGGACTGCTGCATCAAAGATAAGACAAATAAGAAGAGATAACGAATTTTAATAATTGAATTAAATATTTTCATTTTTTTCTCAGTTCTTGTCTTTCAGTCCATGATCCATCCGCAAGCGTCTGCACTTCCCCAATCACCTCACCACTCCTTATGGATGTCTTTATAGTCCTTGCATGGATTGCATACATTAATTCATAAATCTAAATATCTTAATACAGCGGGTCTACCATATAAAGGCCTACTGTCTATAAAACATTGTTATCGATTTGTTTGAAATGAGCATAATGATTCTACGTTATTCATGAAATTTCATGAAGAAATTTTGTGTAGTCAGAGTACATGTATACTGCAGTAGCTTATCAAATTGCATTGTCCATCATACATATCTAGGCTTAATGATCTATTGAGAGTGCCGGTCGAAATATCTACGTTTTCTACGACAAGGGCAATTATTCTTTTTGAGCTTCCATCAGACTTACTTGGTTTCCACCACCCATGTCCAATAGTTCTCCAAGAAGGCCTTCTTTCTTCAGTGTTTTACAATGACCTCATCATTCTCTTATGCCAGCAATATTACACAAGTTTGTAATTCTCGCGTAGTTATGGATCATGAATGAATGGCATTTCATCTCGTGAAATCTTTGGTCATGAATGTGAAATAGCAGAAAAAACATCTAATTATAAAGTCATACTTGAAGATAGAATAGCACGTCGGAAAGGAGGAACTGCTATTTACATTCGAGATTATTATCATTTCCGAGTGATTAACAGTACGATAAATATCCTTGAAATCGACTGTCTGCTTCTCGAAGTACTTACCTGTAATACAGTAAGTAATGATATATGTTTGTACATCCCTCCATCCTTGAACGCTGACCTACTCAGAGAGACACATCAGAAAATTGTCGACGCAGCCAATAATTTGCGCGCTCGAAATCCCTCACTAAGCATAATTTTATCTGTTTATTTATCCGATAATGTGACGTATGACTCCCCGATGTCTACTTGAGACCATTTGATGATAACTGCCCATCCTAATACTTATCGCGGAGAAATGACAAGAAATCAATGTACAGAAAGGAAGCACATCGTGTTTGATTCCCGGAGTTCCCATCTGTCGAAGTTTTGCGGGGAGCTCTCCGCCCAAGACCGTGATGGTCTCCACAATAATGCTGACGATGTCAATAAACGATGGAATATATTTAAGAACATCATGAAGGAGAATATCAAGGTATGCATCCCGTAGCATCCCGTCACTTTAAGTAAAAGAGACGAATGCTGGACCACTGACAAATCAACCAACGATGGGATGCTTTCATTCAGGAATAAAGACTGGGAAAAGTGCTATCTAAAAATCAAAGTAAAGCATGAAATCTGTAAATCGAAATTGATAACCGCAAATAAAATGACCATTCACTTCGACAATAAGACCCGTTCTTGAGTACGCTTCACCTTGCTTCGTGGGTTTTAATGCCACTTTATCGAACATGCTTGAATCTGTTAACAAAAGAGCTCACAGAAGCATGCTCCCAGACGGAGAGGCAACTTGTCCGTGTACTGGTAACGCCTTAAAGCATCGCCGATGTAATACCAGTTTAAAGGTATTATCAGACACTATTCAGCACGTGGATCACATTTTGAATTATCTGAAACCAAGGCAATTATCATGCTCTCATCGACTGGCTACAATCTAATACCGAACAGCAAAAAGACAGATGTCATTTTTGCCTTTTACCGTACGTCTCTTTAACGAATTAGCATGAAATTTTATCTCTTCACATTTATTTCGAACAATGCTTTATTTCTTTATAAACGAAAGACAGCACAATTCGTGACAGTGGAGCAGAATCTGCATGTATGTTCTTACCTTTTGATTCCCATTCAAGAAATACAACACTTATCAATCTTCAAAAGGGGTACATAATTGTATAAAAGCTTCCTTAAGCGTCAATTATTGTCAATAATCTCTATACACAGCATGTAAAAAATATTTGTAGGCCTTACGTCCGTCGATATAGTCAACCCAATGTCCAAGCTGCCCATTGTGTATTTAACAATACAAGCTTTTCATCGATCAAAAATAATTCATATTTTTGCACTTAACTTAGACAAGTCTCAGAATTTTTCAATCCCATATCTTTTTATATAGCCATCATTTTGCTCAGTTGCACCTACCTGGTCGCTAACTTTACACACGCCAACCAGATGTGTAGTATAGACGATAGCAGCAGCAAAAACTCGAATTTCGAATGTATTTTTTCCCAAATTACCAACTATACGAAGCGCGTGATATGGCAACATCAAGCCAGTGTCGAATAGTGATTGCTCTTCCTTTTCTTCCTTATAGATCGGCTGAAACCTGCATCGCAATATTTGAATGACGGGCGAAGCAGCTTGTTCGTTATATTATATTAGACGTGGGCAGCTTAAAAGTATGTTAATTTTACAGTGATTCTTGCTTAGAGCCTTGCCAAGAAAGTTTTTATGATCTACTTTTAGAAATAATTTATGAATGATACAGGGTAGTCGCTGAAATCGTTAATAGCCTTGTACGGAAGGAAATTCCATTTTGTTGCCATTGAAATTGAAAACTGAAAACACTCCCTTGTAATGGCGATGTTTCAAATTTTTAAGATAAATAAAATTACAATCTGTAAACCGCCCGACGTTTCGTCCGCCGCGGACTTATTCATGGACAAACTGGCATTGGTGAGCGATGGTTTAAATATCAAAAATGACTTCTCGTCAATTCGTGTTTCCTATTCATGGATGGACAATGGATCCTGATGTAATTCGCTTCAGCCACCCTAGTATGAATAGGGTTGCTGAGGCGAGCGATGATATCGACATCAAAGTCGTCTATAGAAAAAGAACGATCAGAATAGTAGTATATAGTGTGACATCCGGTGCGACGCTTCTCTTCGCTTCGCTTGCGCCGGATGTCACACTTTTGCGGGTTTTTTCAAAAAAAAAATTTCAAAAATTTAGGTAGACTTCAAATTTCACGTGGCCGAAGGGGCGAAAATTTAGGTAGTGACAAATTTTCAAAAAAATCAAAATTTCAAAAATTTAGCCGGTCTCAAAATATCACGTAATCTCAAATTTGTGATTATGACATTTTGCTCCCAAAATCATGACCGTTCCAGGACACCGAAAATCATAAAAGTTAAGAATCTCAAATTTGTGAATTACAATTCTTACCTTGAAAATCATGACCGTTCCAGGACACCGAAAATCATAAAAGTTGAGAATTTCAAATTCATGAATTTTATCCATCTTTCAGGTTTTTAAAATATATCATGTGACTAAAAATATTTCTTTAAGAATGTAACACAATCTCTTAGAATGCCTGTTATTGTTACTGCTTTGCACTCTGATGAACCACCCAATTGTAGGGAACAGCTGCTCCCGCATATATGATATAATTGCTGCTGCTCATCGCATTCCTCAGCCATTGAATTACAGAGTAAGCAGCTGCTACCCGTATTAAAGATTAAGGATCAAAAATGCCGTGGAATATATTGCAGCATATAGGAAGTAAGACTTCATTTGCAATTCCATTAATCATAACTAGTGACTGTTTTCTTTCTTCATTGCAAAATGCCAAAACGTACTGCCGCGGAAGCTTTTTCGTTTTACATGCCGATTTTACTAAACTTAATTAAAGAAGAGCACAAGGAAACTGCGAATAAATACTTTGAAGAGTGGAAGTTAGAAATTCAATCGAGAAAGAAGAACAAATTGGACTCTCAAAAACAAGTGGAGGATATTACAGTAAAAATAGAACAGTATCTGACCACTACTACAATTCCTCAGTTCAATGTTACAAATAACAACAATGAAATTAGATAAACGATAGATCAAATTGCCATGCAAAAGATGTGCGGCTGGTAGGATTCGAACCTACGACCAAGGTTAACTAGACCTGTGCTCTAACCATCTGAGCTACGAGCCACTTACGCGACTCTGTCAGTTGGCTGGATCAAACCCTCACCACCACACATCAGTTGTCAAGGCAATAATAATCAATGAATAAATAACACGTCACAATTGTGACCGCCGACATTAAGGCAAGTAGCGGGGATCCATTGTCCACCAAAGCATCTTAAACCATGTCGTGAATGCAATTAACAACAATGAAATTAGATAAACGATAGATCAAATTGCCATGCAAAAGATGTGCGGCTGGTAGGATTCGAACCTACGACCAAGGTTAACTAGACCTGTGCTCTAACCATCTGAGCTACGAGCCACTTACGCGACTCTGTCAGTTGGCTGGATCAAACCCTCACCACCACACATCAGTTGTCAAGGCAATAATAATCAATGAATAAATAACACGTCACAATTGTGACCGCCGACATTAAGGCAAGTAGCGGGGATCCATTGTCCACCAAAGCATCTTAAACCATGTCGTGAATGCAATTAACAACAATGAAATTAGATAAACGATAGATCAAATTGCCATGCAAAAGATGTGCGGCTGGTAGGATTCGAACCTACGACCAAGGTTAACTAGACCTGTGCTCTAACCATCTGAGCTACGAGCCACTTACGCGACTCTGTCAGTTGGCTGGATCAAACCCTCACCACCACACATCAGTTGTCAAGGCAATAATAATCAATGAATAAATAACACGTCACAATTGTGACCGCCGACATTAAGGCAAGTAGCGGGGATCCATTGTCCACCAAAGCATCTTAAACCATGTCGTGAATGCAATTAACAACAATGAAATTAGATAAACGATAGATCAAATTGCCATGCAAAAGATGTGCGGCTGGTAGGATTCGAACCTACGACCAAGGTTAACTAGACCTGTGCTCTAACCATCTGAGCTACGAGCCACTTACGCGACTCTGTCAGTTGGCTGGATCAAACCCTCACCACCACACATCAGTTGTCAAGGCAATAATAATCAATGAATAAATAACACGTCACAATTGTGACCGCCGACATTAAGGCAAGTAGCGGGGATCCATTGTCCACCAAAGCATCTTAAACCATGTCGTGAATGCAATTAACAACAATGAAATTAGATAAACGATAGATCAAATTGCCATGCAAAAGATGTGCGGCTGGTAGGATTCGAACCTACGACCAAGGTTAACTAGACCTGTGCTCTAACCATCTGAGCTACGAGCCACTTACGCGACTCTGTCAGTTGGCTGGATCAAACCCTCACCACCACACATCAGTTGTCAAGGCAATAATAATCAATGAATAAATAACACGTCACAATTGTGACCGCCGACATTAAGGCAAGTAGCGGGGATCCATTGTCCACCAAAGCATCTTAAACCATGTCGTGAATGCAATTAACAACAATGAAATTAGATAAACGATAGATCAAATTGCCATGCAAAAGATGTGCGGCTGGTAGGATTCGAACCTACGACCAAGGTTAACTAGACCTGTGCTCTAACCATCTGAGCTACGAGCCACTTACGCGACTCTGTCAGTTGGCTGGATCAAACCCTCACCACCACACATCAGTTGTCAAGGCAATAATAATCAATGAATAAATAACACGTCACAATTGTGACCGCCGACATTAAGGCAAGTAGCGGGGATCCATTGTCCACCAAAGCATCTTAAACCATGTCGTGAATGCAATTAACAACAATGAAATTAGATAAACGATAGATCAAATTGCCATGCAAAAGATGTGCGGCTGGTAGGATTCGAACCTACGACCAAGGTTAACTAGACCTGTGCTCTAACCATCTGAGCTACGAGCCACTTACGCGACTCTGTCAGTTGGCTGGATCAAACCCTCACCACCACACATCAGTTGTCAAGGCAATAATAATCAATGAATAAATAACACGTCACAATTGTGACCGCCGACATTAAGGCAAGTAGCGGGGATCCATTGTCCACCAAAGCATCTTAAACCATGTCGTGAATGCAATTAACAACAATGAAATTAGATAAACGATAGATCAAATTGCCATGCAAAAGATGTGCGGCTGGTAGGATTCGAACCTACGACCAAGGTTAACTAGACCTGTGCTCTAACCATCTGAGCTACGAGCCACTTACGCGACTCTGTCAGTTGGCTGGATCAAACCCTCACCACCACACATCAGTTGTCAAGGCAATAATAATCAATGAATAAATAACACGTCACAATTGTGACCGCCGACATTAAGGCAAGTAGCGGGGATCCATTGTCCACCAAAGCATCTTAAACCATGTCGTGAATGCAATTAACAACAATGAAATTAGATAAACGATAGATCAAATTGCCATGCAAAAGATGTGCGGCTGGTAGGATTCGAACCTACGACCAAGGTTAACTAGACCTGTGCTCTAACCATCTGAGCTACGAGCCACTTACGCGACTCTGTCAGTTGGCTGGATCAAACCCTCACCACCACACATCAGTTGTCAAGGCAATAATAATCAATGAATAAATAACACGTCACAATTGTGACCGCCGACATTAAGGCAAGTAGCGGGGATCCATTGTCCACCAAAGCATCTTAAACCATGTCGTGAATGCAATTAACAACAATGAAATTAGATAAACGATAGATCAAATTGCCATGCAAAAGATGTGCGGCTGGTAGGATTCGAACCTACGACCAAGGTTAACTAGACCTGTGCTCTAACCATCTGAGCTACGAGCCACTTACGCGACTCTGTCAGTTGGCTGGATCAAACCCTCACCACCACACATCAGTTGTCAAGGCAATAATAATCAATGAATAAATAACACGTCACAATTGTGACCGCCGACATTAAGGCAAGTAGCGGGGATCCATTGTCCACCAAAGCATCTTAAACCATGTCGTGAATGCAATTAACAACAATGAAATTAGATAAACGATAGATCAAATTGCCATGCAAAAGATGTGCGGCTGGTAGGATTCGAACCTACGACCAAGGTTAACTAGACCTGTGCTCTAACCATCTGAGCTACGAGCCACTTACGCGACTCTGTCAGTTGGCTGGATCAAACCCTCACCACCACACATCAGTTGTCAAGGCAATAATAATCAATGAATAAATAACACGTCACAATTGTGACCGCCGACATTAAGGCAAGTAGCGGGGATCCATTGTCCACCAAAGCATCTTAAACCATGTCGTGAATGCAATTAACAACAATGAAATTAGATAAACGATAGATCAAATTGCCATGCAAAAGATGTGCGGCTGGTAGGATTCGAACCTACGACCAAGGTTAACTAGACCTGTGCTCTAACCATCTGAGCTACGAGCCACTTACGCGACTCTGTCAGTTGGCTGGATCAAACCCTCACCACCACACATCAGTTGTCAAGGCAATAATAATCAATGAATAAATAACACGTCACAATTGTGACCGCCGACATTAAGGCAAGTAGCGGGGATCCATTGTCCACCAAAGCATCTTAAACCATGTCGTGAATGCAATTAACAACAATGAAATTAGATAAACGATAGATCAAATTGCCATGCAAAAGATGTGCGGCTGGTAGGATTCGAACCTACGACCAAGGTTAACTAGACCTGTGCTCTAACCATCTGAGCTACGAGCCACTTACGCGACTCTGTCAGTTGGCTGGATCAAACCCTCACCACCACACATCAGTTGTCAAGGCAATAATAATCAATGAATAAATAACACGTCACAATTGTGACCGCCGACATTAAGGCAAGTAGCGGGGATCCATTGTCCACCAAAGCATCTTAAACCATGTCGTGAATGCAATTAACAACAATGAAATTAGATAAACGATAGATCAAATTGCCATGCAAAAGATGTGCGGCTGGTAGGATTCGAACCTACGACCAAGGTTAACTAGACCTGTGCTCTAACCATCTGAGCTACGAGCCACTTACGCGACTCTGTCAGTTGGCTGGATCAAACCCTCACCACCACACATCAGTTGTCAAGGCAATAATAATCAATGAATAAATAACACGTCACAATTGTGACCGCCGACATTAAGGCAAGTAGCGGGGATCCATTGTCCACCAAAGCATCTTAAACCATGTCGTGAATGCAATTAACAACAATGAAATTAGATAAACGATAGATCAAATTGCCATGCAAAAGATGTGCGGCTGGTAGGATTCGAACCTACGACCAAGGTTAACTAGACCTGTGCTCTAACCATCTGAGCTACGAGCCACTTACGCGACTCTGTCAGTTGGCTGGATCAAACCCTCACCACCACACATCAGTTGTCAAGGCAATAATAATCAATGAATAAATAACACGTCACAATTGTGACCGCCGACATTAAGGCAAGTAGCGGGGATCCATTGTCCACCAAAGCATCTTAAACCATGTCGTGAATGCAATTAACAACAATGAAATTAGATAAACGATAGATCAAATTGCCATGCAAAAGATGTGCGGCTGGTAGGATTCGAACCTACGACCAAGGTTAACTAGACCTGTGCTCTAACCATCTGAGCTACGAGCCACTTACGCGACTCTGTCAGTTGGCTGGATCAAACCCTCACCACCACACATCAGTTGTCAAGGCAATAATAATCAATGAATAAATAACACGTCACAATTGTGACCGCCGACATTAAGGCAAGTAGCGGGGATCCATTGTCCACCAAAGCATCTTAAACCATGTCGTGAATGCAATTAACAACAATGAAATTAGATAAACGATAGATCAAATTGCCATGCAAAAGATGTGCGGCTGGTAGGATTCGAACCTACGACCAAGGTTAACTAGACCTGTGCTCTAACCATCTGAGCTACGAGCCACTTACGCGACTCTGTCAGTTGGCTGGATCAAACCCTCACCACCACACATCAGTTGTCAAGGCAATAATAATCAATGAATAAATAACACGTCACAATTGTGACCGCCGACATTAAGGCAAGTAGCGGGGATCCATTGTCCACCAAAGCATCTTAAACCATGTCGTGAATGCAATTAACAACAATGAAATTAGATAAACGATAGATCAAATTGCCATGCAAAAGATGTGCGGCTGGTAGGATTCGAACCTACGACCAAGGTTAACTAGACCTGTGCTCTAACCATCTGAGCTACGAGCCACTTACGCGACTCTGTCAGTTGGCTGGATCAAACCCTCACCACCACACATCAGTTGTCAAGGCAATAATAATCAATGAATAAATAACACGTCACAATTGTGACCGCCGACATTAAGGCAAGTAGCGGGGATCCATTGTCCACCAAAGCATCTTAAACCATGTCGTGAATGCAATTAACAACAATGAAATTAGATAAACGATAGATCAAATTGCCATGCAAAAGATGTGCGGCTGGTAGGATTCGAACCTACGACCAAGGTTAACTAGACCTGTGCTCTAACCATCTGAGCTACGAGCCACTTACGCGACTCTGTCAGTTGGCTGGATCAAACCCTCACCACCACACATCAGTTGTCAAGGCAATAATAATCAATGAATAAATAACACGTCACAATTGTGACCGCCGACATTAAGGCAAGTAGCGGGGATCCATTGTCCACCAAAGCATCTTAAACCATGTCGTGAATGCAATTAACAACAATGAAATTAGATAAACGATAGATCAAATTGCCATGCAAAAGATGTGCGGCTGGTAGGATTCGAACCTACGACCAAGGTTAACTAGACCTGTGCTCTAACCATCTGAGCTACGAGCCACTTACGCGACTCTGTCAGTTGGCTGGATCAAACCCTCACCACCACACATCAGTTGTCAAGGCAATAATAATCAATGAATAAATAACACGTCACAATTGTGACCGC
This sequence comes from Prostheceraeus crozeri, assembly GCA_907163375.1. Taxonomy (NCBI): domain Eukaryota; kingdom Metazoa; phylum Platyhelminthes; order Polycladida; family Euryleptidae; genus Prostheceraeus; species Prostheceraeus crozeri. The sequence goes on from CAJQUW010014405.1 coordinate 66,812, forward strand.
CGACATTAAGGCAAGTAGCGGGGATCCATTGTCCACCAAAGCATCTTAAACCATGTCGTGAATGCAATTAACAACAATGAAATTAGATAAACGATAGATCAAATTGCCATGCAAAAGATGTGCGGCTGGTAGGATTCGAACCTACGACCAAGGTTAACTAGACCTGTGCTCTAACCATCTGAGCTACGAGCCACTTACGCGACTCTGTCAGTTGGCTGGATCAAACCCTCACCACCACACATCAGTTGTCAAGGCAATAATAATCAATGAATAAATAACACGTCACAATTGTGACCGCCGACATTAAGGCAAGTAGCGGGGATCCATTGTCCACCAAAGCATCTTAAACCATGTCGTGAATGCAATTAACAACAATGAAATTAGATAAACGATAGATCAAATTGCCATGCAAAAGATGTGCGGCTGGTAGGATTCGAACCTACGACCAAGGTTAACTAGACCTGTGCTCTAACCATCTGAGCTACGAGCCACTTACGCGACTCTGTCAGTTGGCTGGATCAAACCCTCACCACCACACATCAGTTGTCAAGGCAATAATAATCAATGAATAAATAACACGTCACAATTGTGACCGCCGACATTAAGGCAAGTAGCGGGGATCCATTGTCCACCAAAGCATCTTAAACCATGTCGTGAATGCAATTAACAACAATGAAATTAGATAAACGATAGATCAAATTGCCATGCAAAAGATGTGCGGCTGGTAGGATTCGAACCTACGACCAAGGTTAACTAGACCTGTGCTCTAACCATCTGAGCTACGAGCCACTTACGCGACTCTGTCAGTTGGCTGGATCAAACCCTCACCACCACACATCAGTTGTCAAGGCAATAATAATCAATGAATAAATAACACGTCACAATTGTGACCGCCGACATTAAGGCAAGTAGCGGGGATCCATTGTCCACCAAAGCATCTTAAACCATGTCGTGAATGCAATTAACAACAATGAAATTAGATAAACGATAGATCAAATTGCCATGCAAAAGATGTGCGGCTGGTAGGATTCGAACCTACGACCAAGGTTAACTAGACCTGTGCTCTAACCATCTGAGCTACGAGCCACTTACGCGACTCTGTCAGTTGGCTGGATCAAACCCTCACCACCACACATCAGTTGTCAAGGCAATAATAATCAATGAATAAATAACACGTCACAATTGTGACCGCCGACATTAAGGCAAGTAGCGGGGATCCATTGTCCACCAAAGCATCTTAAACCATGTCGTGAATGCAATTAACAACAATGAAATTAGATAAACGATAGATCAAATTGCCATGCAAAAGATGTGCGGCTGGTAGGATTCGAACCTACGACCAAGGTTAACTAGACCTGTGCTCTAACCATCTGAGCTACGAGCCACTTACGCGACTCTGTCAGTTGGCTGGATCAAACCCTCACCACCACACATCAGTTGTCAAGGCAATAATAATCAATGAATAAATAACACGTCACAATTGTGACCGCCGACATTAAGGCAAGTAGCGGGGATCCATTGTCCACCAAAGCATCTTAAACCATGTCGTGAATGCAATTAACAACAATGAAATTAGATAAACGATAGATCAAATTGCCATGCAAAAGATGTGCGGCTGGTAGGATTCGAACCTACGACCAAGGTTAACTAGACCTGTGCTCTAACCATCTGAGCTACGAGCCACTTACGCGACTCTGTCAGTTGGCTGGATCAAACCCTCACCACCACACATCAGTTGTCAAGGCAATAATAATCAATGAATAAATAACACGTCACAATTGTGACCGCCGACATTAAGGCAAGTAGCGGGGATCCATTGTCCACCAAAGCATCTTAAACCATGTCGTGAATGCAATTAACAACAATGAAATTAGATAAACGATAGATCAAATTGCCATGCAAAAGATGTGCGGCTGGTAGGATTCGAACCTACGACCAAGGTTAACTAGACCTGTGCTCTAACCATCTGAGCTACGAGCCACTTACGCGACTCTGTCAGTTGGCTGGATCAAACCCTCACCACCACACATCAGTTGTCAAGGCAATAATAATCAATGAATAAATAACACGTCACAATTGTGACCGCCGACATTAAGGCAAGTAGCGGGGATCCATTGTCCACCAAAGCATCTTAAACCATGTCGTGAATGCAATTAACAACAATGAAATTAGATAAACGATAGATCAAATTGCCATGCAAAAGATGTGCGGCTGGTAGGATTCGAACCTACGACCAAGGTTAACTAGACCTGTGCTCTAACCATCTGAGCTACGAGCCACTTACGCGACTCTGTCAGTTGGCTGGATCAAACCCTCACCACCACACATCAGTTGTCAAGGCAATAATAATCAATGAATAAATAACACGTCACAATTGTAACCGCCGACATTAAGGCAAGTAGCGGGGATCCATTGTCCACCAAAGCATCTTAAACCATGTCGTGAATGCAATTAACAACAATGAAATTAGATAAACGATAGATCAAATTGCCATGCAAAAGATGTGCGGCTGGTAGGATTCGAACCTACGACCAAGGTTAACTAGACCTGTGCTCTAACCATCTGAGCTACGAGCCACTTACGCGACTCTGTCAGTTGGCTGGATCAAACCCTCACCACCACACATCAGTTGTCAAGGCAATAATAATCAATGAATAAATAACACGTCACAATTGTGACCGCCGACATTAAGGCAAGTAGCGGGGATCCATTGTCCACCAAAGCATCTTAAACCATGTCGTGAATGCAATTAACAACAATGAAATTAGATAAACGATAGATCAAATTGCCATGCAAAAGATGTGCGGCTGGTAGGATTCGAACCTACGACCAAGGTTAACTAGACCTGTGCTCTAACCATCTGAGCTACGAGCCACTTACGCGACTCTGTCAGTTGGCTGGATCAAACCCTCACCACCACACATCAGTTGTCAAGGCAATAATAATCAATGAATAAATAACACGTCACAATTGTGACCGCCGACATTAAGGCAAGTAGCGGGGATCCATTGTCCACCAAAGCATCTTAAACCATGTCGTGAATGCAATTAACAACAATGAAATTAGATAAACGATAGATCAAATTGCCATGCAAAAGATGTGCGGCTGGTAGGATTCGAACCTACGACCAAGGTTAACTAGACCTGTGCTCTAACCATCTGAGCTACGAGCCACTTACGCGACTCTGTCAGTTGGCTGGATCAAACCCTCACCACCACACATCAGTTGTCAAGGCAATAATAATCAATGAATAAATAACACGTCACAATTGTGACCGCCGACATTAAGGCAAGTAGCGGGGATCCATTGTCCACCAAAGCATCTTAAACCATGTCGTGAATGCAATTAACAACAATGAAATTAGATAAACGATAGATCAAATTGCCATGCAAAAGATGTGCGGCTGGTAGGATTCGAACCTACGACCAAGGTTAACTAGACCTGTGCTCTAACCATCTGAGCTACGAGCCACTTACGCGACTCTGTCAGTTGGCTGGATCAAACCCTCACCACCACACATCAGTTGTCAAGGCAATAATAATCAATGAATAAATAACACGTCACAATTGTGACCGCCGACATTAAGGCAAGTAGCGGGGATCCATTGTCCACCAAAGCATCTTAAACCATGTCGTGAATGCAATTAACAACAATGAAATTAGATAAACGATAGATCAAATTGCCATGCAAAAGATGTGCGGCTGGTAGGATTCGAACCTACGACCAAGGTTAACTAGACCTGTGCTCTAACCATCTGAGCTACGAGCCACTTACGCGACTCTGTCAGTTGGCTGGATCAAACCCTCACCACCACACATCAGTTGTCAAGGCAATAATAATCAATGAATAAATAACACGTCACAATTGTGACCGCCGACATTAAGGCAAGTAGCGGGGATCCATTGTCCACCAAAGCATCTTAAACCATGTCGTGAATGCAATTAACAACAATGAAATTAGATAAACGATAGATCAAATTGCCATGCAAAAGATGTGCGGCTGGTAGGATTCGAACCTACGACCAAGGTTAACTAGACCTGTGCTCTAACCATCTGAGCTACGAGCCACTTACGCGACTCTGTCAGTTGGCTGGATCAAACCCTCACCACCACACATCAGTTGTCAAGGCAATAATAATCAATGAATAAATAACACGTCACAATTGTGACCGCCGACATTAAGGCAAGTAGCGGGGATCCATTGTCCACCAAAGCATCTTAACCTGTTGAGCCCCGAGGACGTGCAGAGCACGTCCTGTGATAATTGCTTCAATTGCCCAATATATCATTAACTACATGCTCTCAACTGACAAAGACGTGCAGTGCACGTCCTTTTCTCATTTCATCTAATTGACAATGTAGGAGATCGACTACACTCCGACAACTGACATAGACAAATGCAAAATCGTTTGATATGCTTTGCAATACATTCATGTTGCATACAATAATGATTATTTATGCAATTATAGATTTTATGGATATTTAAATTCATCCGTACAGATATTTTACTTTAAGTTACTTTCATGAATAAAGTATAAGGAACGATGAGTCAATTCCAGATTTTTATTCGAATCCTATTCAATTTTCAGATGATATTTAGAATCTTAATTATCCGTGCAGAATTGCTGTAAAAATACAGGCATGAAGCATAATGATTTCGATCTCTATGATGCTTATCTCACAGTGAGTTATTCTAAGTATAATGCGAAACAATGCAAAGCGCTATTGATTTCAATGTCATTAAATTTGAATCCCGATTGACTTCAAATCATCCGAATGCGCAGATATCTATGAAATTCTTCTCACAGTTCTGTATAACATAATGAATGCGTGGCTAATATATTTCAAAAATCGCTATTGGTTTCGCTGACGTCAATTATTCCAATTCAACATTGCATTGTATACTAAACTGTCGTAAAAACCTTTTTCTCAATTCAATCTCGTCATGGAAAAGAGAAGGTACTTATCAGCGAAGCAAATTGCCGCACAGCTCAATGCTTTGGATGACAGTAGCTACTCTGAAGATAGTACAAGTAGTGATGACGATGAAGACAACAATATTCCCAACAATGCAACTGACATAAGACAAGGAGAGTGGACTTTCGTTGAAGAGGGCCATGACTTTCACGAGATTCGTAATTTGCAATTCACCCAAGAAAGTGGAATAAATCTTACTTACGATGTGCCATCTGACGTGAATAATAACATTGAATTCTTCATTGATTTATTTCTTGATGACAATCTATTCCAACTGCTGTGCGACTGGACAAACAAGAAAGCTGAACTGACATTCGAAGAGTACGACGTGAGCCCCGAGAACAACCTACCGGCATCATTGGCGAAATGGCGTCCTGCTACCATTATTGAAATGAAAAAGGTCATCGGAATTATGTTATGTATGAAATTGAACCAAAAGCCAGAAATTCGACATTATTGGTCAAGAAACATCCTATATAAAAGTGACTTTTTTCAGAGTCCGCATTGCCTTCCTCGAAATCGGTTTGAGGAGGTCGTGAAATTTCTTCGGTTTTGTGATTACAGTGACTTGGATGATAATGACACTCTTCGAAAAATTCGCCCTTTTCTATCTTTTGCCCAAGAAAAATGTAAGACTGTCTATAAGCCGAAGCAAGACATTTGTGTTGATGAGAGTCTGCTATTATAGAAAGGCAGAATCCATTTTCGACGATACATACCTTCGAAGAGATCGCGATATGGTATGCTGACGTACTGCCTATGCGAAAGTTCTACCGGATATACTTGGAACATTGAGGTAGTAGCAGGAAAAAAGGAGAACGAAAACATACTGAAGGACGTCTCGGATGATGCTAAAAACTTTACTTTCAGCGAGAAAATTGTGATCGCTCTTCTTGCCGACCTATCAAATTGTGGATATCATCTTTACGTTGATAGCTTTTTTACAAGTGTCCGTCTGGCTGCGTATCTTTACGAAAGGAATACTTTGCTTACGGGAACTATTCGTCCTTTCCGTGGTGTTCCACAGATTTTGCGAGATAAGAACGTTCCGGCAAAATCACACGCATTCTGCAGAAAGGACGAGGTTTTGTGTGTGAAGGCAGTCGAGCGAAAGTCATCTGGCCTCAAAACAATTTACTTGGTCGACACTGCGAACACCGCTGGTACTTTCTCGCATCAAAGGATTTTACGCGGAGGAGTTGAAGATAACATCAACAAATCATGGTCTGTCCTGGCATACAATAAAGGAATGGGTGGTGTGGACTCGCGAGACAGTAGTCTGCATCAATACAACATGGCAAGAAAGAACTACAAGTGGTTTACAAAACTTGGAATTCACCTGACACATGTCATGATCCGGAACTCGTGGATTGTATACAAAAGTTGTGGTGGAAACTGTGATTTCCTAAGCTATCAAGAAAAAGTCATTGAAAATTTTGTTGTGAAAAGTGGTCAAATTCGACGCTCTGGACCTTCGGGAGGTCGGTTGCCTCTCAACGCGAAAGATTCTAACAGTCTGCACGCCCTCAAACGACTTTCGCCTCGTCCGAACAAAGAACGCCCGGCAAAGAAATGCCGCATTTGCGCGAGTGATGGTCGCAGGAAGGAGACTGTTTTTGTGTGTCCGGATTGCCCAACAACACCAGCGCTATGCGTTGATCCATGTTTCCGCATATATCACTCAAAAGACGAGGAAGATTCATAATGCGGCAATCATCCTGTTATGTTTAGTTTTTATTTGTTAAGTCCTTACTATGGATATTATCAGGATGCTATACATGTATATAATAATAATGTTTGATGCATTACATAGAAAAGTGTTTGTATATATTTACATGTAAAGAGGTCACGCTAATTACAGTTGATTCAAGTTTTAATTGATTAATGAAGTTTCAGAGTACTGGGGCGAAGAATGGTTAGCATAATAATGGTTAGCAAATAATAGCTCAGCATTATTATGCAGGAATTTTGCAATCTAATGATAATTTTATATAAAACGAAGTCTAGTTTAGAATAGCGTAAATTTATACATGTACAGTAGAAGTTCATCAGTTATTTGGCCTAAATACATTTATTAAGTATAGTCCTAACCTACTACAGGTGTATTTTAGACATTAGTTTATTCATTTAAAGAATCCTAGGAATTCCAAGGACGTGCTCTGCACGTCTTTGTCAGTTGGTGTAGTGTATCGCAGGACGTGCTCAGCACGTCCTTGTCAGTTGAGGTAGTGAAAGTTAATATATTGTTCTCAGAATCTGCCATACTCAATGGGACGTGCACTGCACGTCTTAGTCAGTTAGAGTCATGTATGATTTTAAAAACTGGGGCTCAACAGGTTAAACCATGTCGTGAATGCAATTAACAACAATGAAATTAGATAAACGATAGATCAAATTGCCATGCAAAAGATGTGCGGCTGGTAGGATTCGAACCTACGACCAAGGTTAACTAGACCTGTGCTCTAACCATCTGAGCTACGAGCCACTTACGCGACTCTGTCAGTTGGCTGGATCAAACCCTCACCATCACACATCAGTTGTCAAGGCAATAATAATCAATGAATAAATAACACGTCACAATTGTGACCGCCGACATTAAGGCAAGTAGCGGGGATCCATTGTCCACCAAAGCATCTTAAACCATGTCGTGAATGCAATTAACAACAATGAAATTAGATAAACGATAGATCAAATTGCCATGCAAAAGATGTGCGGCTGGTAGGATTCGAACCTACGACCAAGGTTAACTAGACCTGTGCTCTAACCATCTGAGCTACGAGCCACTTACGCGACTCTGTCAGTTGGCTGGATCAAACCCTCACCACCACACATCAGTTGTCAAGGCAATAATAATCAATGAATAAATAACACGTCACAATTGTGACCGCCGACATTAAGGCAAGTAGCGGGGATCCATTGTCCACCAAAGCATCTTAAACCATGTCGTGAATGCAATTAACAACAATGAAATTAGATAAACGATAGATCAAATTGCCATGCAAAAGATGTGCGGCTGGTAGGATTCGAACCTACGACCAAGGTTAACTAGACCTGTGCTCTAACCATCTGAGCTACGAGCCACTTACGCGACTCTGTCAGTTGGCTGGATCAAACCCTCACCACCACACATCAGTTGTCAAGGCAATAATAATCAATGAATAAATAACACGTCACAATTGTGACCGCCGACATTAAGGCAAGTAGCGGGGATCCATTGTCCACCAAAGCATCTTAAACCATGTCGTGAATGCAATTAACAACAATGAAATTAGATAAACGATAGATCAAATTGCCATGCAAAAGATGTGCGGCTGGTAGGATTCGAACCTACGACCAAGGTTAACTAGACCTGTGCTCTAACCATCTGAGCTACGAGCCACTTACGCGACTCTGTCAGTTGGCTGGGGATCAAACCCTCACCACCACACATCAGTTGTCAAGGCAATAATAATCAATGAATAAATAACACGTCACAATTGTGACCGCCGACATTAAGGCAAGTAGCGGGATCCATTGTCCACCAAAGCATCTTAAACCATGTCGTGAATGCAATTAACAACAATGAAATTAGATAAACGATAGATCAAATTGCCATGCAAAAGATGTGCGGCTGGTAGGATTCGAACCTACGACCAAGGTTAACTAGACCTGTGCTCTAACCATCTGAGCTACGAGCCACTTACGCGACTCTGTCAGTTGGCTGGATCAAACCCTCACCACCACACATCAGTTGTCAAGGCAATAATAATCAATGAATAAATAACACGTCACAATTGTGACCGCCGACATTAAGGCAAGTAGCGGGGATCCATTGTCCACCAAAGCATCTTAAACCATGTCGTGAATGCAATTAACAACAATGAAATTAGATAAACGATAGATCAAATTGCCATGCAAAAGATGTGCGGCTGGTAGGATTCGAACCTACGACCAAGGTTAACTAGACCTGTGCTCTAACCATCTGAGCTACGAGCCACTTACGCGACTCTGTCAGTTGGCTGGATCAAACCCTCACCACCACACATCAGTTGTCAAGGCAATAATAATCAATGAATAAATAACACGTCACAATTGTGACCGCCGACATTAAGGCAAGTAGCGGGGATCCATTGTCCACCAAAGCATCTTAAACCATGTCGTGAATGCAATTAACAACAATGAAATTAGATAAACGATAGATCAAATTGCCATGCAAAAGATGTGCGGCTGGTAGGATTCGAACCTACGACCAAGGTTAACTAGACCTGTGCTCTAACCATCTGAGCTACGAGCCACTTACGCGACTCTGTCAGTTGGCTGGATCAAACCCTCACCACCACACATCAGTTGTCAAGGCAATAATAATCAATGAATAAATAACACGTCACAATTGTGACCGCCGACATTAAGGCAAGTAGCGGGGATCCATTGTCCACCAAAGCATCTTAAACCATGTCGTGAATGCAATTAACAACAATGAAATTAGATAAACGATAGATCAAATTGCCATGCAAAAGATGTGCGGCTGGTAGGATTCGAACCTACGACCAAGGTTAACTAGACCTGTGCTCTAACCATCTGAGCTACGAGCCACTTACGCGACTCTGTCAGTTGGCTGGATCAAACCCTCACCACCACACATCAGTTGTCAAGGCAATAATAATCAATGAATAAATAACACGTCACAATTGTGACCGCCGACATTAAGGCAAGTAGCGGGGATCCATTGTCCACCAAAGCATCTTAAACCATGTCGTGAATGCAATTAACAACAATGAAATTAGATAAACGATAGATCAAATTGCCATGCAAAAGATGTGCGGCTGGTAGGATTCGAACCTACGACCAAGGTTAACTAGACCTGTGCTCTAACCATCTGAGCTACGAGCCACTTACGCGACTCTGTCAGTTGGCTAAAGTCAAAATTTTTTGTCCTTCGAAAAGATGTAGGCTATTTTTGATTACCAAATACGATCTTACATTGTGTATTTTGATGGTAGAGCCTACTTGAAGAGCAGTTTAATTTCCATTAGATTTCATCGCTTCTAACAAATCAATGTTTTCTCAGATTGATGTTAGCAGTTGAAAAATATCGATTCCTGAACTGAAAATTCAGTAGGTAGGCCTATCCCGGGATAGGCCTATACCTACTGAATTTTCAGTTCAGGAATCAATGTTTTCAACCGTGTGTAATTAAGTGTTCGTAATGTAAACAAATTTGTTTATGCATTACGAAAAAGTAGCGATCATCGATGGCATATAAAGCACATAGAAAATCTTTAATCTTGAAAAAGTATAGGACGATTCATTTTATCGCTCGCGCTTCCATAACTTCCCATGATCAATGACAATTAACGTAATATCTGCAAGAGCACCCCGCGTGCGCTATGAGAAAGTCTTGAACACCATATTCAGCTATATTCTCACCGATAAACGTCAAAAATGACCGGTAACTTACCGGTAACTTACCACCCCGTTAAAACCCTGAGGCTTATTAACGTTAGGGTACTTGAAAGGGTTGAATCCATTCATTTTTAGTTTTAGATCCATTTTAGTTTCACTATTTTCCAAATTGTTAGCGTCTGAACAACGATTTTCTAGATATTTGTAACTATTGCTAACGAAGTTCGATTTTATATGAGACGGTGCCCAGCTATCTATATGCATAGAATTGCCGGAGTGATATTCTTTATTATACCAGGAAAGAAAGAAAGTGATTATGTAAAAAAGAATCCTAAATATAAGTACTGCAACAAAACTGTAAGTAAAACTAAATCATTCTTGAAAGAAAATAACTTACTAGCTGTTTCCTCTGATAAAACTAACCGTGTCGTTATTACTGAGAAGGATAAATTTATTTCTCGCGTCTTTCTCTATCTGAACGATGCTGCAACCTATAAGCCTGTAGCTAAGTCTGGATGTAAATCCATAGAAAAACAAGCGAATACACTAATAAGATCCAAATGTAAAAATATAGATATTGACATTAACCGTTTGATATCTTGCGGTAGTAAACCGGTTAAGTTCTATTGCACGGTGAAAGACCATAAACCCCTAACAGCCACAGGCAGTGGCGGCTCGTCAGAGGAGGCGAGGGAGGGATTGCCTCCCCATGATTTTCTGCGGCAAGATATTTTATCTTCCTGACATTTTTCTACTCTAATTTGTTTAATTCATTAAAATAGTAACATTGATCACACGGTAACACGTCTCAGCCGAGCAGCGCAGATATCAAACTCGCTGTATCACAACACAGGGAGGTGTGCCTCACCTCACAGTGTTATACGCGGTAGAGAACCTTGATGACACGTGATTGGCTAATTCATTCAGCTGCTTGTTTACAATGTGAAAGGGAGGCATGTCTCAGCCATTATTCGCGTTCGACGTTCGGTGCTGCTGCTTCGATATGGCGTCCGCTCCGAATGAAATATGTACAGCAGAGGAGGTTTCCTATGTGGACAGCATTCTCGAAAAGCCGTTTTCACGTTTATCTATTCAGGAAAAGTTGGACATCAAGAGGAGAGGAAGAGAAACACAAAACTTATCTTCGGAATCGGGAAAAAAGGGTACTTTCAATGCTGCTTATTGGTACGAAAAAGTGTCATGCCTTACTGGAAGCGTAAAAAGACATAAGTTATTTTGCTGGCCTTGCCTTTTGTTTACTAGTGTATCTGTGGAACGTGCTTTTTCAGCTCTAAAACGTACGAAAAACTACCTGCGGAACACCATTGGACAAGAACGCTTGAGTGCGCTAACACTCATCAGCATTGAAAGTGAAAAACTTCAGGAATTGAAAAGACACGCCACTTTCTACGATGAAGTTATCGATGAATTTGCATCTATGAAGCAGAGACGAATAGAATTTTTCTACAAATAAATAAGCATTACAATGCCATGCTAAACTCATTCTGTGTTGTCATTTTCAAAGTAGGCCCTATTTTACATTATAATTTATTAGGCCTATATTGCATGACTTATTTTGGCGAGAACATACCTTTAATTTTGGGAATTAATTGATTTTAAAATATCCATTTGTGAAGCGTGTCAAACTACTTTTAGCTTTTGCTTCATAGTTGAAATCTAATTTCTAATTTTTCATTTTTTGCCTCCTCATAGAAAATACCCACGAGCCGCCACTGCACAGGGTATCCCCTGAGACCGATCGCATCATCTATAGGCACTCCGACGGATAAGATCGATTGGATGCTCAGCAAAATTATAAACCAACTTGTGAAATTGGTTCCCACTAATATTAGTAGTACCGATGATCTTATAGGTATTCTAAATTCTCTTAAAACTTCACCTCATAATAATGTACATGTAACTTTCATATCTCTAGACGTGAAAAACCCATATGCCACCATTCCCATAATGGAAGGCATCAATGCTGTTGTTAGTTATGTGAGATCTAACTGAAATATCATCGATAACTATGGCTTCAAAGTAACCGATATTGACGATTTCTTAAGGTTTGTTTTAGCTATTATGAAATCCAATAACAAGATAAAACTTATTTGCAAATTAGTGGCTGTCCAATAGGCTCACATTTTGCATCAGCGTTTGCGATTATATTCATGTTTACTATAGAACAGAGAGCGTTGGAAATACCTAGTTCGCATAATATTGCTCCTTGTCTTCACAAGCGCTATAGGCTATTGATGACATTATCCTGGGACCATTCCCTACTAACGATAGTGGGACTTTTAGTTAAATTTTAAGTACTTTCAATTCGATTCATGATTCCATTCAGTTTACTCTTGAAGTGCCAAAGAACTACGTTCTCAATTTTTTAGATCTTAGTATAACTGTTAATATTCATCTTGTGAAGGAAGCCCAAAAAACTAGTTGATCTCTACTAAATTCCTCGAATTTCTATTGCGAGGCCTTTCAGCCAGCACAGCCGACTATCGTCAAGCGAATGACAGAAACAAATTAGATGAATAACATCACTCATACTGCAATGGTCAGACACAAATTACACAATAGAAATAGGAACGAGCAGAGAATAAAATTACATGACTTCAAAAGAAAAATCAGGTACGAAGATACTATCTACAAATACTGGAAAGCAACAGTAAAGAAAAGGAAGAAAATACAAAGGAAACCAAAAATCACTGAACACAATCAACAAGAAAAAGGCTTGGATCAGTAGGAAGACGAGTATCAGCAGACGGTGATGTGGTGTCTAGGTTGGCGTGGTGTGCCGGCCAGGTTGGCGTGGTGTGCCGGCCAGGTTGGCGTGGTGTGCCGGCCAGGTTGGGAGGGTGGACTGTCGTAGCTCACCTGAAAAAATCCTAAGTGTCAGAGTGGAATTTTGAAAATTTTCCAAAGTGTGGAATTTTGACCTGGGACCGTCACCAAAACATTTTTCATCAAATTTCACTGACCTCCCCCCCCCTCTGGACAGCTAGCTTCGATCTTGGCTTCTAGTGGACGGATTTTGTCGTGCAATAGCTCGTTTGAAAGCTAAGAGTGAAACAAATTCAGTAAAAGAAACGGCTTGTTCATATCTGTCTTCGTTCAAAAGTTAGAGCGGTTACAAGATTTTAGGTCGGAGCTCGCTCACCTGAAAAAATCCTAAGTGTCAGAGTGGCTTTGTATGGGTAAAATTTTGAAAATTTTCCAAAGTGTGGAATTTCGACCTGGGACCTTCACCAAAATATTTTTCATCAAATTTCTCTGAACGAGGGAGGGGAGGGGGGGTAGTCAGTGAAATTTGATGAAAAATGTTTTGGTAAAGGTCCCAGGTCGAAATTCGGAAGTTTTAAATTTTTCAAAATTTTCACCACACTGGAGCTCTCACACTTAGGAATTTTTTCACTTGTGGCATGTTAGATGGACATGTGCTGACGCACCGACTTCCCGTGGTCATATGAGAATGGTTCAGGTGTCATATGATAGAAAATGATGAGACGAATCGTTTGCAACAAACCGCATGTCGCTACAATGAATACTTTCGGAGATAGAGCCATTTTAAGTTTTCTTCCGAGCATATATAAACCCCCGACAACGTAAGTCTGATCACTTCATCGAAAGACGAGGTAAGCGACGGTCGTCGCTCTGAGCTCCCGATATCGGTGTGTTTCAAAGGACTCTATCTTTTGAAGTAGGCAAGCTATCTTCTTACTTCAAAGTTTGTGTGATAGAGTTTGATAGTGTCTTTACTACTGATAATTTTTTTAAAAGTAGTATGAGTAGTAAAATGCGGAATTTTTTAAAAATTCTTAATTTTCACTTTTTTCAAAGTTTTAACATATAGACTAAGGTTTTCAAGTATCCTGAGTTCAAATCTGCTATCAGATTTGACATTTAACTAAGTCTAAGGCAGCTTTGAGGGGTTAGATCCCAGCTACTGATCACCACCTTTGACTCGGCGTTCCTGTTACCACTTCGGGGCAGTGACAATGATGTCTTCAGCTGTAAAGAGCGGGTATCGGGGAAGATCTCTCACTTCCCTAGTGATCAGTACAAGGCCTTCGGGCTGTCTTACAGTTAACAATAAATCAGGCATGGCAAACGATAAGAATCGTAAATATCACATCAAAATGTGCTCATGTGGGCAAATTAATCGCAGTGCGGACGCCAAGGCGCATGTGAAGAAGGCGGGCACCGGCCACATGATTATCTTGAATAGGGTTGCGTGTGTGAAGTGCAGAGTGCTGAAGGGTGATGAGGATGAGGCGCGTTTTTACAGAGTGCATGCTGACTGTAGTGGTGGTTTAGTGACTGATTTGAGATTTACGCAGTTGATTGTTGACGAGAGGGAGCGAATGTTGGCGATCGAGCGAGAGGGTAAGGCTGAGAATGTTGTTGAGAATGATGAGTTGGCGAGAGCGGTTGCGTCGTTGGAGGGTGAGATTGAGCGAAAGAGAGTGCTTGAGAGTGATGTTGAGGATGATGTGGATTTAGATAGGGAGCGTGTGAGGAAGCGTGTGAGGAAGGTGAGCTCTTCGTCGTCGGAGGTGTCAAACATTGTCATCACCGACCCCCCGAAGAGCTCATCTTCCCCAAAAGTGAAGAGTGGGATTCGTGTGCAGTCGGCGAGGTGGTTGAAGGATGAAGAGAAGAGGCATGTTTCGCAGCAGATGGCGCATGATTTGTTGGTTAATAAGTATGAGAGTTTGAAGAAAGTGGAGGATGAAGTTGTGAAGGAGTTGGATGAGTTGAAAAAGAAGGAACTGAAGTCGAAGGAGGTAGCGGATGAAAATATTAGAATGAGGCGTAGTCTGACTGATTTGAAGAAAAAGACGCGAGAGTTGGAAGAGAAGAATGATGAGTGTGAGAAGAGGGCGAGTGCTGCGGAGAGAAGAATGAGAGATGCAGAAGCGAAGTTTGAGGAGATGATGAAGGAGATGAGTGTGTTGAGAGCGAGGAATGTTGAGTTGGAGAGGACTGTGGGTCGGCGGGGTGATGAGAGGCAGGCGTATGAGAAGTTGGAGCGCATGAGGGATGAGTGGGAACGTGTGAATGAGGATCGTTTGTTTGAGTTTCACATCCCTATTCGGGATAATCATTTGGCCGGCGAAGTACTCATAAACCAGAATTTAGACGAGTCAATAATTTGTTACAACGGCCATCCGACCAAGAAATGTTTGCATGCCAGCCTACGAATGCGCGGTCACTTGCACAAATTTTCTATTCGGAAGCGCGCGAGACTGCCAAAGGATGGCTAACTTGGTAAGTGAAAAGTAAATAAGACAGTATATCCTGTTCTAATACATATCATTTTCATTGCAGATCTTTGCCCGCCTTCACCACCCCATCAATTCACTCCCGAGAACGAACCATCGGCTCTCTTAAGGGCCACCATGGGGCAAGACATGATAGAACCTCCACGCGGTTTGCCCTGGGCAGTCTTCGGAGTGGCGAATACTATCATTAAGTTGAATCTGCTATCAGTCAACTTGAACGTTGCATTGTGTTAGAGGGGTATATAAACCACTGCCTCTCATTTCATTTCATTTCAATCATGCAGACGCCGAACAGTCAAGTCAGCTCTCCTCGCGGACCGCAGTTAAGGCCGCGAAATTTATTTGAGGAGTTTGTCAGGCTAGAGGAGCAAGACAGAATTTTTAATAATCTTGCTCGGATTGGCAATCCGATGACAGCAACTGCTGTCAATCCAACGGAATGGCGCTACATTCCACTTTTTAGCCATGTACCAGTTAGTGTGGAAGTCGACAGTGCTACCAAAGAGAGAGTCAAAGACTCTCTCAGCAGAATTGGTAGGGTGTAAGATGACGTTACTCCCGAGAACGAACCATCGGCTCTCTTAAGGGCCACCATGGGGCAAGACATGATAGAACCTCCACGCGGTTTGCCCTGGGCAGTCTTCGGACTGGCGAATACTATCATTAAGTTGAATCTGCTATCAGTCAACTTGAACATTATGCAGTCGATTGCTATCCCTGAAGCATTCTGATTCGCTGTTGAGCAATTCCTTGTTGAAAACCCTATATAAGCCAGAAGATTGTAGCGCTTCTCATTCAATTTGAAGTCACGATGGAAGCGACATCTGCCGACAACATTCCCGTCTTCATCGATGAAGACAACGCCATTCCCGACTTCATCATCCTCGACGAGTGGGATGAAGAGGATGAGAAGAAGGGGAAGATCAAGAGGATCGTTTGGACGGATGAGGTGTGGACTCCTAAAACCACCCGCATCCGAAAGGTGCCAGATGCACCAGTACGACCTCGGCGGTATAGGGTCTATGACAACCTAACCGTCATACCCATTGACTATTCCAGCCAATAGTCAAATTCACACCCCGAGAACGAACCATCGGCTCTCTTAAGGGCCACCATGGGGCAAGACATGATAGAACCTCCTCGCGGTTTGCCCTGGGCAGTCTTCGGACTGGCGAATACTATCATTAAGTTGAATCTGCTATCAGTCAACTTGAGCGTTGCAAATGAAGTTCGGTGTAATACTTCCTTTCGACCGGCGTTCCTGTAAAGGGCGGCGGTGAAACCCGTAGCTATGTATACCGCAAGGGACATTCGGCAATGGTCAATCTTGTTAAACCTCTCTGCGTCATGTTTGCAAGTGATTGCCTCTGTCTCAACGCAGTATGCATTCGCGCCAGGGCGACATTTAGCCAACTGTCGAAGGTTGCCTAAAACTTTCCATTGCATACGTTATGAGAACCATGAGTTCTACCTGTCTCTATCAATGAGACGAATTGATGAATGGAATGAAATGGGAGGACACTCACCTGCCACGCGCAACATAACACACTTCTCTCTTCCGTAGTCTAACAAGCTCTTTACACATGGATCGCAGTCGATTGCTATCCCTGTATCAGAAGTGTAAGCTATCTTAATTTTATTTGACACTATTTCTTCTATCATCATCGTCCATATGAAATGTTTTAAGATTTACAAGTTAGACTAAGCGTGCTACTATTTCCAAATGAAAAGTATACATGGTTAAATCATCCACTTAAGCCCATCCGTAGTCTAACAAGCTCTTTACACATGGATCGCAGTCGATTGCTATCCCTGTATCAGAAGTGTAAGCTATCTTAATTTTATTTGACACTATTTCTTCTATCATCATCGTCCATATGAAATGTTTTAAGATTTACAAGTTAGACTAAGCGTGCTACTATTTCCAAATGAAAATGTATACATGGTTAAATCATCCACTGAAGCCCCATTCAAGTACGTCAGTATGAAAGCAAAGATAATACGAAATAAAAATTTATTATGGCATGTATTTCAAAAGGTCTTCATCGTCAATATCGTCCCAGAGTCTGGCTTCACATAGATAGCAAAAACAGTTCAGTTGCCTTAATCGTTCTTCCACTGCGAGCCTCACTTTGTCAATATACTCCCACTCCTCCATAGTTCGTGGCTGGGAGTTAGGGTGTACCACTCCCATAATTGGTGGAGGAATTTCGTGCTGGTAATCTCCATCACATCGTCAGTATCGTACTGAAGATACTTCCACCTCACGCCTGTTAAGTCGGGACACTCCTTCTCACATACACTCTCTTCGTTGTCCGCTGGTAATAACACCTTCTCTACCTTCGTTGGAGCGTTTGGTGTTGAGGATGGAGAAGAGAATTTTGTGTTTGATGTTGTCGGAGGGCTTGTCATGTTGACTGTGAATAATAACTTTGAAATGTTTTCTAATTCTTAAGTATCAACAAGCAACCAATCAGAATGAACAGCCAATGAATGATGAATATGAAAGTATATATGTAAAGTGACATTCGTGTCATTTCACTCTGTCTTTGAGACGCATAAGTGAACTGTTGTCTAGCGAATTCTGTTATTATTTGAGGCGTACAAGTGAATTCCAAATTTGAGACGTATTATTTGAGTGAAGTCTCTATCTTGTTGAAGTATCAAGCTTAAACATAATTTCGTTGAAATGGGAAGTTGAAAATTTCTTCACTCATCTCCCTCAAACGTGTGGCTAATAGCATCTTCCTCAATTTCAGGCATCAACTTCATCACCAACACCCTCCCTTCTCGAGGAAAGTTTAGAGTTGTTGAGTCAAGGTAGGTTGTAACAATACACTGAGACTTGAACAGAGATGAAAGAATGATTTCTCTTTCAGGTGATGTGAGTTCCAGCTCAGGACTCTCGCGGCAAGGCAACGAGTGGGAATGTGCCGCCTGCGGACATATGTTTACAAGGAAGCACAGTCTCCTTCGACACATCAAACAACGTGTGTGTCAACGCAAAGCGGCGTCAATCTCCGGAGGTGAAGTTGATTCTGACGATGACATCTCCTTTCCTTGCGATTTGTGCCCTCTTTCTTTTGATAGTCACTTTCAGCGATCTTCGCACAGACTTCAACACACGCATGCAAATGATCACTACACCAACGGTACCTCTACCATCTCCCTCATTAATGTTTCAAATAATAATTTAGTACGCGACTACTGCATGGAGTCCAATACTCAAATAGTAGATTTTCCTGAGTGGCTCCTTCAAAATTCAAACATTATCGAAGCGCTCTTCAACAATTTAGACAATTTTAGAATGAAGGCGCTCATCTACCTTAAACTAAAATATATTAAGATAGATTTTCAAACGGGTCAAGTGACGGAGAGAATACAGTTTCATGTTCCTTCCTCTTCTGCAACCGAAGTTGTAGACTGCGAGTCTTGGCTAAATTTTCACATTCAATGTTTTAAAATCAAATGTAGATAAATTCAATCAACGCGACAGCGCTCTCATTTCTCATGGTGTGGACTCAGCCATATTCAAAATTTCACTATTAGAAAGTCATGCAGCTCGAGGTACATTTAAACTACCAAAAACGTTGTATAATAAGAAAGCTGTCATCAATGTCGATTGTAAATCACAGTGTTTCAAATATGCAGTCCTATCCATCCTTCACTATAATGATATCAACGCGAATCGAAATCACACCTATAGCTATAGACAGTGGGAGGATGAACTAGACTTTGAAGGTTGTGATAGTAACAACATGAAAATCAAAGATGTAGAAACGTTCGAAAAAAATGATAAGATTAAAATTGTCGTTCACGTGTGGGAGAAGGGGTTGAAGGGTGCCGCTATAATTCACGTTCAACTTGTTATGAACGTGTAGTCAACCTCTTATTAGTAAAACAAGATGATAGCGAGGAATGGCACTACTGTGGTATTCCCAAAATCTCTCGCTTGTACACTCACTTGGGGCACTCTAAAAGAGGTGAACATTTTGTATGCGACCGCTGCATCCGCTCCTTTTGGAGTAAAGATAAATTTGAAACTCACTATGAATGGTGCAAGCGAGGTAAATTACAAATGGAACGCATGCCCAAAGATAAAATATTTTCACATAGGGATAATGGTGACGAATTAAGTCCCCTGCGTGTCATTTACGCAGACATAGAATGCTACATTGATGATATCATCCACAAGCCAGCAGCCATATCCTGCTATGAAGTATGGCATGACCACTTTAGGAATAGACAAAACAAAATGCATACTTGGCAAGGTAAAGACTGCATTTCAAAATTTCTAGAATTTCTCGATAAAGCTGCTAAATTTCAACAATCATATGATTCCCAATTGCAGCGTAAGTCACTACATATGACAGATGAAGACAAACAAAAATTTCAAAGTTGCACATCCTGTCCTAAATGTCATAAAACGTTTGATGACGATAAAATTAAGAAAGTGCGTGATCATGATCACATCACTGGTAAATTTAGAAACGCACTCTGCTCCAAATGTAACTTTTCACTTAGGTTGAGACGTCCGTCATTGTTCATAACTTTAAGGGCTATGACAGTCATATGCTCATAAAAGGAGGGTTGAGCCAGATGAAATCGTGGCAGTTTAATGTAATAGCACAAACGAGAGAAAAATTCATGGCAATGACAGCAAAAGTACCAGTAGATAAAACTAAAGAAAATAAGACAGTCTTCTTCGAAATAAAATTTTTAGATTCATTCCAATTCATGTCAGCGTCACTAGCTTCTCTCGTTCGAAATCTCAAGTTTCTTCCCCATAGTCAAACTTTGAAGAAACACTATCCAAACTTAACGGATGAAATAATCACTCGCAAAGGAGTCTTTCCCTATGCGTATTTTAGCTCAATGTCTAAACTAAATGAAAAAACCCTTCCTTCCATTGACAAATTCAAAAACGATTTGACGGGTGAAGATTGTCCAGTAGAGGACTATGAACATGCTCAAGAGGCATGGTTAAAATTTGAATGTAAAACGTTTGGCGATTATATGATCGCTTACTTAGAATTAGATGTCATTTTGCTGGCTGATGTCTTTCAGGAATTTCGACGAGTGGCATTAGAAGAAGACAAATTAGATCCTGTCCACTTTGTCAGTCTACCAGCCATGTCCTTTAAATCAGTCTTTAAAATGACTGGTGAGACCATTCATCTCTTACAAGACCCGGAGATGTATAATATATTTGAGCGCGGAATACGCGGTGGTCTCACATTTGTAAATAAACATCATATAAAATCTGATACAGTAGGTGATGATCATATCCACCTAAAGTACTATGACCAAAATAATTTATATGGCAGTTCACTGTCTAAACCACTACCTCATTCCGAGTTTAGTTGGTTAAATCAAGATGAGCTTGCGTATTACTCAACCCTTCAAACATACTGAAGATTCCAGATGAAGATGATTGGGGATATTATTTTGAAGTGGATTTGATTTATCCAAATAGTATTAAAAATAAAACTGCTGATTTCCACTCGCACCTGAATTGGTGAAGTGGACTGAAGATATGTTTTCACCATTCATGTCACAATTTCATAATACTTAACAGAGTGTGGACAGCCAAGGTACAAACCATGCGCAAACTTTTGCTCACCCAATATGATTTTTAGAAGATCAGAGAAAATTATCTCCGTGCACTTCTGCATACTAGAAATAGCTCTATTTAGATATTTATGGGCATGCTTCTAAAGTCAGTTTCACGCGCATTATCAAATTTAGACAGAAAGCCTTCCTCTCAAAACCGTCTTTCTACATTAGATTAGAAACAGTCAAAAACTGTGCTCACTTCGCCCAAAATAATTTTGAAAAGGAATTTTTATAAAATATAAGAATAACAGTGCTTTTCGGAAAGACCATGGAGGATGATTTAGAAAAAAACGTATGAACTACAAAACTAGTCGTTGATGAACAAAAAATATCACAAATGTGGTACCTCATCACCTCTTTTCATTGATAGAGGACATCACGATGGAGGATCTTGTAGGTGTTAAAATGATAAAATCAGGAAGTGAGTTGTTGCAAACCCATCTATATTCCCGGCAAGCCGTTTTAGATTATTCAAGCTTGAAATGTATCAACCTCTTCTACCAAAATATTTAAAAACCATGCCCTCTCGTAAATAAGAGGTTCGCTTGCTGGGTGGTGATACAGATAGTTTCCTTTTTAGGAGATTACCACTTAAAAAGATTTAAAATTTAATGAAAGTAGGCACGTCATTAGAAAATATTTCGACACATCTCTAACTACAATCCCAGACTACATCCAATCTCTATTCCATACCAGTGAATAAAGCGCAAACTTGGTTTTGTATTTAAGGATGAAATCTGAGCATGGAAAGGAGAAGATAGTATGAAGTGAAATGATTCTCCTCCGTTCCTGTCTAAAAATGTATTACCATGAAATTGTAAAAGAATGTGCAGATACTTGAGTATTAAGCGTGCTATGTATATCAAAATCCATTGTTCAT